>CM076970.1:26729148-26809148 GCA_039105355.1 Benthosema pterotum | reverse complement strand
TTTACGACGCTATACAGAGCCGGCTATCACATCAAGCTGTCATAATGACAAGCCAGGCCATTAGCGCCGCTTGGAAAGCGTTGCCGTTGTATGTGCAGCACACGTCTGCCCATGCTTTATAGTCCATGGTGAATACTGTGAGCCGTGCAGGTCGTATATGCAGAGGAGGGGGAGAAAAGTACTCGCACTCGAAAAGTACTTAATGAGTAAAATTATCAATTCTGCAATGCAGTAATACTCCGTTACACAAGTAAAAGTCTGGAATTTAAAATTTACTTTTAGTAAAAGTACAAAATGTACTTTTACCATTAACCCTAACCCAAAGGCATTATAGGCAACTTTAGTGTGTACACAACCTTTGAACTCAAGAAAGACGCAGGAGCACGGAGCACCAGTGAGCTGGTTGGATGTATGGAGAACCGGGACGACTGGTAGCGACGATGGAAGGCTCGTCTGAGGACGACCTAAGAGAGAAGAGCATCAAAAATGTTTATGCTGTAATACTGTAGTGTACATACTGTACAGAATCCAAATATGGATTCTCGTCCTGAAAGGGTTAAAGGGGAATTCCACGCATTTTCAACATTTTTTCTGAGAGTGTACAAATGCAACCAAATGAACCCTAACGGGTTCATTTGGTTGTAGAAGAAAAGAAGCGTCTAAAGAAATCCATTAACTTGGTGACATCTTGATGATGTCATCAAAATGTTTCACCATGTTAGTGGTTTTCTTCCTCCATTTCTTGGGAACACTTGAGACCTCCATTTCTTGGGAACACAGAATGGGGGGACTTTTGGTCATGTCCACCCAGCACCTCTAGGGTATACTAATGACACATTAGAATGTTGAAAATGGGTGGAGTTCCCCTTTGAGTAAATCTACGTGTTGCCTTCCAGGGCTGCCTATACTGCGTCCCCTCATGCTGCGTGCAGCGGCGCGGGGACACACAGCGGTGATAATCCTCCACATCTGATACCAGTATAGGACCAATGAAGGGCGAACACTCCTTCACTCTGTAGTTTTGTGGAGATGATAAGTTTCACGTACGCGCGTGTCCTTCTGATTGAACCAGGTCAAGCAGTGTGTACAACACACACTTTTGTCATATTTCTTGGTCACTTGTCGTTGGGTAGATGCACGCCAACTCAATTCATGTATACGTCAGCTTGCATGTTTAATTTGATCGGGAGGTTACTACATATTTAGGTATTCAAACCCACCTATGGATGAGGTTAAATTCTTGCATGCAACAGGACCGTTTGCGTGTCAGTTGTTGTCGGTGACTCTGCATCTCCTTGCACAACTAAAATACCTCAATTTTATCTAGGGAGAATTTGTTTCTATGGCTCGCCTTCCGCACACGGTATAACCTATAAATGGCCATTACGTTCTTGCATTAACTTGAGCACATTGCATTGTCCTTATTAAAGGCAATGAATGTCTATCATTTGTCTGGCAGCATAATCATCCCTCCCGTCTCTCGGTGGCCAAATATTCCACTAATGTCTGCCCCACCGCGGCCCGTCCCCTCCCACAGCACTTTACAGATATGCCTCTGCTCCCAAAATAGGTCCCCTCATCTTTAATCATTCTCTCTCTACTGTATCTCGCTCTCCGTCTCGCTTTCTGTTGCTTTCTGTTGTAGTCCTTTTATCTTTGTTTGTTCTCCGTGTTGCTTTTTGGGCCATTATTAATGGAGCGTTTTGTGGTGACATGGACCGAGGGCACAAGGTAGTGCAAAACACAAACAAAAAAAGGATACATATCTTGGAGGGGGAACACGATAACACTGCTGGGGTATATTTTGAGATTAAAGAAAAACAAGCAAACAAACATAGTGCGTCAGAGAGAGGGAGAGTGTGTGTGGGTATGTGCACACACACACATGCGTGCCTGCTCATGCGTCTAATGCACACCGACCTCTGCTTGCACTTACAGTACTTCATACAGTAGTTTTTGGACGGTTGTGAACAGACGGGGCAGATGAATAAATAAAAACGGGCCCACAACAAACATGGAGTAGCTATAGTGTGTGTGTGTGTGTGTGTGTGTGTGTGTGTGTGTGTGTGTGTGTGTGTGTGTGTGTGTGTGTGTGTGTGTGTGTGTGTGTGTGTGTGTGTGTGTGTGTGTGTGTGTGTGTGTGTGTGTGTGTGTGTGTGTGTGTGTGTGTGTGTGTGTTGCTTGGCACCTGGAACCTCTTTTGGTGTTTGTTGGCACAAAGCTCCCCAGGCAGCGATCACAACACACTCCATTCCACTTGCTAGTCCCCAGGCGTAGTACAGCTCCTTACACACAGTCCCATCATGGCCGCCACGGTGCATCATGCTTTCTGGGAATGTCTGGGCGCCACACTCCGATGCTTAGAAATGCCACTGCGAGAATACAGTGTAGTCTATTTTACATTTTGGACTCTCCAAGCAGGGGGGGGGCTCCCATTTTTCATTTTTTCTACATCTGTAACTCTTGGGAGGGGTAAATTTTACACTCTCAAGAGTTAAATTATTATGTTTAAACATCTGAGTTACGTAGAAAAATAAGACGTTACGTAGAAAATGTAGAATAATTGCTATTTTGACCAACGTTTTGCCAGTTCTCTTTCCTAATTGTAGGTGAAAAGATGAAAATCCTTAGTTTTGCGTGCGAGAGATTAACTCATCAAACGGTGGTCCTATGTGCCCAAAATTGAGAATAAATAGTGGGCCTTGGAATGAAAATGGTTGAAAACCACTGCCTTGGAATATAACAATCTAAATATGCAAGTGCCCCAATGGAACCCTCCTAAAATTGCCAATGGGGTGTTAGAGTTTGCATTAGTGCATCCAGTGTGTTTGCTGCCCTGCTCTGTCTCTCTCCAGCAGAACACATGAGGCCAAATGCCCCATTGTTCATGTCCCAACCAAGCAATGAACTCCCTGTGATCTCTCTCTCACTATCTCTTTCTGATTAGAACTACAAAAATGCAGAGCAATGAGCAATATTAGCCTTAGCATTTGTTGTTTTGAGGAAAGAGAAATACTGAGAGACGAAACGGCCCATGTCTGTCCCAGCGTGGTTGAATGGAGCCACTGGGAATGTTGGAAGGCTGCATGTGTTTTTGTTGCATGTTTGTTTTGATGCATGCTCCTGACAGTGCCACGGCCACCACTTGACAGGCGTTCCCTCGGAGATGAAGTGTTTTGACATGTAAACAGGCATCCAAACTTTGTCGGACCTTGGCAAGTGGCACTGATTGGTCCAGACAGTGGTTCTTCTTCTTCTTCTTCTTCTTCTTCTTCTTCTTCTTCTTCTTCTTCTTCTTCTTCTTCTTCTTCTTCTTCTTCTTCTTCTTCTTCTTCTTCTTCTTCTTCTTCTTCTTCTTCTTCTTCTTCTTCTTCTTCTTCTTCTTCTTCTTCTTCTTCTTCTTCTTCTTCTTCTTCTTCTTCTTCTTTAACATATTTAGATTTTTTAAATACAAATAGAATACAGCCACATACCAAGACCAGAGATTAGTCACAGACACCCAGACAGACGTCTGGACGGACACTAGACAGAGGGCTCCATTTTTGTAATGTGCTGCTAATGTGAGGTTGTAGACTGGCTTTTAACAGACTTTTAACTATCAAAAGAAGTTGAGGGATAAGGGGTTCAGACGGAATTCTAGGCCAGAGTCTCACAGTCAGGGTATCCGTCCTGCACAGGAGGATGGTGGGATCCCCTCACCCCACCTCCCACACCCCCAGACCACTGCCATCCTTCCTACCAGGATCCTCCTGCCCCTCCTTGTTCTCCTGTCTCCTCTACTCTGCCTCAGGCCTTTACTCCACATCAGCTCTGACTTGTGACGAGAACACACCGTAATCCCTCCATTACAACTGACCCGCCAAAAGTGTGCGTGTGTGTGTGCGTGTGTATGAAGGGGCGACGCCTCCTAGGCTTTGGCCTTGTGTGTTGAATTATTCATGAAGGACGTTCTGTGCCTTCCCCTTTGCTCTTCATCCCCACCGAAACTCTCACACACAAACCCTTCTGTCGTCAAATGCCAAAGGGGAGATTGAGATTGCGTGAGTGTGTGCGAGTATGTGTGTGTGTGTGTGCGTGTGTGTGTGTGTGTGTGTGTGTGTGTGTGTGTCTGATGATGCTAAATGACAGGCAGTCCCTCGCCACATCATAATGCCTTGACACATCCACAGATTAGACCATTTCGCACTCACTTAGTATACATAATGTATGTGGTGTGCGTGCCTTTGTCACTGTACCATATGTAAGTATTATGATGTGTCTGCGTGTAGAGGAGACAGGGGGGGTCTCGATGCCTTGGGGTCAGATTTCAGATTAACCTAAATGTCAGACATGCTGTATTCACACGCGCGTATACAGTTTAACACACACACACACACACACACACACACACACACACACACACACACACACACACACACACACACACACACACACACTTTATTTGCCATTCTTCCCCTTGTCATCATCCATCTGTCGCCCTAGCTTTTATTTTCCTTTTGCTTTAGCCAGGGCATTGCAGGACGTGTGTGTGTGTGTGTGTGTGTGTGTGTGTGTGTGTGTGTGTGTGTGTGTTGTGTGTGTGTGTGTGTGTGTGTGTGTGTGTGTGTGTGTGTGTGTGTGTGTGTGTGTGTGTGTGTGTGTGTGTGTGTGTGTGTGTGTGTGTGTGTGTGTGTGTGTGTGTGTGTGTGTGTGTGCGCGTGTGTTCGTGTGTGTGTGTGCGCCTGTCATTGTGAGGCCTGGGTGACTTATTGTTTGTGCATGGGTATGTGTGTACTTGTACACTAGTGTCTGGCGTTATTGATCTGTGGCGACCTGCGATCAAACACAATTAGGTGTGAATTCTCCAGACTGTACACAACGGGGGGCGCTCTGGCTGGTGTGTGCGTGTGTAAGTGTGTGTGCATGTGTAAGTGTGTGTATGTGCCTTGTGCGCGTACTGTTATGCGTTGTAAATCGATGGGAACATAGACGGTACATGCAGGCATTAGACACGAGTCTTGCCACGCAGCACTGTTACGGCCCCATATATGTCTAGGGGTTTATTGGACCGAACATAAGGGTAGACGGACACCAAGAGTATAAATCCAAATATTTATTTTATATTTCTATATAATAATAAATATGTTATGGTATTTATATTTTATAATGCAAGGCTCGATATGTATATTTACAATGACGGGGTTTGAACAACAGAAAGCAAAAGACAATAAATAGAGACTAACAAACAAAAGAACAAAAGGCTAAACAAAACACAGGTATGCTATCAAACACTCTAGTCGTGCAGCGGGTCGGGGGAAGGACTGACGGTCGCCGTTCCCCAACCTGCCTCAGCCTGACAGGTCCTATATGTAGGGGCTGGCTGCGACCAACGGCCAACGAGGGTAGAGGGTTGATCAGGCCCACCTCCCTCAAGCCAGCCCCCGCTGATGACTCAGGACCTGCAGCTGGGCGAGATGGACAGAAAGAGAGAACACCAATCAGACACCGGTATCTAGACAGGAGTTCACTACCACTAGCACCATGTATATGTGTATATATATACATAAAGAGATATCTATGATATTCTATATATATATAATACAAATATACATTCCATAACATTACCTCATATAGATATATAAATTATAGGTACCATATAAATACATATCTATATTACAATACCATACCTCATATAAATATATATACTAATATGTTCCTTACATAAACATATATATATTTATATTACTAATTACCAACCAAATAAAATAAACAAAACAAAACACGAGACTCAGTCCCGTGACACCCTCACCCCTAAAAAGAGGTTATCACCCCCAGATAACCACTTCTTACAGGAAAGAGCCAACCTCACACCCTGGACAGGGCATCTGCCAAGATGTTATCCAACCCTTTCTTATGTCGGATCTCCACATTAAAGTCCTGGAGCAGGATAGACCACCGCATCAGTCTCTGGTTAGAATTCTGCATTTGCCTTAGGAATACAAGAGGGTTGTGGTCAGTAAACACAAGCACTGGTAAAGGACTGGAACCAACATACACCTCGAAATATTGCAAAGCCATCAATAACGCTAATGCTTCCTTCTCTACCGTACTGTAGTTGCACTGTGCAGGATTGAATTTCTTCGAGAAATAGCAAATGGGATGGTCCACCTCATCCTCGTCCTCCTGTAGGAGAGCAGCACCAGCTCCTCCCGCACTCGCATCCACCTCCAGCTTGAATGGCCTGGCAAAGTCCGGAGCTGCCAGGACAGGCGTACTGCAAAGGAGCGCTTTACAGGACTGGAATGCTTGGTCACAGGCAGGAGTCCACTTGTATGGTCGCTTCTCACTAGTTAAGGTTGTAAGGGGTGCAGTGACTGCAGCAAAATTCTTACAAAATCCCCGATAATAACCAGCCATACCTAGAAACCGGCGGAGCTCACGCCTAGTTTTAGGTCTAGTATAGTCGAGCACTGCTTGTATTTTATCATTAACGGCCCGCACTTTACCCTGGCCCACTTCCTTGCCAAGGTAAACAACGGTTGCGCGGCCGAATTCACACTTTGATAAGTTTAAAGTCAAGTTAGCTTTTTTCAAGCGATCAAACACTTCTTTTAATGTCTTCAAATGAGATTCAAAAGAATTATTAAAAAGAACCAAATCGTCCAAATAAACAGAGCAGTTGTCCACGCCCCTGAGCACTTCATTCATCATTCTTTGAAATGTAGCGGGCGCGTTCCTCAAGCCAAAAGGCATTACAGTATATTGGTACAACCCGTCTGGTGTCACGAAAGCGCTTATTTCTGACGCACGGTCTGTCAACCCAATTTGCCAATACCCTTTGAGCATATCCAGTTTGGTCACAAATTTAGCCGAACCCACCCGATCTATTAGATCAACCATCCTAGGTAGGGGATAAGAATCCGCTTTAGTGACATTATTGACTTTACGGTAATCCGTGCAAAAGCGCATGGAACCGTCCTGTTTTGGCACTAAAATGCATGGGCTCGCCCACGCACTTTTACTCGGAACCGCCAGCCCGTTCTCTAACAGATAGTCAACTTCTTTCTTTAACAAAGCCCGTTTAGTGGGATTCACACGATAAGCGTGCTGCTTGATCGGTGGATGTTGATCAGTCACCACTACGTCGTGAGAAAAAGCTGGGGTACGAGTTGGCGTGTCTGAAAACAGACTCAAGTTATCATTGATTACATCAATAATGTCCGCGCGCGATTCTGGCTCTAAATGCTTTAGATACCCATCCAAATCAGTCAAAATGTCGGAATTAGCCAAACGTGACCCAATAGTTTTAACGCGCAGCCCATCCATCTCGGGGGAATAGAGAGACGGTGCCGCGCGCGCAACAGAACACGCAACAACTGCTGGCGCTTCAGCCCCATCTGAACGCGTCAGATATGACTTAAGCATGTTTATGTGGCACACCCTTGATTTTTTCTTACGATCCGGAGTAAGAATGATGTAATCTGTGTCACTCAATTTTTTTTCCACAACATAAGGCCCACTGAATTTGGCACGAAAGGCGGAACCCTGCAGCGGCAGCAGCACCAAAACTTGGTCTCCAACTGCAAACTCGCGCTGTACAGCCTTTCTGTCAAATCTCTCTTTCATTTTCCCCTGAGCCTCACATAAGAACTTGGTCGCAAGCTCCCTGGTTTTGTGCAACCGTTCTCGAAACGCCGCAACATAATCAAGCACATTAGTGACAGGCAAATTAGCCTTGGCCACTAAACCCTCTTTTAGTGCGCGCAACGGCCCCCGAACGGTATGCCCAAACACAAGCTCTGCAGGACTAAAGCCCAATGATTCCTGCACGCATTCCCGAATCGCGAGCATGAGAAAAGGCAAACCCTCGTCCCATGAACGTGCCGTTTCGTGACAAAATGTTTTCATCATGGACTTTAGGCAAGAATGAAAACGTTCGATCGCGCCATTACTTTCCGGATGAAATGGACTGGACCGGCGGTGTTCAATACCCAGCACAGACATAACCTGAGCAAATATGGTCGACATGAAGTTGGACCCACAATCACTTTGAATATAGCGACAAAAGCCAAAGGTAGAAAAAAAACTAGTAAGCGCTTTCACAATAGACTTCACTTTGATTGTGCGCAGCGGGAATGCCTCTGCATAGCGCGTTGCCACACACATGACAGTCAGAATGTATTGATTACCAGATTTAGTTTTTGGCAACGGTCCAACACAGTCGATCATAATATGCTCGAAAGGATCCCCCATCGCGGGGATAGGTTTGAGTGGCGCGGGTGGAATCATCTGGTTTGGCTTGCCCACCACCTGACACGCATGACAGGTACGACAATATTCCACCACAGATGACTTCAAACCGGGCCACCAAAAGTACTGTAGGATACGCTCGTACGTTTTCCGTACACCCAAGTGGCCAGCAATGTTATCGTGAGCCAAACTAAGCACCTGTGCTCGAAAACACTGGGGCACAACAATCTGACTCACAACATTCCACCCCAAGTCGCCAGCAGCGGCCGGGAACCATCTGCGCACCAGCATGCCGTCCTCTTGCTTGTACGCGCTGGGTACGGCCTGATCCTTATTATTAGCCGCTTCCCAACACGCAGCAAGCAAAGGATCGCGCAGCTGTGCGTCTGCAAATGTGTCCCTGTCGATGCTCAAATCAAAGTCGGCTTTCACGGGCAGAAAACGCTCTTTCACCTTTCTCCGCCGCCTGCGCACAGAACCACCCACTGCCGGTTCCTCGGCACCGAGGAAACTGTCACTCAACGTGACGTTCCCAAACTTTCTCGCTTGCGCTCGAGTCACCGCACAAGCTGGGAATACAGTGGAGGGCTCTGCGCGCACCGACGCAGAAGTAGGCTTTTCAACCACTTCGAGTGAGGGAAACACTTTTTCCCCTGCAATGTCGTTTCCTAAGATCAACGCCACGCCCTCGATCGGCAAACTCTCCCGCAGACCGATTTGCACAAAACCAGAAACTAAAGGAGAACGCAAATAGACCGAATGCAGTGGCGCACGAGAGGAATACATTTCGACCCCCAGCAACAATGCATCAGATCCACAAAACGTTTCCTCGGAGAAGGGCAGCACGCTCTGTAAAATGAGGGATTGGGAGGCGCCCGTGTCACGTAAAATTGTGACAGGCACTTGTCCCTCCTCCCCATCTGACAGAGAAACTGATCCTTCCAACATGAATGGCTCAAAGCATGCCGTTGTATCATCCCGGCCCGCCGCCGCCGCGGTTGACTGGAGAGGACACAAAGGCACAGAACGCACAAAACCCACACCTTTAGGTTTTTTAGGACTCGCATGGCCCTCCTTCTGCGATTTTTGTGGTACTTTTGGACACCGTGAGACCAAGTGGCCCACCTCGTGGCAATAAAAACAAGCCCGCATGTCCTGCGCACCACCGGCGCCTGTTTGTGGACTATTATTAGGCTTTGCCCCTTTGCCTTTTTGCGGCTTGTGTTTGTCAAGCCCACTCGACTCACGGTGACCAGAAGCCCCACTCGCCCTGTGTGTCAATTCAAACTCATCGGCTCTAATAGAAGCTTTAGCTACCGAATCAACTTTTTGTTCCTCCAGATAAATCACAATACGTTCTGGTATGCATGCCTTGAACTCCTCCATTAGCATAAGTTCCTTCAGCTGCTCGAAAGTATGTACACCGCTCGCTTTTAACCATTTATCAAACAGCATGGCCTTCTCACGACCAAACTCCACAAATGTTTGAGCACTAGACTTTTCAGCAAACCGAAACTGCTGCCTATAATAAGCAGGCACTTTAGCGTAACCCACCAGAATAGCCGCCTTTACTTTGTCATAATCCAGGCTATCCTCCACTGACAGTGCATTACAAACATCCTGCGCCCGCCCTGTTAATTTGCATTGAAGTAAAAGACTCCAAAACTCTTTTGGCCAATTAACTGCTCTTGCAATTCTCTCAAAGGCAAAAAAGTAATTGTCTAACTCACCTTCCTTAAACGCGGGGACCAGGGCTATCTGTCTGCTGACATCAAAGGATGGCGCTGCACCGCCACCCGTAGTAGACATATTAGACACCTCATGACCATGACCGTGAACCTCGAGATTCACATGCTGCTGCGGCTGCGGTGGCTGCTGGGGGGCAGGAACGACGCTGTCATCGACCACCTCGGGGCGAGTCCTGGAGAGCTGGAGATGAGCGAGCTCTAGTTGCCTCTCCTGTTGTCTAAGCTTAACCTCCTCGCTCTTTAGCCGAAACATTTCTATCTCACGTTGTAATTCGAGCTCTCGAACGCGGACCCCCCCTACCCCCACCTCGGATGAGGAATGTAAGGTCCCCCCAGCTTGTGAACCACCCGGAGCAAGAGCCTCCACCGGCTCTCCGCCTCCTGAGCCGTCCATCCTAGCAGCTAGCTTGGTCACTTCCTCCTCTATTATAGTTTTCTCTTCTTTGTCACTGTCAGACTCGGAACCTGAAGTCATTCTAATGACCCCACGTTTTGTCAGCTTCCTAACTATTGCCCTGAAAAGATTTGATCTTTTCTTTGCACCCCGCGGAAGAGGAACGTGATAGTTTTTAGCAATAGAGTACAATTGCCAGTAGTTACACTGTTCCAATTGCTCAAGCGTCAGGCTATTTTCAACACTATCAGTATCAGATGCCACAAAATTAGATGCCATAGATCAAATGCCATAAACGGTCTGCAAAGTCTAGCACTCAAACAAACAATAGCGAGCAATGCACTTACCCTCACAGCAGCGCAAAACCACCACCCGACCCACCAGGCCAAACTAGCAACCGAAAAAAAACAAACGAATGAATTTAGCCCTCCCAGAACTAAATCAAAATCGAAATCAAAACAGCATACCAGATAACTGAAAACCTTTTTTAACTGTTATTTGTTTGCGACCGGACGAGCGCCCAATTATGTTACGGCCCCATATATGTCTAGGGGTTTATTGGACCGAACATAAGGGTAGACGGACACCAAGAGTATAAATCCAAATATTTATTTTATATTTCTATATAATAATAAATATGTTATGGTATTTATATTTTATAATGCAAGGCTCGATATGTATATTTACAATGACGGGGTTTGAACAACAGAAAACAAAAGACAATAAATAGAGACTAACAAACAAAAGAACAAAAGGCTAAACAAAACACAGGTATGCTATCAAACACTCTAGTCGTGCAGCGGGTCGGGGGAAGGACTGACGGTCGCCGTTCCCCAACCTGCCTCAGCCTGACAGGTCCTATATGTAGGGGCTGGCTGCGACCAACGGCCAACGAGGGTAGAGGGTTGATCAGGCCCACCTCCCTCAAGCCAGCCCCCGCTGATGACTCAGGACCTGCAGCTGGGCGAGATGGACAGAAAGAGAGAACACCAATCAGACACCGGTATCTAGACAGGAGTTCACTACCACTAGCACCATGTATATGTGTATATATATACATAAAGAGATATCTATGATATTCTATATATATATAATACAAATATACATTCCATAACATTACCTCATATAGATATATAAATTATAGGTACCATATAAATACATATCTATATTACAATACCATACCTCATATAAATATATATACTAATATGTTCCTTACATAAACATATATATATTTATATTACTAATTACCAACCAAATAAAATAAACAAAACAAAACACGAGACTCAGTCCCGCCACGCAGCACCGACTTGCTATCGAGGACGGCTGAAGCGCTTTGTGTGCTCAAATTGTTTGCGTATTTGCACAATCAAGGAAAAAAAATCAAATGAGCGACTTTGTCACGCGTGGCGCGAACAACGCTGTGCGCTACTGTACAATATAGACACAGGATTTGGAACGCAGGGAACGCAAACAATACGCAGATGCGGCTGTACATGAGCGCTCATGCACACAGCTAAGATTGGGTCTTGCATATTGTGCGTCGTGTGCTGCCGTGCGTGCAGCCGTGTGTTTGAGTTCACTTTTATTTGTCGGTTTCCAGCTTCTGCATCAACCGTAAAAGTGTCCTGTTATTGAACCACTACAGCAGTGATGGCAAACTCAAATTCACAGCGGGACAAAATCGGGGAAAAAAATCTGTACAAGTCGAGGGCCGGATTGCGTTTCAACATGGCACAGGCACCGGTTTACGAGGACTTCCCAGGCAAACAGCAAAAAAAGGAAGTGACCTTCAAAAAAACAACATCCCTTAACAGCAAAATGAAACTGCAGCACAAAATGAAATTTCTGTAGTAAAATGATAAAGTAAATCAATTGATTTGAGAAAGTAAAACAATGAATGTCATTGATTTGTTGTCATGGTGTGTGTGTGATGTACAGTACTGCACCAGAGGACCAGTTCTAATAGTGATTAAAGACCTCACGGGTCAGAGATAATTCGTTCACAGGCCTAATTTGGCCCCTGGTCCATGACATACGTTTGACATACGTATATGCAAGGCCTACTGTATGTGCCCAGGACAACACACACTCGCCTGTGTGTGTTTGTGTGTATGTCGCCTGTGTGTGTGCGCGTGTGTGTGTGTGTGTAGACAATATATTGGCCTCATATACCCCAAGCACACTGGGACAGAAACACAATAGATTTGGCCGTCTCTCTTCCCCATCATTCTTCACAAGCTGTTGTCCGGGCAATCTTTGTTTACCCCTCCATCTCAGGATCAATTTAATTGGCCGGTCTATCCCCCTGCCGCTGTCTCCCTCCATACCCGGCGGCCAATCACGGCTCCGTCGATGAGGGCCAGGTATAAAAGGAGGGCGATGGATGGATGTTTAAATGGCTCTTGTCATTTATTGACCAGCGCGTGTTATCGCTCCGCGTGGCACCCACCTTTTTGTCAGGACAACCCTGCGCGCACGCGCGTGTTTGTGCGTCGGCGCGTACAGATATTGTAATTGAAAGAGGACTTTGTTAAAACGGACAGGAAAGGTCATGCATTGTTTCGCTGTCGTGCGTTGTGCGAGTGTGTTTGTGCGCGGGGGAAGTGTGTGCACGGCACACGTGCGAGACTTAACAGCACGAGGGCCAGATGACCACACAGAGTGCATGATCCAGTTTGTCAAATCAACCTTGTGATTTGACGAACCGTTTTTCCTGTACCTACTGTGTGTATGTGTGTGTGCGCGTGTGTGCTTGCTGTAGAACAGTGGTTTTCAACCAGTGGTCCCTGAGAGAATTCCAGGTGGTCCCCAGCTAAATGATGGACAGTTGGTAACAGAATGGAACCTTGTAGATCATAACGCTTGAGAGTCTCTCAGGAGTTAAGTCTCAAGAGTTAAATTATATTTAAACATATGAATTACTTACTTTTCAAGAATGTACACATTTAGAAAATGTAGAATTGTTATTTTGACCAACATTTTGCCAGTTATCTCCTGAATTTGGGACACAAACTCCTTGGTTTTGGGTCTGAGATACTGAACTCAACATCTGGTCTGTGGCTATGAGGCAGGTGTGGGTGTGGGTGTGGGTGTGTGTGTGGGGGGGTGCCTATCAATGTCAGTGGAAATGCAAGCAGTGTAATTTAGAAGAATGTGTGATGCAGCCCAATCTGAAAGCTCTCTCTTTCTCTCTCTCTCTCTCTCTCTCTCTCTCTCTCTCTCTCTCTCTCTCTCTCTCTCTCTCTCTCTCTCTCTCTCTCTCTCTCTCTCGCACGCACGCACGCACGCACGCACGCACGCACGCACGCACGCACGCACGCTCTCGCGCACGCACGCACGCGCGCGCACACACACACACACGAGGCACTCCACCACTCTGGCAGCCTTTTAGCTGACTGACTGTTGAGCTAAGGGCCCTTCACACCTCACATCCCCTCTAGTCAGGAGTCACTTTCAAGCTGCCTCTATCACATCAGCAACAATACCTTGGAGGAACCACCTATTGAAATATCACAAAAACTCACACTGACGTCCTCATTTGCCGTTGGCCACATAAAAGCAATGCACGCACGCATTAAACAAACACACACACACACACACACACACACACACACACACACACACACACACACACACACACACACACACACACAAAGGCTTGCCCAAATGCAAATAAAGCCAGCATAAACAATATCACACAGTGTTCTTTGTAGCGTGCCGCCTGGCAAAGCTAACATAAAATTAAATTAGCAAGTCATTAAGCTGTGCAACATCTGAGAGGATGGTTTTGTTCATTCAATTAAGAGCACAATAAGATCACAGAGAGACAATGTGGGAATGTTTAAAGGCAACTTTCATAAATCAGAGTCCCGCCTGCTGGTCTCCATAACATTATGCCATACAGGATATATTTGTTTTACTTAACCTGTTAGGGACAGGAAGCTGTTTTGGCGTTATGTTTCCCATTGAGAAATAATCAGATCTTTGAATATACTGTGTATTCTTTTGCAGCACAGATTTTGAACTGATGTCTTTGCTTTTGGGAGGTAACTTCCTGCAGGAACACATCTTCTGGTGGTTTCAGTGGGCAATTTCATCTAATTTTGGGAGTGCTTTACATCGGGTTTTCAACAGGTGGTCCGGGCCGGGGACCACCAGTTGTCCCTGAGAGGATTCCAGGTGGTCACAGGCTAAATGATGGGTGGTTGGACCCTTATGGATCTGTAACTCTTGAGATTGAAAAATCTCTTTATGCTCTCACGAGTTATTTAAATTATATTTAAAAATCTGAATTACTTCATTTTCAAGAATCTACACAATTAGACAATGTAGAAGAATTCTTATTTTGACCAACATTTTGCCTCGTCTTCCGGTCTAAACGGGTTAATTTGTATTTTATTTACAAGAGCCTAATCAGAACGCGTCGCCCGCAATCAGACCGCGTCAGTTTTTGCTGTCGGAAATAATTTGGGGGGGAACACGATCCGCCCCTCCGCCGCCACGGCGCTCTAATTGCTTCCCGTTTGTCAACCAGCTTCCATTAACTGACTACAAGGTTGATCAGGCTCTTCAGGGGGAACCTCCTAATGACTCATTCTGTGTTTACTTTATGACGCAAACCCCCAGATCTATTAAATATCAGTGTTTTGGGGTGGGGGTGGAAGGGGGGGTGTATGACGGACTCGGGCCATGCCGCGGTGACATGGGGATTGTTGCGAGACGTCGTGCACGCGGACGAGTGCACGGCACACGCGTGCACACGAGCAAGTCGCGCTCAGGATCCACAAGCTGGAGGATGTCACTCTGGGGGTTTCATGTTATCCTGCAGCTTGCAGGAGTCATTAGATTATAGGAGTGTGTGTGTGTGTGTGTGTGTGTGTGTGTGTGTGTGTGTGTGTGTGTGTGTGTGTGTGTGTGTGTGTGTGTGTGTGTGTGTGTGTGTGTGTGTGTGTGTGTGTGTGTGTGTGTGACATAAGCTCTGCTATGACGACAGATTTGCACGCATGCGCGTGTGCACGAGACTAAGCTGTGACGACACAGACTGTGTGTGTGTGTGTGTGTGTGTGTGTGTGTCCTACATTGAGTCAAAGTGGTTCTGGTGTTTGTGTGATGTTTCCTGTCTTGCTCGTGTCACTTCCTCTCTAATAAACTGTCAGGCTGTCTAATCCACCCAGCTGGCCCTGTCACAAGCACACTGGGATGAGAGGGACAGTGTGTGTGTGTGTGTGCGTGTGTGTGTGTGTGTGTGTGTGTGTGTGTGTGTGTGTGTGCGTGCATGCGTGCGTTTGTGAGAAAAGTCTGTACTCGCTCTGAAGCATGATTTATACATTGTGGGACACCAGGGTTGCGACGCCCCCAAAAAACAGCAGCTCATGTTTGCTTGTATAGATCTGAGGGACAAAGTCGTACCATAGCACAGTAGTTTTCAACCTATTTGACCAGGGATCACTATTTGTTCAGCATTTGATGACATTTTAGCCCCACAGACCCCAAAGCTAAAGATTTCTTTTGGTTTTGTCCACAATTCCATGCTGAATTTCGGAAAAAACAAAACAGGCAAACATACAGATCAAAATGACTATTAAAGGAGAATTCCACACCAAAACACATTGGCCATCAATCTACCTTGCCCGCTTTTCTACATTTCAACATGAGGTTAGTTGCAGTTGCAGCAGCTTTTGCAGCTGGGCCAATGCAGTTTGCCTTTATTCTAATCTGGGTAATTTAGTAGCTCCAAACTTTTTTTTCACACATCACATCAAACCACATACTAGAAGATAATTGGACCACTGTATGATTTTTAAAAAGTCAGCCGGCACCCGCAAGGGTCCAATTGGTTTCATGTTTACGCTCTCAAAGAGTTACACCTGGTTAAACCAACTTTCCATCATTTAGCCTGGGGACCACCTGGAATCCTAACCCAGGGACCACCTGTTGAAAACCCCTACCATAGCATACAAATTAGGCGCAAATCTACGCCGATGATATGGGAACGCAAAGCCCCGTCCGGTTATGCAACACCCGTTATTACCCCGTTGTCAGACGAGCGTGGGGCCGGGGAGGAGGAGGAGAACAGCTCTGTCAGCGAGTACGTTGCGGCTGATATGCGACGTGCACGCGCCGTGCGCGTGTCCCACGTCCTAATTGTGACGATGGTATGAGGAGGTTACGTGAGGTGATTGAATTAGCGCGCGTTTTTTAATATAAGTGTCTGGCTGGATTTAATGAAACACGCAACGGATGTCCCCTGTCTACTTCATTGGATGAGACGGACAAATATTATTAGTGTGTGTGTGCGTGTCTGTGTGTGCGTGTAAATGTCAGGCAGCAGCTGAAGTCTCCTCTCTTTTCTGCTGGACAGATTTTGTGTTGGTGTTTTGTCTTTCTCAGTGTCTTTTCGCCACCTGGTTAAGATTGTTTACTTTTAGCTTGTGCCTCACCGGTGTTGTTGTTCTCATGTTTTTTGTTTTTTTCTGCCTTTATTGCATAGCATAAAGTGAAGATGGACAACGGTTATTCCTGTCCTTGGGCAAGACGCCAAATCCCAAATTTTTCTCAAAGTGCTGGTTGTGCCCTGTATGGTTTATACTGCAATCGGTGTATGAGTGTGTGTGTGTGTGTGTGTGTGTATGTGTGGATGGGTGAATGTAACGCACAACCTAAATGCATCATTTACAAACCCCAATTACATTGAAGTTGGGATATTGTGTAAAATGTAAATAAAAACAGAATTCATTGATTTACAAATTCTCTTCAACCTATATTGAATACACTGCAAAGACAAGGTATTTAACGTACAAAGAGATACACTTTATTGTTTTTGTGCATTTGCTCGTTTTGAGTTTGATGGCTGCAACACGTTTCAAAAAAGTTGTGACCGGGAGAGTTGATGAATGTCAAAAAAAAAAAACACCGTTGTAAAGGTCAACGGGTTCATTGGAAATAGGTGAGTGTTGAGATTGGGTATAAAAGGAGCATCCCAGTTGTTCACTAGATGGGTAGAGGTTCACCACTCTAAGAACAACCCTAAGAGACAGTTTAAGAACAATGTTTGAAACGTTCAATTCCAAGGGGTTTATTAGGGATTTTATCATCTACAGGCCATAATATAATCAAAAGTTTCAGAGAATGTGAAGAACTTTCTACACATAAGTGACGAGGCCGAAACCCAACATTGAATGCCCATGACCTTCGACCTTCCCTCATGTGGCACTGCATTTACAACCGACATCATTGTGTAAGGGATATTACTGTGTGGGCTCAGGAACACTTCAGAAAACCATTGTCAGCACAGTTCGTTGCTACATCTACAAGTGCAAGCTAAAACTCTACCATGCAAAACAAAATATGTCAACAACCACCACAAGCGCTGCTACCTTCTCTGAACCCAAGCTTATTTGAAATGGTCAGATGAAAAGTGGAATAGTGTACAGTATGTTGTCTGATTAGTCCACATTTCAATTGTTTTAGAGGAAGTCATGCGTGTTATGTCCTCTGGGCGAAAGAGGAAAAAGACCATCCAGATTGTTACCAGTGAGAGGGTTCAAATTAAAGCCAGCATCTGTGACGGCCACCATCAGGGCCAACAAGCAAGAATGGGAAAGAATTCCACCTACAAAGCTTCAGCACTGAAGTTTCCCAAATGCTTATTTAGTGTTGCTAGAAGGAAAGGTGATGTAACACAGAGGTAAACATAACCCTGTCCCAACTTTTATTGAAACGTGTTGCAGGGATCAGTAGGGGGGCTTGACCAGCCTGCTGGAGAGAGAGAGAGTGTGTGTGTGTGCGTGTGTGCGTGCGTGCGTGCGTGTGTGTGCGTGCGTGCGTGCGTGCGCGGTAGCTGCTTGACTCCTGTCTGCTCAGCTAGATTCGTGTTCTCGCCAGTCTTTCTTCCTCTCAGCATTCTGCCTGCTGCTATTTCAGCTCTTTCACAGGAACACACTCAACATCAATAATTGACTCAAAGAGGTGTGTGTGTGTATGTGTGTATGTGTGTGTGTGTGTGTGTGTGTGTGTGTGTGTGTGTGTGTGTGTGTGTGTGTGTGTGTGTGTGTGTGTGTGTGTGTGTGTGTGTGTGTGTGTGTGTGTGTGTGTGCGTGTGTGCGTGTGTGCGTGCGTGCGTGCGCGTGCGTGCGTGCGTGCGTGTGCGTGTGCGTGCGTGCACACACTTGTGAATCTCATGTCTTGTCTTCCAAGCAGGTACTACCCCCCCTCTCCCTCCCCCCCCCTCTCCCTGTCTCTCTCTCTCTCCCTCTCTCTGTCTCCCCCCCCTCCCTCTCTCTCTTTCTCTGATCACTGTTGTAGGTTTTTACTGTGTCCTCTGAAACTCAGTAGGAGGTCCAGAAAGGACCCACACATATTCCCGCAGCCCCCCTGAACTCTGCATCAAAGACCGTGTGTGTGTGTGTGTGTGTGTGTGTGTGTGTGTGTGTGTGTGTGTGTGTGTGCGCGCGTGCGCGTGATATTGCGTGACAGGAAACTACCCAGAGCATGACTCCAAAAAGCTGCTATCACACAGTCAGCAGGGGACAGAGACCTTCAGGTGAACGTTAGCACTGTCCTTGTTGGAGGCATGATCCTCTCTCCAGGGGCGGATCTAGGCATGGGTATGGGGGGGCAATGCCCCCCTAAATGCCCTGACTGCCCCACCAAACATGACGGCATGCAACAACCCAAATTTCAAAGATATTTCAAATTAAAGTGCTTATAATTAAAATGATTTGAAATGCTACTACTGCTACTAACTACAATTGTGTCACCACTAAACCAACACCATTTCATCATTGAAAACAGAAAACTCTCTGAGTCAGACCTTTAGCTTTATGCATGCTGCGTGCCTGTTGCAGCTTCAACAACAGCTGATGTTATTATTGATGCTTTACTTGCCTAATATAAGTCTTGAAACCGAAAATGGTATGGGTGCGACTTCATGGCCCGAAGTCGTCCCCATTCCATTTTCACCTGCCCCCCCATTTGGGAAATGTTAGATCCGTCCCTGCCTCTCTCTCTCCCTCCCTCCCATGAGTGCTTCATGTGTGATAATCACCCTGTACTAATATCCTCCCCGTATCCCTGCCCTCTTCCATCATTCCTACCTCTGCTCTCCTGCACCTCTGTCTTAGTTCATTTTTACTTTATTTTTTTGCCTTGCTGCTGTGGCTGTGTGTGATTCTTTTAACCCAGTGGTTTTCAACCTTTTTCCATACCAGGGCCCACTATTTTTTGTATTCACAATTTGAGCCACGGACCACCATTTGATGACATTTTAGGCCCACAGACCCCAAAACTAAAAATGTATTTTGTTTTTTGTCACCCATACCTGGATAGGCTGGTTTTCAGAAACCGATCAAAATCACAATTAATATTCTACCTGCTCTAGTTGTGTAGACTAGAAACACACACACACACACACACACACACACACACACACACACACACACACACACACACACACACACACACACACACACACACACACACACACACACACACACACACACACACACACACACACACACTCACACCAATGTTGATTTTGGCATTTTAGCTGACTAAATCTACAGTCGATTTTTGTTGCCAAATGTGTATATTTATGCGAGCCTCGATGGCATTGTGATGCCTGTTTTCACTTGGTTGAGTTCATTTGGTTTCACGGTGCAGCGAGATGGCTGATGTACAAGTGTGACGCCCCGGTCGCAACCGACAAAAACAAAAAACACTGCCGTGCTGTCGTTCAAGTTCGCTCAACACCGCTGTGGTTCCTAAATACAGCAACAAAAGTCCTTCTCATTACCTAGATATCCTTTGCCCTTTCTCTCTCTCTCATCCATACGCCCTTCTGCCTGTCGTAAAATTCAACCCCAATCTGCAAACCGTAGCCTCCGATGCACGACTTTTAACAGCTCACAGTGTGTCTCTCTTTGTGTGGCTGTGTGTTTGTGTGTGTGTGTGTGTGTGTGTGCGTGTGCGTGTGCGTGTGCGTGTGCGTGTGTGTGTGTGTGTGTGCGCGCGCGTCTGCTTGTGTGCTTGTGCGTGGCGTGGGTCTTTGCAAGGACAAGGACATCGCAGATAATTGACTACTTGAAGGTGCACAAGTTCAGTTTACTTCCCCTGCTTACATGCGTGTGTGTACGTGTGTGCGCGTGTGCCACACAGGGGCGGATGTAACATGTCCCATTTGGGGGGCAAGAGAACATGTTGGAGGGGCAAGAGAAAATGGTGTGGGTATGGCTGCACCCATACCATTTCCGGTTACAGGACTTTTATTAGTCAAGTAAAGCATCAATATAACATCAGTTGTTGTTGAAGTTGCAACAGACACACAGCATGCATAAAGCTAAAGGTCTGACTCAGAGTTTTGTGTTTTCAATGATGCATTGCTGTTGATTTACTGGTGACACAGCTGTAGTTAGTAGCAGTAGTAGTGTTTCAAATCATTTTAAATATAAGCACTTTAATTTGAAATATCTTGGGTTGTTTTGCATGGCATCGTGTTTGGGGGGGTTTACTGTGTCCTCTGAGTTTCAGAGGACACAGTAAAAACCTACAACAGTGATCAGAGAGAGAGAGAGAGAGAGAGACAGACAGACTGGGTATTTAGGGGGGCATTCCCCCCCCCATTCCCATGCCTAGATCCGCCCCTGGTGCCACACATACGAGGAGGAGGGGGGGTGGAGGAGGTTATGGAACAGGCTAGACGTGAGTGAGGGGAGGAGAGAGACTGATGGATGGATGGATGGCGGCGGGGGGGAGAGAGGGAGGAGACGACACAGCAGCAGAACAACAACATACCAGCACAGGGGAGAACAGGAGAGGAGAGGGAGGCTGATGCATGGGGGTGTAGTGGGGGGGGGCTCCTCCCAAGGCCAAATGAAAAAGGGGATTGTTGGCACAGCCCCCAAAACCTGCTCAGCACCGGAACAGTGGTGAACGACCCTCCAGCCCCGCCGGAAAGCAATCATAGTCTCTCTCTCTCTCTCTCTCTCTCTCTCTCTCTCTCTCTCTCTCTCTCTCTCTCTCTCTCTCTCTCTCTCTCTCTCTCTCTCTCTCTCTCTCTCTCTCTCTCTCTCTCTCTCTCTCTCTCTCCCCTCCCCCATTTGTTTTTATTCCTGTATATGTCTGCATTTCTTCTACCTCCCCAGTGCCATTCCCTCTCTCTCTTCTCTCCTGCAATATCGCTACTATATACAGTGTCTGTGTATATATATGTTTATACTATATATACTGTATATCCCAGCGCGATTTGATTTGTGCTTTATAATGTCAGATGCTATTTGCATTTGTAGTAGTGGGTTGTGATCGAAGCAGCGGCGGCAGCCTGTATAATGTTTGACTTAATAGCACTGGGCTGTTAGAGAAACAAAAGCAAACGCACATCCATTTGAATTTACATTTAGGGATAATAATTTATTTATTTATTTTATTTCAGAGAAACATGTCATGCTCCTCGTCTGCTGATCCTCTAGAGTCTCTCTGTAGTACAAATCTGGGGTATTCATTTCATTTGGAGTGTGTATAAATGGCTTCTATTTGTAGTAGGCTCTCTGGGTTGAAATCAACCCACCGACAATTTGACGCTGTTGAGCACTTTAGTGTGACTCCCCGTAGCTGAACCTGTGTGTGTGTGTGTGTGTGTGCGCGTGTGCGTGTGCGTGATGCACGGGAGGGAGGAGGGGGCACTCTGGCTGATGGTGACACACACAGGGAAGATAACAAGGTGAAAACACAGCAGGGGGCTAGCAGGGTTGCGTGGATCGCGTGCGTGTGCCTCGCACAGCGCTACAGTAAAGCGGCGTGTGTAACTATCTACTGTATGTAAGGTCTGGGGGCGCAGGGCAGCTCAGAACAACACAGCCGTGGGGTTTCTAAATAAGCTCAGCCAACCACAGTGACTTGAGGAACGTTTGCAGGCATTTTCCTCCACGGAGCAGAGAGAGAGATAGAGAGAGAGGATGTGTTCTCGGAGCGGTGCTGTTGGTTTGTTGCTGTGCGTTGCGAGCGGCAGGTCACTGAGGGTCTCGCCTGTTATTTCTAACGAGGGGAACGGAGGTCTAGCAGCTAGCCAGTGTGGCTGCCTGCAGATGTTTTCCCACGGCGATAACCCACGTGCACAGCGGTAATAATAGCCGAGTCCAGGAAAAAAAACACCTCGACCTCAACAGAACAAGTCAACAAAACCCTTGTAATTTAGCATCCTTCATCAGTAGTCAGGGGTTTTCAACCATTTTGGTACAGGGCCCACTATTTATTCAGAATTTGAGCCACGGACCACCATTTGATGACATTTTCACCTTACAGCGTTAAAAACTAAAGATTTTTTTTAGATTGTTTTTATCCACAATTCCATACAAAAACAACACAGGCAAACAGATCAAAATGACCATTAATCTTCAACATTCTCTAATTGTGTAAACTTCTTAATTACTGTAACTGGTGCTAATTCAGATGATGAATACTTTAACTCTTGGGAGTGTAAACATGAAACCAAATGGACCTGCCAGGGTCCATTTGGTTTCATGTTTACATTTAGTTGGGGACCACCTGGAATCCTCTCATGGACCACTGGTGGTCCCTGGAACACCTGTTGAAAACCCCTTTCCTAGATGGTCAAAATGGAATATGTTTTTTCAATTTGTAGTTCTATTGTGTTGATGCTCGGCCAAAAAAACATATTCTTCTCGGCCGAGTGCAAAAACTCTCGTCTGACGAGGAGGTTCCTTCCCTTGTTATAATAGTAATCACATGTTCTTCCTACAGTGCCATAAGAAAAATATCCCCGGGTACATCGGCATTCTAATTTCCTGACTCCGCTTGACCTTTGCGTACCGATGTCGGATCGATCGCACATATGTATATATAGCAGCACAGAGAGAGAGAGAGCACACACTTTGTTTAGTAATGAGTTTACTCGCTCCCTTCCTGCAGCACTTAGTGCAGCATAAAAATACAGAGATGGGAGGGAAAAAGGAAAGGATTATGCTAAACCTCGAGGCTGCCTGCTATACACAAGTGCACACATACACCGGCTCACACACGCACACACATATGACCACACTGTTCCTCTTCAGCTTGCCTGCCAGCAACCGAGGGGAGATGTCAACCCAAAGGGAGGCAGTAGTAGTAGTAGTAGTTTGAAGGAATGAAAGGCGGAAAAAAAGAACCGCTACGGAGGGAAGCACAGGGAGATGTGGTGCTCCAGGGTATGAGTGGATCGATAACGCGCACACACACACACACACACACACACACACACACACACACTACGCATCCTCCCCCTCAACTACATCGCAAACCGCTGTGAGTTTGTCTGCCCTCGCTGCTGCTGCACTGTGACCTTATGTGATCTTTGAGTCTTGTGTGGAAGCACACTATGGCTTTTTTTCTCTTTTGCAAAACTGCATAGTTAAACTTTTATTTTATTTCATTTATTTTCTTTCTGTTAACGCTTGCAACTACTACAACTATTACAGAGACTCTTACAGAAGAGTTCTTCCGGCGGCAGCGGAATGTCTGCCAGAATTGCAGCAATTGGTTATTATGTTATGTTTGATATTGTTAATTAATTTTTCATCATTATAACATTGAGTCGTATTTATTCAGTAAACAGGGGTCCTTCTGCTTCTGCTGCTTCTGTGCAGCTCTATAGTAAACACAAGATGCATTGTGAATTTGGGTTGCCAGTTTCAAGCCAAACAAGACGGATTGCCAATTTATTCCATTCCAATTACAATTTATTCTGTAAGCTTCTTTGTGTCATTTTCCCATTGTTCTCTCCTGGAGTTATTTACCCCAGATTGAATACAATTCACACATCCGGATCTGAAAATGTATTTTCTGTCTACCACAGCTGTATAGAGGTGGAGACACACCGCTGTTATTGAACAAACACCTTCTAGTAATGATTGCTCGCGGAACATGGAGGTATTTAACTCTTGATTTTAACAAAACAAGAATCACTTGCTGGGTTCCAAAATTACCCTGTGTGTTACCTTGCTAAACAGTGGTAATGCTGCTTCCTGCTCATTTACTGAGCTAAATACAGGTTTGCTAAATTGTTAATTACAGTGGAGCATTTTTTTTGCTGCTATAGCACCTGCTTAGTTTTATGATCTTTGAATTGACTGTACAGGAGTTTGACTTGAAACGGGGGGAGAGAGAGAGCGAGAGATGCGTAGTGACACACAGCAAAGACCTTCAGGGTCGGGATTCAAACCCGCAACGCTACATTGGGCCTAAACTGTAGGACCATTCCACGTCAGCTGTCCAGGCTACTAATATTTTTTTTTCACTTGCTTTGTCCTGCAGACGATCCAGAAAATTTGTTGTTCACTTGTTGTCAACAA
The DNA here is from genome assembly GCA_039105355.1 of Benthosema pterotum. Taxonomy (NCBI): domain Eukaryota; kingdom Metazoa; phylum Chordata; class Actinopteri; order Myctophiformes; family Myctophidae; genus Benthosema; species Benthosema pterotum. The sequence goes on along the minus strand of CM076970.1, from coordinate 26,784,435 downwards.
ATCCTTTTCGTCAGGCTCATGTCAAGGTGGTGCTAGTCCTTGGGAAATAGCTTCATAATGAACCAATGGAGTGGATGTGAGGTGGAGTTAGATTCAAATCTGTTTACAAACACACATTTTTTGTACACACTACAATCGCCTATATTACCTTTAAAGGTGCTGCAGTCCTACATAGCATGTTTGTCAAATAATGCTACCGACTGTGTAATGTACAGAACAATTGGAGGCAATGCATTATTTATATTTTTTGCATTTAATTTTCCTTTCCTTTGCAATTGCCCCCCCTCCACCCCTGTGGGCTAACAAAAGCCACTGGTGTAGAATATAATTAGTTCGGATCAATAGGTGTGGCAGCGATCCCTTCAGGGTGTGTGTGTGTGTGTGTGTGTGTGTGTGTGTGTGTGTGTGTGTGTGTGTGTGTGTGTGTGTGTGTGTGTGTGTGTGTGTGTGTGTGTGTGTGTGTGTGTGTGTGTGTGTGTGTGTGTGTGTGTGTGTGTGTGTGTGTGTGTGTGCATGCGCGTCGGGACGTTATTACTGATGCTCAGTGAGTTTGTGAAGCAAAGGAATACAGTCCGGGGATTGGGCTTGGACTGTGTGTGCGTAATGTGTCAAGGACGGCTTTCTGCTCTGATGCTTTCTTCTGAACGCCGTGACGGTTATCTTTGGCTGAAAGGCGCTATCTCAAGGTTTTATTTTTCCATTGCCAATCCCTGCACCGGCGTGCCAGGTGTGTTGGCCTCCTGCACTTGGCCAGCGGCGCACACGGCGCACTATAGCGGCGGTGGCAGCAGGGCTGGATCTAACCAGCCCTACTAGGGTGGGCTGGAAGAATGGCAGGGTGGGCACCTACAAGGTTTTTCATATGATGCAGTGGTTTTCAACCTTTTTCATACCAGGGCCAACTATTCATTTGGCCTTTGAGCTACGGACCAACATTTGAGGACATTTTATGCCTACAGACCCCAGAAGTAAAGATTACTTTTGCTTTTGTCAACAATTCCAGGCTGGATTTGGAAAACAAAAACAGTCAAACATACAGATCAAAATGACCATTAATTTTCTACATTCACTAGTTGTGTAACCTTGGGATGATTCAGATGATGAATATTTTAACTCTTGTGTGAACATGAAACATGAGTGTAAACATGAAACCAAATGGACCCACAAGGGTCCATTTGGTTTCATTTTTACGCTCTCAAAGAGTTACATCTGGTTAACCAACTTTCCATCATTTAGCCTGGTGACTACCTGGAACTCTCTCAAGGATGACTAGCTGGTGGTTCACGGACCACTGGTTGAAAACCACTGATATCACCTTTCATTTGGTGGGCAGGATGCACGTTTGGATGGGCTCTCTGCCCACCCCTGCCCCCCCCCTCTAGATCCGGCCCTGGGTGGCAGTCATGCCCGCTGGCTGTTGCTAAGTAACATGTGCACACATGGGCACTGTGATTCTTGGAGTGTTTGCTGGCCATCTCATCTGTGAAGTGGAAACAACATGGCAGCCGCGGTCGATGCTTGGGCCCAGTCAGACGCACAACAACAGAGGCAGTGGCTATGCCACAGCCACTGCCAGCACTGTAATTTATAGCGTATGGCTTTTCTGCTCGGTAAAATGTATTCACAGGCTGCACTGTAGCTGAAATATATTATCTGTTTGTCAACAGCCTGGCTGTGTCTGTGCCGGAGAGAAGCAGACTTGTTTTTTTTCACCCTCTTGCGCATGCTGAAGGATGTAGGGTAGTCGTTGGATTCCACCGGATTCTACTGAGCATTCTGTTTGTCAGTTTATTTATAACATTAATCTGCAGCACAAACTCAAGGCCCATGGGCCAAATCAGGTCAGCGCATGAATTATCTTCTGTCCTGCATGATGATATTTTAATTACTATAGAACTGGCCCTCTGGTATATTGCACACACCATGAATGGAACTAATTGTTTTATTTTCTCATTTTATTATGAAAGCAGTGCTTGTTGAGGATCATGGAACAGGAAACTGAGCTTTAATAATGCAGTCAATTGTGAATGCATGCAGTTTGATCTTTGCATTTATCTTTCTATTAAGGGACTTTCATGATTTCTGAAGGAAAATTACTTTTTTCTGGGACGTCCTCGTCCCAGAAAAACTAATTGTTTGCCCGTGTGTTGAAACACAGTCTGGCAGGTCTGGCTCTCAACTTGTATGAATTGTTCTATTTTGGCCTGCCGTGTATTTGAGTTTTACACCCCTGATCTACAGCACGGCTTCTCAACCTGGAGGTTTGACCTCCCAGAGGATCGCCAAGTTATTCTTGGGGGCTCTCCCCAGTTTTCTTGTGTGTGTGTGTGTGTGTGTGTGTGTGAGATGCAATTCTCCCCATATCACCATCTCTTCTGCATGTTGATGTGATTTTTCTTTTCTTTTTGTTAAACAATGTATAGGATTTTGGTTCAGATCAGGGTCAGGCTATTTGACGACCAGTATAAAAAAAAAATACCCCCCTACTTTTCTAAAATACTATGAATGAATTTGAATTCATGTTTTTAAATGGGAACTGAAAGCACCACTCTGTGCTCTCTTTGAGTGCCATTCCAGCAGGCAGTTCTTTAGTTTGGTATGGAGGTGGGGGGCTGTTGAGGGAGAAAGCGCTTGGCAGATGAGGGAAAACACATTCCTGTAAATGTTGGATGGGATGGTGTGTATGTGACCATTTGCATTTTCACGATGCAGAGGTCATTCATTCTAGTCACTTATTCAGTACCATATACAATAATGTTCACCAGTGTCTCTTCGCATTGGTACTTCTCTTCTACATCTCTACATCCACACTCATGCAGAGTGTACTGTATGTGCCAGGAATCTGTCGGGACTGAATCGATAACGCTTCATGTTCCATAATGTTAGATGTTCTTCTTGCTGTCTGACATTATCAGTATTCAACCTTTTTCCTGTCCTCAAGTCGATGTTAAATCACCACCGTCAACATCGCTCTGAGTTCTCTAAATCATTCCTTCCATAAAATAAAACTATACTCCCCAGCCCAGTGTTTAGGGAAACGGTGTCCTAAATCAGTCGTTTTTCAACCATTTCCGTAACAGGGCCCACTATTTATTCTGCATTTTAGCCGCGGACGACCATTTGATGTTGAGTTTAGTCTCTCGGACCCAAAACCCAGGATTTTTGTGTCGACAATGTAGGGCATAACTGGCAAAATAACAATTATTCCACATTTTCTTGAAAAGTAAGTAATTCTAATGATTAAATATAATTTAACTCTTGAGAGGGTTTCAAGAGTTACATATCTAATGGTCCATTTTGGTTACCAACTAACTGTCCATAGATATAATTTAGCTAGATATCTCTATCTAGCTAAATTTTAGCTTGGGGATCACCTGGAATCCTCTCAAGGACCACTGGTGGTCCCTGGACCACTGTTCTAAATCTCTCAGCATGGTGCCGGCCTCTGTTTGCTTGCATGGCTCAGGGGTAGTGTTTGGCAGACTTGAAGTGTCCTTGAGCACTCGGAAATACCCTAATTCCCCCCGACCAGCGGGTTTGTTGTCGTCTCGGTTTGTGTGAATGAAATGCAATATCTTTGTTAAAAGATAAAAAGCGCTATATAAACAGCACCATTTACATTTACCATTTTGTTCTGCTTCAGCCCTGCCTTAACAGGGGAAAAGCCCAAGGCATTAATCTGCCAGAGGCATACATGCATTATCCATCTGGTTCTCAATGTGGGGGTACCGAGGGACCCCCAGGGGACCTTGAGGGGGTCTCCTGAGGGTTTCCAGCTAAATGCCTGGTAGTCGGTAACCTAATGGAGAGTGTACAGTACAAATGCAATGTTAAATGAACACTGAACCTTTCAGTGATGAAAGAGTTTCACCCAGAGATGAAACCTCTATGAAAAGATCTAGGTAGTCTCATGCATATCAAACCTCTGCATTTAAAATAGAGATTTACTGTGTTAAAACAATTGGTTGCATTTGTACACTCCGTACAAGTAAAGTTACAAATGGATCAATTCCAGACAGTACAGCTCCTATTAGGCTTACATTGTTTGTGCAGCTCTTCTTCACTGCTATTTCCAGCTCTAGAGATGCACACAGCTACAGGTGAGGGCGCACAGAGGCGTGCACAACACCCACACAACGATAGATAAGCACAAGCTGAATGTTTAGGCACACACGTGCACACACGCACACACACACACACACACACACACACACACGCATGCACTCGGTGCATCTCGATTCATTGGTGGATGACTCATTTTGCGCCCGTCTTCCTCTGTGTGCTGAAGCGTCGTGGCAGAAACATGTTTGTGAGAGAGCCTTAGACCGACTAGACTATTCCTGCAAGAGCCCATGTGTGTTTGTGCAGTCGTCTGCACACACGTTGCCAGGAGGAAGCCGTCGTCTAAAACTGAGACACGGCCCCCGATGTGGAAAGCCTAGGAACCAGACAGACACACACGCATGCATGCCGGAGCCGTAAATCTGAATGGCAAAAAAAATGGTTGGAGGCTTGAATATAATAGAGAACATCCAGACAGCTCTGGATTCAGAGTGCAGGCGGGAAAAAAGCAAATGCAGAGGTGTAAAGTGTGCATGCATGCATGAGAAAGAGATTAAATATACAGGATTGAATCTTTCTAAAACCCGAGTCAGACCCGAAAGATTGAGACGATCAGTAGTAGTAGTAGTAGAAGATGGAAGGGGTATAAGAGAACATGACAAGTTCACTATTGCACTGAGAAATATGGAGTGTTTCTTTGAATTTTTAGGAGTATGATCATGTTGAACCTGTATGAGAACTCCAGATTTCACTCTGTACACAGTGCAACCATCAACATTATGATGTCTCTACATGCTAAACCCCCTATCTTTTTGCTTCTTCCTCTTTTTTTTTAATGTTAAAAAAAAAAAAAAAAAAAATATATATATATATATATATATATATATATATATATATATATATATATATATATATTATATATATATATATATATATATATATTATTATTATTATTTTGAATAGTTAAAATTACTAGTCAGCCTCACAATATTGACTGTAGACTGGCTAGTTGAACTAGCCCAGTCTACACTTCAAGTAAGGGGTTTAGCGTGTGACAAAAATAGCTTGAACACTCGACATTCTATTCGGTTGTTGAAGAAAACATCCTCCAACTCATACAGCATCCACACTGTGGAGGGAAATGTTGAATGAGTCTTGTGTTTGATCGCTCATACGCACAGCAACCTTTGTTTTCATTTCATTCAGATTCGGATGTATGATTATTAGTCTCAATTATCATTATTACCACTATTTCCCCAGTCAGACTTCACTGAATGTGAGTTTGAATGAACGTTGAATTGTGTAGAATTGTTGTGCAGGTTGTAATTTACATACAGATGTGAGTAGACTTAATTTAGTGGTACAGCGTTTTTTATATTTAAATATAAAGTGCTAGTGTGCCGGTGATCACCCTCTGAAGTGCCAGTGTTGGCACTCGTGCCTAAGGTTGCCAAGGCCAAGCCCTGGTCTGTAGTATATACAATACAGTACTGTTTATTAAAACGGAGGATTTTGGCTTGTTGAAGCCCCTCTTTGCCCCCTCAATCCCCACCTCGCTTGTTCTCTCTCTCTCTCTCTCTCTCTCTCTCTCTCTCTCTCTCTCTCTCTCTCTCTCTCTCTCTCTCTCTCTCTCTCTCTCTCTCTCTCTCCTACCGTAATTGCTTGACTCCTCTGCCCTGCTCCTTATGACGCCATCTTGCACGTCTTAATTAAAATGCCTGCTTAGGAGGAGGGTGGGTGGGGGGGGGGGGGGGGGGGGGGGGGGGGGGGGGGCGATGAGAGAGAGGGAGAGAGACGGAAGCAAGCAAGCAAGCAGAGGGGGAGATTAATGAAAGAGGAGTCCGTTAATTACACAACAAGGTCACGGCCGTTTTTTACCTTCACAGCTTAATTGCAGCCCCTGATTCTTTTCCGAAGCCTCTTTTTTTATTTTTTTATTCCAACAGCGGACTTGCTAAAAACTCGTTAATTGTCACCGTGTGTGTGTGTGTGTGTGTGTGTGTGTGTGTGTGTGTGTGTGTGTGTGTGTGTGTGTGTGTGTGTGTGTGTGTGTGTGTGTGTGTGTGTGTGTGTGCATGTCGATAACGACGCGTCAGCATGCATTTTCTTATCGGGCTAAACACGAGCTCACCCCGTAGCGTGCCGATGTCTCGTGATGTGTTGTGGGTTATTGTCGCAGGGCTCTCTCTCTCTGCGTGTGTGTGTGACGTTGATGAGCAGGGGCGGATATAATATTTCCCAATTGGGGTGGGGGGGCAGGAGAAAATGGTATGGCTTCATTGCGAGCCCGCACCCATACCATTTTCAGTTACACGACTTTTATTAGGCAAGTAAAGCATCAATAATATCATCAGTTGTCGCTGAAGTTGCAACAGACACACAGCATGCATAAAGCTAAAGGTCTGAGTCAGAGAGTTTTCTGTTTTCAATGATAAAATGCTGTTGGTTTAGGGGTGCTACAGCTGTAGTTACGTCGTTAGTAGCAGTAGTAGTGTTTCAAATCATTTTAATTATAAGCAAATATCTTGAATGCCATCATGTTTGGTGGGGCAGTCAGGGCATTTAGGGGGGCACTGCCCCCCCATGCCCATGCCTAGATCCGCCCCTGTAGATGATATCGGTCTGTGTAGGAAGATTGCGTGTGGCCGTATGTATGTACGCGAGGAGCATTCTGTTTTTCCCCCCTGCATGTGTTTATTTTTGATGCGGCGTACATACATGTATAACCTTTCACATGTCACCCTTTGTTTGTCACGCATGACCAAGACATAATGCAATGTATAATGAGCCTTCATTCTCCTACTTTGTGTTGTTTTTTTTTTGTTCTTGAGCAAAGAGCGTGCGATCAAACCCCACATGGGATCCATGACACCCGCGGCATCCCTCAGCGCTTGGCGCCAGGCCCTGGGTCTAAGTGCTGATGAATGGCAGTTGTTCCTAAATTGGATGTGCAACTACCTGCTGGTATTGATTTGCATAGATTGAGTCCCCTGCTGTCACATCAAATAAACCTTTTTGTTTTTTCGACACCAAAGGGAGGCCAGCCTGCCTGCCTGCCGTCTTACTGTATGTGGTCAATGGTTAATCAAACTTAGAATTAGAATGCGATGCAGTGCATAGGCAGAATTTTTTTGTCCAAAGTATGGTCTGGTTAATCAGGCTAATCCAGTGGTTTTCAGCCATTTTCATGCCAGAGCACACTATTTACTCTGCATTTTAGCCACGGACCACCATTTGATGTTGAGTTTAGTCTCTGGGATCCAAAACTAACTAGCCAAACATTGCAAATGACAATGCTTTTACATTTTCTAATTGTGTCTGTTCTTGAAAATTTAGTCATTCAGATGTTTAAATCTTGAGAGTGTAAAATTAAACCAAATGGACCTGTAACAGGATGTTCATTTGGTGGCCAACTGTCCATCATTTAGCTGCATGGGGACCACCTGGAATCCTCTCAGGGACCACTGGTTGAAAACCACTGGACTAATCGATTGAGGCAATTCTGAAAGAAAATCTATGCAATAAAAATAATGTTGATTTTGTTCATATTTACCCCGTTATTTGACCAGAATGAAAGCTTCTGCGTTCTTTCGGGTTTTTTAGAGTTGGCTATTCAAAACTAGAAGACTGTACTTTTTGCTTTTTTGCCTTAATCAATAGTATTGAGCGAAGACAGACTGGATTGAGGGGAAGGAGGAAGGGGAGAGAGTAGACATGCAACAATCACAACAAAATGTGCTTTGATTTCATCGAAAAAATGTATCAATTTAATAACAGCTAAGAGGATAAGGGATAGTAGCATCCCTACTTCCATTTGAGGAGATGACACAGCCCTGAATCACACGTCAGCGCCTTTGGGATTTGTGCCAGAGAGAAAAAAAAGAACCTGGTAAGCCTGATTGCAGGCTGGGCTGTAATCTGTGGTTTGGTCAGTAGTTATACACCCACAAATCCCTGTCTAAACACGGCTCAGTAGGCCCAGATCAATCTAACGGCTTTCGTCGCTATAGTGGGAGGAAACAATCAGAGAGAAAACACACCGCTTTCTGTAGAAAGTGTTTAGGAAGCAGTCCTTCATACATCTAGAAGTCCCCAGGCGTACGGTATGATCTCTGACCGTCGTTGGTTTAAAGAAATTAGTGTTTGGTCAATTCATAGAGAGTGTTCCTTAAAGGTATAGTAAGTGATTTCACTTAATTCAGATATTGATATTTTTTATTCTTTTTGTGTGAGTGTGGTGACCATGTAGGGAGTTCCGCCCTGTCCCCAGTGATCCCCTGGTGTCAAAAAATGGTTTCTCTCCCTGTGCCAGGACGCCTGCTATTTGCTTTTGACCACCCGCCTGCTCCTGTGATATTTTCATTGCCACCCACATACAAACACAAAGAGAAGAGATCAGGGTCAGGATTTGACCATTTAAGCACCTCAAAGGTACATACAGAGAGTAAACAGTGGGCTGGGAGTGGGCAGCTACTGATCAGTACTAATAAATAGATGCACATGTACAGTAAGTTACCTGTCCATGTAAACAAAATTACAAAGTCTTCTGACTGTACCAAATCTACACAGGCAAGGTGCTAATGATTCCAATGGCGATATTGTGCAGAAAAATATCCTGCAAAGTATCCTTATTCCAATCAATCAAAATAATCAATAAATGGTAGTCTGTAGATATCAACCAATAAGAGTGTTTGGGCCACGAAACCTCATGCAAATGGAGCACTGTGAGTGAATATAGGTAGACACTGTGGCTGCGCAATGGCGCTCACAGTATGTATATTGTAATGAGATTTCATCTCTTTCTTGCATCACTGGCACTGTGTAACGTGTAAGGCTGGAACTAGTTTAATATTGATCAATGTAACCAAATGCTCATAATGGTCCACAAACTCACAGTGTCCATTAGATACCTTAAAATGATATAGGGTGCAAGGCAAAATCAAGAGATCAGGAAATTATGTGAATTTTTTTGTCTTCTTCTAACACAACCAGTGTCTGCATTTCTTACCAAATGGAAGTAAGTTGTGCCAGAGCTCTTATTTTGAAAGCCGCCCAGTCTCCGTTGTAAAAAAACAAACAATGAAATGGAAAAAAATAATAGTTCAAATATGTGTTTTTTTTTTTCAAACATTTTCCATTGTCCTCGTATCACAGCAAGCTCTACCTTCAACCAGACATTGGTCCAAAGCCAAGGTATCACACTCTAACCAGCAGCGGTCGTCTTAAACAATAACTTGAACAGCGACCTATAAAGTGTGTGTGCGTGCGTGCGTGCGTGGGTGCGTGCGACACGTCTCCAGACATGCCCCAAGCAGAAATCGACCATTAACCCCCAGTGAGAGGGTGCAACATGGAGGCGGAGGATACACCCCATCCATCTCCCCTATGGGCCAACTGTCCCTCATCACGCAGGGTCACACACACACTCTGAAAACATTTAAACGGGCCGTATGCTATATGAATGACCACGTACTCCCCCTCCCTCCCCAACAGCCTCAGCTGAAAACACTTAATCAGCCTTATGGTCCACCTGACCCCCCTACCTCCACCTCCATCCATCAGCGCAGCCACCTGGACCGCTTTAATGGCTCTGGATCAGGGCCGCCGGTCATCCGCCGCTCTCAGGCAGAGTTTGAGCACTGCGAGAAGCCATCACTTTTACTTTGATACCGCAGGACACTGGGGTTACAGTCTGAACGTGTGTGAGTGTGTGTACTTGAACTCGTGCCATTGGCTGCATTACAAAAGGATACAGGAACAACGGATGATGTTTTACTGTGTAGAGTTTTTTTTTTTTTTTTTTCTTCCCCGGGTGTTGGTATGCAAGGTTTATCATTCACCCCAATACTCGCATGACAAATATCGGCCAACGTTTATTTGAGCAAACCTATTCAACCTGAGATCAGATGCAGATATTGACCTGCCGGAATAACTGGAGGGCGTTATAAACACAGTACTTGCAACTTGGTTGCTCAGCTCTGGTGCCCCAGGGGGACCTTATACTGGGCCCTGGGTTGAGATTATTATTTTTTTTTTTAAACTTTATTTTTTATTGAAGGTTTTCCACCAATTTCAAAAAACAAAAGAAAAACAAAAATAAAAAAACAAAGGAAAACAAACAAAAAGTAGGTCAGTTCAGGCGTCACAATGCTCTATGTCTCAATTTACAATGCTTGTTACTCTAGTGGATTATCCAACAGAGTTATGGGTCCAACAAATCCAATAGGCACATTATGGTTATAGTCTTTCCATCCTTAATGTTATAGTCCTTATATTGAAGAGTTAGAAATAGCACGTCAGACAGTAAATGAATACAGTAACAGAGACAGGGATAATTGACATATCAATTTCCTCATGTATCATCCATTTCAGCCAGTATTTGTAAAGTTTATCTGTACATATCCTGATTGAAAAAGTGAGTTTCTCCATTTCATATATGTTCTGTACAATGGCCGACCACTCTCTCTTCATAGGTGGATTTCTATCCAGCCACCTTTTGGTTATTGCCTTCTTGCCTGCTACCAGCAGTATTTTAAGTAGGTACTTATCTGGTGTATTAAGGTCTGATGGTATATTACCCAAAAAGGTGGTCACAAATTCAAGCTCCGTCTCGAAACCCATTATTTCGTTAATTTCAGAAATTATTTCCAACCAGAATGTTTGTATTACTGGGCAGTCCCAAAATATATGAAAATGGTCAGCCATTGTTTCCTCACATTCTCTCCAGCACTTCCAGATTCCGGTGTACCATGTTGTAAACTCTTTACTTTTGGGGTAACAAAGAACCTGATCATGGTCTTCCAAGAAAATTCCATAGACCTGAACTAGTAGTTGTAGACAGCACACCACACACATTCAGCCAGTCCTCTTCCGTTATTGTTATATTTCCCTCCCTTTCCCATTTAAGTTTAACATAAGATGTGGAGTGATTTTTCGCAGATAATATATCTGAGTATAATTTTGACACTAATTTCTTGGTGGTTTGGCCCTTATAAGCATCAACAAAAATGTCCATTAAGTTAATTTGGGGTTTTTCTGATTTTATATTTTTATCGAAATGGTGCCTCAATTGTAAGTATCTATAAAAATCCTGCTTTTCTAAGTCATATTTGTCTATCAATTGTTGGAAACTTTCCAGACTTGTGTTGGTTGAAATCATACAGTATGTGGTGATGCCATCCCACGTCCATCTCTTGAATCTGGCATCCATTTGGGCTGGTAAAAAATCTGTGACATACGCTATCCATCTAAGTCTCTTAACTTCCTGGTCTGGGTTGAGATTATTGATTGTGCACATCATGCATTCATCTGGCAGTAGTAACATTCCAGGCAGAGAAGTTCTTAAGGGACAATGATCGCAGCGCACCGTGGAGGCACGTGCTTCAGAAACATCTTGTCAAACGGCGCTACCGCTGTGCTGTACGTTGGGTTTATCAACATAAAAACACTGTGAGGAGTTATGTGACTGAGAAATTGGGAATATTTGAACTTTTATACAGTCTGAAAAAAGCTTAGAACATGTGGAAGAAGAGAGGAGTGCTCACCAGGCGTGCATACCATAGAAAAAAACAACAATCTCTGTGTGATCACCGCTCAGTGATCCAGTGGCAAGTTGGCATTGTGACCCCATTATGTGCAAGGGGAGGCCAAGGCTTTGGAATTCTTGTGTTTTCTTGTGTAAGTGCGTGCTCACATTTTGAGAAAAGGGCGAGACCGGGGAGGAATGCGCGAAGGTTTGGACAGGAATGAATGCTGAAGTGAGTTCTAGAAGGCTGGCAATGTGCAGCATGATAACAGACCAACCAGATGGCGGTCTCTTTTCCCCCTGAACTGGGCTCTGTGTCAGCAGGCTGGATTTGAATAAACACCTCTAATCCGTGCACTTGCTAAACAGGTGTACAGTCAGACACCTCTCTCCTGCCTCCTCTGCTATCCTATCCTACTCTGTTCCTCTCTGAACCTTAAGCCAGCCAAGCTTGTGCTAATCTACAGTAGCTACTCATTTAGCAATCAATCTTATTGGCGTATCTGCTCTCTATCTGTCCACTCTCTTAATGAAAATGGGTGAACGGGGCGAAATGGAATAGCGGTAGCCTCATAGACTCCTTCACTCACTCAAATCCGAGCCGACCGTGTTTTATGGCAATTTCACACCTGCCTTGTTACTGTAAGTACTGTACCGGCGAATCGAACTCTTACTTTGTGTACCCACCGCTGGTGCGGTTTGTTTGGGTCTTTGGCCGGCGTGCAAAACAAACCTATTTGGATCCAAAACTACCACACTGAGGCCTTCAGACTGATGTATTGGCATTTGCCCTGCACTTTTTTCAGTTTAGCCGGTGTAGAAGGTGTGCATGTTTTGATACAGAACCCCATTCAATGTCATCTGTTCAGTCATCAGCCACGCATATACTAACACAAGGTTTTCACAGTCTTTTCACGATCTACGTTCTCCATCACAAGTGCTTTTTTGGAAGACGATCCAAACAATGACATCAGCGATAAACAAATGCAAACTGTCATCGCTCCATGTTGCTATATCCAAAATAAGACACATTTGTTTTTGCAATGAAGTTAAAAGGTTTCTGAAAATGTAGACAGAGAGAACAGTTCCCATGCTGGGGCATAGATGTCCCAGATTTGTCCCAAAATGCAGGTGGCTTACTGTAATGTAAAGGCTCATACATACACATGAAGTGATACAGCTTTCACTGTTTGTAGTTTTTAAGGGTTAGAAAACTACCAACGGTGAAAACCTTACCACTTGACCCTGGAGTATGTATTGGCCTTTAAAGGGGATTACCAACCATTTGCATAATGTTCCTGATAGTGAACAAATGGAACCAAATGGACCCTAGCGGGTCCATTTGGTTCCATTTGTGTACACTCAGAAAAAGGGCTCTGAAAGAAAAAAAGCATTAACATGGTGAAACGTGGTTTCAAACCTCCTTTTGGAAACACGGAATGTTCACACAACATATCTAAGGTATATTAATGGCATAGTGAAATGTTGACAATGGGTGGAATTCCCCTTTAAGCCTCCAGGAACAGAGATGTTTCTGTCTCTACCCTGTGTGATAGCCTACGTGAGCGTGCAACAGGCAGACACTGGTGCACGTGTAAACTTCACAGGGTTAAGTTCAGTCTGCATGAAAGGCTTTTACTTCAGAAGGAAACAAGACTTGTTTTCTTTTTTTCTTTTTTTTCTCCCGCTTCCACCCTGCCACAGTCTGCGAGGGGATTAAATTTCATTTACATACATTATGGAATGTTTGGCAAATGTTAAGTTCTGGGACAACATTTCACGAGTGTTATAGTGTGGATCATCTGAGGAAATACGATTTGTCGCAATTTGTCATATTTTCTCTTTTTCCTCTGAGCGTTTCCCGTTTTGACTTCAAACCCCCCTTACACACACACACACACACACACACACACACACACACACACACACACACACTCTGCCACAAACAGTGGCACACACGTGTCCCGTGCTGATGCCTCCGCAACCTACCATGACTCAGTGCTTGTTATGCATAACTGTAGGCAAGGATATGAGACTTTGTGTCGACATAAAAAGGGAAGGAGAAAGAGGATAAACAAGACAGATGAGGAATGACACGGGCATTAGCATTGCAAATGGCACTGGGAATGGTGGCTGTCACTCTAAACAGCAGCATGTGTATATAGCCCCGTTAGCTTCGCTGCTAGGAATCAATATTGAATCTCTCAACCAAGCCCATCTTTTTCGTCGTCTATATAAAGCAGGAATAATATTCCCGGCTAACACATGGTGCTCTAGACGCGTGCGGACACGCACCTACATCGTGCACCGCACGCACACATACACTCTGCAAAAGGGCATATCTGTGGAAAGGGGAGCGAAACGCATTGAATCTCATTTTGTGAAGCTGCTCGACCCGAAATTGCCTTGACATTCACATGCAAACGTATTCACTGCCTTGGCGATTGATGTGGTTACTATGCAAATGGTCGGGGGACCCCTCTCCACGCTATTTCCTCGAAAGCAACGCACGCATGCAAGCGCTGTCCAAACATTAATATGTGGTTACATTTACACTCATAAGCAGAGCTATGAGTGTAAATGTAACAGTGCAGGGTCGGTTTTGGGAGGGATTGCATTTGATGACTGTGTATTATGTAAATGCAGTAACCCAACAGAGAGGTTTATGGCTCTAGCAGGGATTCTAAACCTGATTAATTTCAAGGACCCCCAGTTTGACTATGCATTAGTCTACATACCCCCTATTTAATGGCATTTACGTCTCTGGGACCCCCAATTTATAGTGTAGACTGTGTACAAATGGAACAAAGTGGGGCAAGATCTTAGCAAGAGTTACAGACCCATGAGGGTCCATTTGGTTCCAAATTGTCATTTATCCAAGAGCCCCCCAAAACTCCCTCAAGGAAGGAGCTGAGCTGAGTTAATAAACGACTCCACAGAGCAGCATCATTCACCTTGTGCACTGCCAATAGACCAAGGAACTCCACTGTAGAATATATTACACCAACAAGTTAACTATGGCAGTCTGGAGGACACTCTGGAGCCTGTGATGGACAAACACATGAATTGTTTCTCTGGACACTTACCTGGACGTTGTGGGGTAGGCACAGAGGAGAGTTATCACTGGCATAATAGCACGAGTGAGGGAGCATTTTTTTTCCTATAAGTAAATTTCATCCGGAACATCATTTTACATTCATTAAAACTCTGAACTCTTGACCGGGGAGGGAGTCTGAGAGAGAGAGATATTGTAGGTGGATTATTGTTAAGTCTAATGATCATTTTTTAACAAGGCAAAATAAAGTATTTTGAAAGGGTTATAGAATCAAAATATGCTTTTAATAATGTGGTGTCATCAAAATGAATGTTAACATGACACACTGACTTATCTTGAAAATACAAACATGGTGCTTGATTTAACTAATAGATTACAGACTTGTGGTGTGGGTGAATGCATTTCAGTCAATGTTACTGCTTTTGCACTGTGCAATTTTTGTTTATACCTATATGCAGGTATTCAGTGATTTTGAAAAGCCTCCGGTCCGCCTGGTAACTATATGTGCACATGCACACACTCTACAGCCTTCATCCTGATTAAGGCGCACTGGATTATAAGGCGCACCTTAAATGAATGGCCTATTTTGGAACTGATTCCATATATAAGGCGCACCAGACTATAAGGCACACAGAATCAAAGCTACTGCAGTTAACATAGGATAGAACCTACTTAGGCCGTGGGCTGGGGGCTTGGGAGCGGTTATCACCCAAGTCGCACGATGTAGTCTACATTTTTTTTTCTCAGTGGGTAGATAAAAGTCTTATAAGTACTGTAATTAATGTTTCCAGCTCGAATTTTTGCGTCGTAACGAGAACGAACCGATTTAAAAAATGAATTTTAGCGTTACTAAAAGAGGGTTACTATCAGACAAACCCGGCAACCTTTCCAGAAAACTGCCAGGTCTGCGCGTGTATTCACGTAAACAAATCCGTAGCAAGCTCTGCGCTGCATCTGCATCCTTATAGAAAATCACGTGCATTGCCCGTCAATGTAATTATACCCTAGTATAAACCACTTGTTCCCACGACGTTTTTATGTTAATCACCCCCACATGAAAGCTCATATTCTGTAGATCAGCTATGTAGTAAGCGTTTGGATTTGGGAATAATCCTTAAGAAAGCACAGATCATCATACCACTCACCTTTGATCATTATCTAGCTGACCATGTAATTGTACAAAAGAATTTCATCACTTTGGAAAATTGTACTACAACAGTACAGATCTTATATGGATAGCCTACATTCATCAATTGTCTTACCTACGATGCCAAATGGTTGTTCAAATAAAATGAAGTAGGGCTACAACATTTCCAGCTTGTCTGTCTCATCTATAGCTATACCACAACGCCAAAGTTAAGACTACTAATGCATACGTTATTTGATTATACAAGTGTCATTGGTATTTACACTGAAGCAGTACAATTCGTACATGGTTGCTTTTTATCATTGTCTTACCTACAATTGATTGATCAACTGTGATGTAATAAATCTCCCGAACTGCAGAATAAAAAGCAATCGTCCATTGATGTCAAAGGTTATTCATTATTGCGCCACTGGAGGTCAGCATACTATTCTTACGTCAGGAGATCTCATTACCTATACCAGGGGTTTTCAACAGGTGGTCCGGGGACCACTAGTGGTCCTTGAGAAGGTTCCAGGTGGTCCCCAGGCTAAATGATGGAAAGTTGGTTAGGCAGATGTAACTCTTGAGAATGTAAAAATGAAACCAAATGGACCCACAAGTTGTGGGTCCATTTGGTTTCATTTTTACACTCTCAAGAGTTAAAATATTCATCATCTGAATTTGCACTGTTTAATTAAGAAGTTTACACTGTTATGTTTGCAAAGTCCATCCTGGAATTGTGGACAAAACCAAAAGAAATCTTTAGTTGTAGGTCTTTGGGGCTAAAATGTAACCAAATGGTGGTCCGTGGCTCAAATGCTGAATAAATGGTGGTCCCTGGTGTCAAAAAGGTTGAAAACCCCTGACCTATACCTATGCACCAGCAAACACGGTAGGAAGGCCCCTCAACATCCGACCTGTCCTGGGGTGACCCCACTGTACCATCAACAAGCATGCAATATTGAAGTGCTGTATGCATCTAGCGTCGGTTACAAACAAACAATGTTTTTCAGACAAAAGTTGGTCAAAATGTGTGCAATGTGCACAACAATGGATAGCATTAGACACTGAAGAAAGTGTTATTGCTGAAAAGGCAATTGAAACTTTTAATATAATATATTTTAATATAACTTTTAATATAACAGCAGACCATGTTCCTGAAATACCCAACAATGTGGGCTATCACAGGCAGTGCTACATGCTTTTTACAAAATGGAACACATTCAAATGGCATGTAAGAGAAAACCAATTTTCTAATACTGAGTTAAATATTGTACATTTCAAGCATAATTTGAACACCCACATAAAGTATTCTACTAAACATCTGTACATTAACAGGTGGCAAAATGCATAGACCAACATGGCTATATTCAGTTTATCACCATAGTATGACTACCGTATACAGGTTACAAAAACATTAATATGCATATGCTTCTCCCATAAAAGTTGGTCAATATGTGTCTGTGATGGACCCAACCCACAGATTAGTGGGGTGGCTCTTAGTGTGAGAGATTAGTGGGGTGGCTCTTAGTGTGAGAGCCATTTCTGTTCATTCATTATATTTCTGTATGATGACGTGATGGTAGGTTCAGCCAAGGGCAAAGTGGTCAGGTGACTAGTCTATATGAGGAAGTGATCTACCTGTACTCAGGTGTTGCTGAATAAAATGCGAGCCAAACAGTTTGTTGGCTGTGCTTGTCAGAGGAACAAAGAACTGCAGTTGTATCAAGCTCACTGTTGTGGGCCTTTATCCTGCTAAGTGACGGTAAATAAACATCAATGTTTGGACATCTTTTTTTTTTTGTTACTGCACACATCAAAACTAGATCTTGAAACTTGAATCTTGAAGCAACCAGTGGTGTCCAGTTTAGGACAGACACTACACTCAGTTTCAAAGATATGTTAAACCACTGTTGTACTAGATAGGATAGGATATGGTTCTGGCCAATCTTTCAATAGTTTTTTCTGCAACCTTAGAAGTGCAACCACACAAAGTAATTGCAACATTTGACACAGCATTAGCAGAACTGCAGAGCTGGTCTTTGAGCATAATTTGTCCCAAATATAAGATGACTTATTATAAGGCTACCACCATTTCTCCAGAATAATTTGAGGGAAAGGAATGTTGAATGTCAAATACGATGCCATTAATATGACCCTGTTTTTGTTCTCCATCTTAAGTCAGTATGGCATTCTACATGGAACTAAAAAAAAACAGGACAGGGGAATGCCATCCTAGTGAAAATAAATAGTTGACTGCATTGAATCTGTTCTTCATCCACAATCGGAGGTGTTTCACTGCCTGCTCCTCTGCAACTTGCCTGAAACACACAGACATCCAGTGTTAAAAATATACTAGAACGTTAATCTCAGATGATCTGTTCAAATTAGGGATATGGCTGTCACAGGGCAGCCTCCTAGAGACAAATGGGGCAATGTACACAGACTCATCTGAATACACAATTTTTCTAATTATCTCTGGCCGGCTTGTTAGTGACTGTGGGGAATGGTGTTTCATATCAATGTCTTTACACTATCTTAAATAAATTCCTCTTATAATGGACCCTGCAATTATTTTAAACATGATATTCAATAATGATTGTTGGTCACCTGTCCCAGTCAACATGATGATGCCGGCACTGGGGAAGAGAGACCTCTGATGAATCTAATGCAATCTTTGTTAATGACCTATGTTTGATAAACTAACCTGTTCTTCTGTAGCTTCACTTACCCATCACACTCTGCCTCTGCCACCGTTATGAACTGAAATTAAAAAACTGTAGTAGAGCAAATCATAGCAAACAATCATAGCAATTGATTGGTCACATGTTAACATGTTAAGCTTTCAGTCATTTTAATTACCTAAAATTGTGATGAATGCTCAATTGTGCGTGGTGCACAAGCTTAATAAAGCATCGACAATATAATGAATATATGATAAATATGATTATGACATATGCACTGCAAACAAAAATAATCTGTAAGCCAACACATAACGTCAAACCTGTGCAAACTCGAATTTGAGAAATAGAACAAATAACCGTATCTCAAACTAAAACACGAATTGAAACTTACAGTAACACATTGCAAACACCAACTTGAGGTTGAGCCTGGATTTAATGTGGCACGATACTATACTGTGGCACGATACAAACTCCCCGTGACCGTTTCGATTGCTATCAGCAGCCGTGGAAGATAATCATTTATTGAATGAACAGCTGCAAATATTAATCCATTGATTAGTGATCGATCAATGCGCACAACATAGTTTGGTCGCTATGAGGGCCAGCCCGAGAGAGGCTCAACGGCCTCGTCGTAAATTACTAAACTTTATTTCGTACAATATTATACTATCAATATAGTATCACTAAGTATGGCGCATGCAGTCTATATCTATGCATCCATTGAATCAAACTATTAGAATGTGTAAAACCGAATCATAATTATTCTAATTATATTAATTATTACCTCTGTCGTCGCTGAAGTTCTGTTGCTGCTGCCACCTCAGAGGCTGCCACTAGAAGTCTCGGGATTCTTCCTGTTTACATCAGGGACAGGGAGTACCGAAGAACGCGATTGGCCAGCTCAATTGCGACTCTGGCCCATGGCGAGCTGTGATTGGCTTAGGGCGTTCGTTTTACTTTGACACAGTTTGAGGATTTTCTTGTCATTTTCTTAAAAAATATTAATATTGCGCACTTTGTGCGACTGGAAACATTAGATATTGTGTTTATAACCAATTAATGTACAAAATTAAAAAAAATTGGGCCGCCTACATATAGTATCTGCATGAATTTACTAACTCGGCCTTCTAGACGGCCACTTCCCACCGTCTAACTGCAGTAAAACAATCCATATATAAGCCGCACTGGATTATGGTCAGCAGTATCCAAAAAAGGAGAAAAGAATAATACTAAACCTTGAAAATATGGCAGGCTATGCTCTGATTTTCTTTTCTATGCTTCTGTACAATATTGGTGTGTGTGTGTGTGTGTGTGTGTGTGTGTGTGTGTGTGTGTGTGTGTGTGTGTGTGTGTGTGTGTGTGTGTGTGTGTGCGTGTGCGCACACGTGCGCTATACGGTGCATACAGCATATATCCTATGTATGCAGCAGCTACTCAGCCGGTCGTGGACACAAACAAATGGCTATGTGGCTTAAATAAATGGAGACCATCCATCACGGCGGACGGCAAACGAAAACAGCGGGACTCTGCTGCTCACGGTGCGTTGGCCCAGGTTGATGATGTCACAGGCCTGCTGTGAAGCCTGGGGGGGCGGGCACTGATGTCACCTGACGCCGTGTCACGTTTGTATTTAAAGCGACCGGGGACAAGTGACTTGTTAATTGCTATTAGATAAGATAAATACATTATGGGTGGGTGGAATTCCACCCATTTTCAACATTTTTTCTGAGAGCGTACAAAATGTAACAAATGTAATTTGTACGCGCTCAGAAAAAAAGAAGCGTCTAAAGAAATCCATTTACATGGTGAAAATACATCTTGATGACGTCATCAAGATGTTTCACCATGTTTTCTTCAGACCTCCATTTCTTGGGAACACAGAATGGGGGAACTTTTTTATCATGTCATTAATAGGGGAATGGGTGGACTTCCCCTTTAAGTCTTACATTAATTCTACGTCTTTTTGCGTGTGTTGATGTCACAGGTGGAGAAGTTCTATGTTGTGCCGAGGCGAAGAAAGCCACTTGGGCGGTATTTTCAGCGGGTGTTTTCTAAAATGGAACAGTTGAAGCCCATGCAGTTCAGTGGATGTTGGCTAACCTTCTGTGTTACTTTACTGTTGACACATTTGGGGCTTTTTCTTTGTGCAATCCACACATGGACTCTAGTGCATTGTGCAGTAAAGAACGGCTCAACATTATTATACAGGACACTAGATTTTTTTTTTGTCGTTTAACATGGGAGAGGAAATGCAAATGTTTCACATCCTAATCTGTGGCCTGTTAAATTGAACGAAAATAGAGAGATCTGCACACAGAAAAATCCTCAGTTGCTAATCCATCCATTTGTGTCTCAGACATTATCTGAGTTAGATTAATACTGTGGATTTGACTGCGTACATGGTGACGAATTGAAGCTTCCAACTATGAGGTGTGTGTTTGCGTGTGCACGTATGTGCTCACCAGGGGCGGATGTAAAATTTCCTAATTGGGGGGGCAAGAAAAAATGGTATGGGAGCGACTTCATCAATGAAGCCACGCCCATTTTTCTGTTTTCAATGATGAAATGCTGTTGGTTTAGTGGTGACACAACTGTAGTTAGTTAGTAGCAATAGTAGTGTTTCAAGTAATTTTAAATATAACCACTAATACAATATTGTGTTTTTTTTGCATGCCATCATGTTTGGTGGGGCAGTCGGGGCATTTAGGGGGTCATTGCCCCCCCATGCCCAGGCTAGATCTGCCCCTGGTGCTCACAGGTGAGTGAGGCACAGAGCTGGAGAGATGGGGGGGGGCAGGGTGTAATGTCCTGAAATTGAAGCTCTTGTTCACTTCCGAGTCCTTTGTTCCATGACTGCAATGATAAACCAAGGGAAAATGATAGATAGAGCCTAGGGGAGGGAGGGGGGGGGGGGGAGAAAATGATGATCTGAAGGGCCGACAGAGGAGAGACAACACGGGGACCTGGGGGTGGGGGGTGGAGGGAGGGGGGTGTTTTGGACATGGACGGCTGGTGGCATTTTCGGTCATTTGGAGGAGGTATACAAAGGGAAAATGAGAGCGAAATGAAGTGTGCTGACTGAGTTATATAGCTGCAGCCTGGAACCTGTATATAGTAACATGGCAGAGTATGTTTTATATACCAATATAAATACTACACCCAGTGGTTGGAGGTGGTCTCATAATCTTTGATTGAGAAATGCAGACCCTTTGCTGGTGCTTATTATTATTATTTTGGTCTCACAGAAACCCGGATTCAAACCCCCAGGTGTAAGACGGTATGGATTGCTTAACGCCTATGTTAAAATGTACGTTTTTAAAAATGAATCCTAGCCCTATGGGCTTCATGGCTATAGGGCAAGGGCTTACTTAACTGACGGAAAAATAAATATATCCCATCAGATAGAGCGGTAGAATATAACAGAATTAGAATGTGTCTGGAAATATTTAGTATGTGCACCTCTCCAACCTTGGCGTTCATCGTGCCTGCGGTGCTTTGAGTACTTCATTCAGTTGTGCGTGTGTGTGTGTGCGTGTGTACGTGTGTGCGGCAGGGGAGGACTGATGTGTATGATTTTGACAGTGTAGACCTGATGCTTCAGAAGAGCCCTGGGACTGATGTAACATGAAGTGACTCTGCTGTTGTCTCAGCCATAACACAAGTCCCTTTGCTGCATACTTTCTGGTGTGCGTGTGTGTGTGTGTGTGTAGTTTATGCCTCAGTGTACATGTCTGTCTTCACCTCTGTAAGCCAAGCGTGTGAAGCCTGTGTCTGGATCTCTACCGTATATTTGTGCATAACACATAAAGCGAAAGCGTGCGTCTGCGTGCTAGCATGCACGTAAACTTGACAGATTTTCCCAAACTTGTAACACGCTGCTCACACACACACACACACACACTGTGATGTTAGCAAGCCACTCTTCCTCCCCGCAGTGCAAAGACGGACCGAGCTATAAGCAGGACGTTCCTATTAAAGCGCTGACCTAAATAGCATGGGCAGAGAACACTATGATTACACTGTTTAAAACCCAGTCGTTAGTCTGTGGGCACACACAGCTTGGGTGATAATAGGAATTTCTGTTTGACCGCCTCGTCAAAAATAATCACCTGTAGGTCTGAGCATGCTGTCGTCACCGTGGGGGAGGAGAGGAGGTGGTTGATGTCAAGCAGCTGTTCTTTTTCTATTTGATTAAGGACTCTCATCTCAGAAATATTGACCTTTACGGTTTCCTTGTTTTCAAGAGCGCTTTATCCACTTATCAGCAGCACGAAAAAGAAAAAAAAGCTGTGAGGGTTCTCAGCAATGTTCTCTCTGACTATTAACCACGTTCCCTTTCATACCCGGGCATCATTACCCTGTCTAGACCGCGGCAAAGCCGGTCTCTTAAGGATTCCTTATCTCTGGGTCTGCTCTTGACCCAGTTTCATAAGAGAACTGGCTTTGCCAACTTCATTTGTGAGAGCGGATGAATCAGCACTTTGTTCTTCTTCATATTACTTTCTAATCTTTGCAGTGTAGTCGTCGGTTCCTCCCCCCCGACCTGTCCGGAAAGGTTAGAGCTACACAGTTGAAGGAATTTAGAAACCAAGTTGATTTTGATGTTTCTGCAAAACCTTTTAGGTTTTAGGTTGTGCTTTATTAAGTAGACTGAGCTCTGGTATGTAGGTACATACCGTAACCTAGTCACATAGCGAGGCACATGTGTTGTATGTATGTATTGTATGTATTTTTTTTTTTACCATGGAAAATCAGTATTCTGTCCAGAAATAATAGTCCCCACTATCACAACTCGTACAACTTCTATACCCTGGAAAATAGCCAACTAAATTGAATTGGTACATTGATTGATAGTAGATTCAATTTACGGTAAAACATTTTTTTTAACTCAATCCCAGCCCTAGACGAGATCAGACAAGCTATTATTTTCATCAGAGCCAAAACTAAATGAGATTAGACGATTATCATGTTTTAGCTCGATGGGTCTATCAGGTCCACACAGTCCACACACATGTGTGTGGACTGTATGTCCATCACTGATTATAATCCAACCATTGGCGCGTTGTTGCATCTTGATTTGACTTACTTGATAAAAAACATTAATGCACAGGTTGAGGCCTTCATGATGAATCCAAACATACCCTGTTCCCATAGCAGCAGAGAGTGGATCGTCCAGAAGTACTCCTTACTCAGTGCACATTACGTGCATCATATATTCCAAGATCAACTCTTCAAATGACGAGTATTTGGGATTATAGACTTTATTTGATTGGGATTAATTTGATAAATAAAACTTATTGGTAAAATATGTGGCAATGTTGGAGTAATAAAGAATAATGGGGTGGGCAATTAGCAGTATATATATTTGTCCCAAAAAATGAAAACAAAAATATGTCCATTTCTAGAAATATGTTGTTAATAATAGCCCTATAATGAATTTAATAAATAGAATGCTGCGGCTGTGTGGCTGAGTGCTGGTCTTTTGTTGAAGCAACAAGCTTTCTCCTTCACACACCGCCTACCTGTTTGACCTCGAACACCTGCAACGCACCTGTGTGCGTGTGTGTGTGTGTGTGTGGGGGGGGGGTGATCTATGCACGAGAAAGAGAGAGAGAGAGAAAGGTGTTGAAGAACATCTCTGCCTGTCTAATGCTAATGGCGATTCACTTCATGAATGTTAGAGCTGCCTGGCAGCCAAGTGAATTAGCATCAGAATCGGCGTCAACCACGCAGGGCAGTGATCCGAATTAGAGCCCCCTGAATTATTGATCTCCAGTTTCTCCACCTGCTATAATGGCTTCTCTCTCTCTCTCTCTCTCCCTCCCTCATTTCTCCATGGCAGTGGGTGCCCCAGATAAGGCGCAAAAAACTCTTAGGATTTGAATGATGACGTTAATATTTGAAAACACGTCGAAAAAAGCGAAACCACGAGTGTGGGAAGTGAGGTGAGCTCAGATCATCATGCATCGTCATGGCATAAAATAAAAAAAAGTCATTTCATCGTCAATGGGAGTGCAGTTTTCGTGTAGGCTTTTAAAAAGAAACTCAACAGGCTCTGATCCAAAACAGGAAACTTTCTTCTCTGTGCTTGTCTATTGGCTTCTTTGCTCACTCGCTCTTTTCTTTGTCTTTGTCTTTCTTTGTCTTTCGTCTGACCGGAATCTAGGAGAAAGAGAGACGGGGAGCGACACGCAAGCCAATGTCGTTGGACTCGGAAAATCAAACCTGCGATCATGTGCCTATTTGCAGCCATCCCACTCACCCCACTCTCTTCTTGCTTTGTGTCTTTCAATGAATCTTTTACTACACCCCATGCTGCTCACCCCCCAAAAAGTAGCACTATAGCAGTGACATTTCACTCTGAGACAGGCCGAAATTACGGCCAGAAATGATGACAGCCATTTGCCCTTTGCTGCGTGTCCGTGTGTGTGCATGCATGTGCTCTCAAGTTGGCTGCAGTAATGTCTGTGTAAGGGCAAAGTGTGTGTGCGTGTGCGTGTGTGTGTGTGTGTGTGTGTGTGTGTGTGTGTGTGTGAGAGAGAGAAGGCAGGGGGTTCGGTCGGCAATAAGTGGCGAAAGCGGACCTCTTTGAATCTCATCAATATTCATAAATACGTACTGTCATAGAGGCATAGACACAATTCATTGTGCATATTTATCGCTAAGTGCTTCATGATTTATTAATGGCCATGTTTGAGGTTAGAGGGAAAGCGTGAGAGAGGGTAAGGACTAAGGAGTGGGACGTGCCGCCATGAAAAGCGATCCACGCACACACACGGCAGAAACGGAGCCTATTAAAGCCGTTTCCCTCGCGTTCAATCTCGCTGATTGTTTTTTTTTTCCCTTCTCTTTGTTGTCCTTGTGAAAAGATGACGTTTTAACTGCCGTCATACGAAGACAATGAAAGCGAGGCGCTTTGTTTTCGCACATGCTCTCATCGACAAAGCGTAACAATGTCTCTTGTGTTTTTCTATATGCTATACGAGCTCTCATCATCGTCGTACGCTTCAGCCGTCTGTCGCGTTTGGCTTGCAGGTGCAGATGTAACATTTCCCAATTGAGGGGGGGTCAGAAGAAAATGGTATGAGGGCGGCTTCATCGCCCGTGTCGCTTCGCGCCACGGGCGATGAAGCCGCACCCATACCATTTTCAGTAGTGTTTCACATACTTTTTAATATAAGCACTGAAATATCTTGGGTTGTTTTGCATGCCATCATGTTTGGTGGGGCAGACTGGGCATTTAGGGGGGCATTGCCCCCCCCCCCATGCCTATGCCTAGATCCGCCCCTGTTGGCTTGGCCCCGCTTTGTATGAAAGGCCATGAATGCATACTCTCGTCTCTATCGTCGATACGCAGCTAAGTATGCGGGAATGTACTTGTACCTCTGTGCAGCAGCTATGTCTGGCTGTCTGAGTGCCAGCCTCTCCTACTGTTGTGTCTGAGTTCCTCTACAAGTGTGTGTGTGTGTGTTTTCTGTCGCCTTAGGGCTCCGGTCGGCTGTGTGTGAGTGGATCTGGCAGCTAATGCATAAGTCCTGACCTCTGAGTTTTCTCCTCTCTATGAGGGGGAAGTGCTTTTTACTGGATTGCACTGATCATTCAAGTCGCAACCGACACACAGTCGCACAGCGCTAAGTGCTAAATGAATAGGCAAGCTGCTGACAAACCCACGGTTTTGCAGTATATTGAGCCAAATCACAGGTTTTTCAAAGTATGGGGCTGCAGGCCAAGATGGTGTGTTTTTTTTTTTTTTTTTTTTTTTTTTTTTTTTTCCTGGTTAGTGGTTTATGATACCACGATGCTGTCAGCACAGCATTACACGACTACTGTATTCTCAGAGACACATTCTGAACGGAGCTGGCAGGCTCCTGACACACTGTATAAGTGTATATACGATGACTTGATGACAGACATCAGCATTCCTCACCGTGTCTATTTCCGGAAGCCTGTGTTCTCTTTTACTGTTGTCCCTTCATTGCAATAATGTGCAATGCAGGGACACACACCACCCACCCTACCGGTGTCTCTGTCTCCTCTCCTCCTTAGAGACTTGCTGTGATGTATGATTGCATATCTATATTATTACTCCTAGAGGAGTTTGGTGCTCTAGTGTGTGAGCTCACGCACGCGCGGACGCCATGTTCCATTTAATCAAGGCTCCCTGTCGACACGCAGGACAAATTGTCTAGTTGCTTTGCCAGCTGTCCTGGCAGATCTCTCTCTCTCTCTCTCTTTCTCTCTCACTCTAGTCAGCAGATGATTAAAAACACACTCAAAACCTTATAATATAAGGTTTTGAGTGTGTTTTTAATCATCTTAGCCACACTTACTCTTTATTATAGAGTAAGTATGGCATTATTTGCATGGAGGTAGCTCTGTTTCGTTTGATAGCCGGCCACTCATTCATAAAGTCTGTTTCTTGCATGTCATTATGTTAAACATTAGGAATTAAACAAACAAACAAACAAACACAGAAATACATCACGCCGAGGGTCTACACAAGATCTTGTCACCGCGTTGGAGATGTGCTATTTTTCTCCACAGAATAGTGCCGCCCCATGGGGGAGAGGGTTCATGTGTGGTTACAAATATTTGTGGCGTTGTCTTGTCTCTGGACATTCCATCTTTCATTGGCAAAGACACCTCCGGCCATCAGCAGATGGTCGTCGGCCTCAGTGTGACCGAGGTAACCCTGCCTGGCGCTGGACTCCGTCGCCCCCCTGGAACGATCACTTACTGTGGGACAACCATAGGCAGCAAGGGAAGCACGCATTACTGTCAGACAGAAACCTTGCATCTCCATATTTCAACTATTCTTTGTTTTTCTGTGTTTTTCTGTTTGTGTGTGTTTCTGTCATTTTTGAGTAAATCAGTGATGCCAGGGCATTTATTCAGAATTTGAGCCACGGACCACCATTTAAGGACTTTTTAGCCCCACAGACCCAAAACTAAAGATTTTGTCCAGATTTGGGAAACAAACCAGTCAAACATACAGATCAAAATGACCATCAATCTTCTGCATTCTCTAGTTGTGTGGACTTGGGCTAATTCACATTATAAATAGTTTAACTCTTGGGAGAGTAAACATGAAAACAAATGGACCCGCAATGGTCCATTTTACGCTCTCAAAGAGTTACATCTGGTTAACCAACTTTCCATCATTCGGCCTGGAGACCACCTGGAACCCTCTAATGGACCACTGGTGGTCCCCGGAACACTGGTTGAAAACCGCTAGAGTAAATGAATGAATGGCCTACTTTGTCATCCCCGAATGTCAAATCGCCACTCTGCAGTTCTCAGCTTGCAGATCTGCTCTTTGCGCTGTGAGCATCTGTTGATTCATTTCAAATGCTTCCCAGAAGTTTGCTTTACTGAAAGTACTTTTCGTTTGGTTTAGCTACACTAGTTTATCTCCTAGGCTTTATGGCTATGTTTAGGCTTTATGTTAATGTTTCAAATATTACAATATTATGTCCATTAGATTTCAGTTTTATTGAAGCTGTACCCCCTAAAGACGCAGCATCTCGTTTTCAAGGAGAACCCATGAAAACATGAACAACATACATTATTATTGGATACATGATCTATAAATATTTATCAACGGATGCAAGATTGTTTGACTAATTATAATTAACTAGATTAGATCCATTGGGACACATTTTTTAAATCCATTTCATGAATACTAATACTGTAACCTGCTAAACATAGCAGGTTTTCACCATACCAGTGCTGTGATGTGGAGGCAGCTCCTGCATCACCTGGACGCTGCGTATTGGAGAGACAGTGGAATCCATGTGCGCCGGATGTCGTGACGGTTCTATAATAGCCGCGACCAGTGTTGTAGTGGTACTTTTAGAAGTGGGGGGACGCCTCTTAAAGGGAAATTCCACCCATTTTATTTTTTTTTCTGAGAGTGTACAAATGGAACCAAATGGACCCGCCAGGGTCCATTTGGTTCCATTTGTACACTCTCAGAAAAAAGGAAACTCATTAACATGGTGAAACACATCTTGAGGATGTCATTAAGATGTATTTCACCATGCCCCAGATGTTTTTCCCTTTTGCCCCAAAAATAATATTTTTGG
The DNA here is from genome assembly GCA_039105355.1 of Benthosema pterotum. Classification (NCBI taxonomy): domain Eukaryota; kingdom Metazoa; phylum Chordata; class Actinopteri; order Myctophiformes; family Myctophidae; genus Benthosema; species Benthosema pterotum. The sequence goes on along the minus strand of CM076970.1, from coordinate 26,755,898 downwards.
GGCAAAAGGAAAAAAAAAAAAAAACGGCATCCCCCCACTAATCTAAAATAATATTTTAGAGAAGTGGGGGGACGCCGTCCCCCCGTGTCCCGCCTCCACTACACCCCTGGCCGCGACTGTTTTGCGTAACAGTCGAGCGTTTTGCATAACATTTGCAACTATTTTGCATAACAGTCGCAGCATTTTATGGTACACAGGATTAGTACAATGGAAGTGTGTGGACTAGAATCCAACCAAACATGGACGGAGGGGGAAAGGAAGTTTGCAGAAAAAACAATGGATAGCACTACTTAATACAACATTTCCACAGGGTTTAGACCAATATAAAAGATAAGTAAAATTAGTTCTGTCAGACATAGATAGATACTGTAGAAACCCAAAACAAAGAAACATTCTGAGTCAAAAAAAGCTGATGAACCAAAAATTAGGGGACTCTTCTTCAACAAAGATGGCGAATGCAAACATTATTTGTATTGTACTGTATTGTACTTGTATTGTAACCTTAACCCTCGACCATTATGCAAGCCGGTCAACTCTTATGCAAAACAGTGACGTTATGCAAAACGGTTGCAATTCTTACTCAAAACAGTCAACTGTTATGAAAAACAGTTACGACTGTTGCGCAAAACGGTCGACTGCTATACGAAAAAGTCACGGCTGTTACGCAAAACGGCCAACTGTTATGAAAAACGGTCGCGACGGTTACAAAACCGTTGCGACAGGACATTGCGGTCGCAAATGGATTCGGCCTTTTCTTGGCATATTGTCTTCCTACACCTCCTATCATTAAACACATTGAAGGTATGCTGGCAGGAATGTGTATATATCCAGCGCTGAACCGTAAAGATAACTGGCACTCTTCTCCAGGCGTAGCTTCATACGCCAGCAGCCCCTCACACAGACGCTTTCAAGTGTTCCGCATGACGCGGGCAGAGAAAACGTGCGAGGCCCCGGCCCATTTCTCTCCTCTTGTAGATCTAAGCTTAATTCCCGCCTTGATTCGGGCGCCGTTCACGCCTGAGGTTCCATGGTGTCATGTGGGAAATGGAATGGCAGCGCACACGCGGTAACAAAGGGATTGCACTCCAGCATCATTTGTCAGGGTGTGTGTGTTTGTGTGTGTGTGTGTGTGCGTGCCTGTGTGTGTGTGTTTCTCTGTTCCTGCCTGTCTTCCTGCCTGCGCTGTGAGCTGAAAGAGAGAGAGAGGTTTTTTTCCCGTGTAATGACAGACATTAGAAAGTCCATTACAAGGTTCTTACGGCCACTGATACGCTGCTCACGTACACCTACGCTCGCACATTTAGACACACACACACACACACACACACACACACACACACACACACACACACACACACACACACACACACACACACACACACACACACACACACACACACACACACACACACACACACACACTCTAACACTAACGTCAGCTAGAGGAGGACGTAGTGGCTATTAACTTAGTGTGCGAGTGTGTGTGTGTGTGTGTGTGTGTGTGTGTGTGTGTGTGTGTGTGTGTGTGTGTGTGTGTGTGTGTGTGTGAGATAGAGGTGGAGAGGAGTGGATATATATTGTGGATGCAAGCCTCTGGCATTTTTGCACAGACACACAATAAGCACCATATAATGCATATACAGTACGTTGTAATACTTATATAATATATACAAATGTATTGAGTGTTGACTCTTTCACACAAGCACACGCGCGCGCACACACACACACACACACACACACACACACACACACACACACACACACACACACACACACACACACACACACACACACACACACAGGGATATGGGGGCCTGCCATTGCATTGGTTTTGCATAATTGAGTGCTTTCCAGTGTGACACTGTGCCAGCAGGGCTAGATGAGATTTTAGTTCATTGTCTTCTCTCCACAGACTCCCCGTCAGATAGTCAACACCAGGGGAATAGACGCCAGCCAAGAACAGACCTGACTGGCGTTGCTAGTGTGGTTAGACGACTGTGTGTGTGTGGGGGGGTGTGGGGGGAGATGAAACCAGGATCAGATGAGGAGAGAAGAAGAAAGAGAGACCCATGAAAGGTTATGGAAGATATGGACAGAATCAACAGAACAGAGAGAGATGCATGTAGGGAGAAAGACGGTGCGTGTGTGCCTGTGTGTGTGTTAATATGGACCCGCTTGCTGTTTAGAATTCAGACTGGGAGAAGAGTGGCGCGGGGAGCTGAGCCCTGCTAGCTGGCTGCCTGATTTCACACCCATTATCACCCACTACAAAGCCACGGCGAGCGGAAAATGAAACGGTAGAGAGAGCGAGAGAGAGAGCTGTGTGTATGTGGTCTACGTGTTGTCATGCATGCGGTGATGTTGCCATGCTAAGCGGTGTGGATACTTATGCGTTCTGCACATGCAGGGTCATGTGCTCTTATCACCCTGGAACACGGATGTTGCCCGTCCTCCCCCTCTATCTCTCTCTCTCTCTCCTTCCATAACTGTTCTGCTCTCCGAGTCACCCCAGTAATCCTGTATTCTCTTATGTTGTCACGTGACAAGATGGTTATTGCTAGTGTGTCAAATGCAGAGGAAGTTGTGAAGAGAATCTTGGTACCTTTTAGATTATGATTGGTGTGCTGCCCGGTCGGGTTTGAATGGCCATTTGTCATGCCCTGTCCGGGGGCATAGACATAAAAAAAAGAGAAAAAAAAGTGTGCGTGTGCGGTTGTACATAATGACATTTACATGTCTGCCTCGCCAAACCTTTAACCTTTAAAGACCTGAGGCTGATCAATGTCTTCTAAACCTAAACAGTGGATGATCCTTAATGCATTTACTTGTCTGTGGACCACACTCACATGTACCGCATTTCCATCTCTGTTGGGGTTTTTCAGATGTATCCTACTTTATGTACATATATCTGTATGTATTCAGCCCCACAGACCACATTTGTTGTTCACCCAGGCACATTACATGTGTAACAACAATTTGGTCTAATGTCTCTCTCTCTCTCTCTCTCTGTCCTCTTGTCCTTTAGCGTGTCCCCGCGGCTCCTACAAGATGTCCTCCAGACAGCAGGAGTGCTTCCCCTGTCCGTCCAACAGCGTGGCGGAGGACGAGGGCTCCGTGGCGTGTGCCTGCAAAGAGGACCACTTCAGGACGCCGCTGGACACGCCCTCCGCACCCTGCACACGTAAGAGGAGAAGAGCTTTTGGTTTCTGTGCCTCATGTGCCTCTGTATGACTCACCTCATAGCAGGCACCACCGGCAGCGCTGAGTAGACGTCACTAAGGCCCACACGCAGGCTGGTCAGATCACGCATGCCCCCAATGGAGCTGAGCAGTCACGACCCTTATCCCAGCTCACATCTATAGCACCCCCTACCCCCTTGTAAACAGTGTGGCTGTACCAGTTGTGTGGATGTACCAGTTGCCCTTCTTTAGCCACTATCCAATGCCAATCCAAATGTTTTAGCAACTATTCCTATGAGGCTCAAGCTTCCTTGTCTGTTAACGTGCCGATTGTTTAAGGCAGGGGTCCCCAAACTTTTTCAAGTGAGGACCACTTAAATTTTACCTTCTCTGATGGGTGGCCAGGGTCAGTTTGGAACAGAAAAAAGTGTGACGACTGTAGCAGTGCGTAAATGTAATTTGTTGTTTCTTCAGCTTTTCAGCTGAGCTTGGCATACAAATGTCTGCTGAGCCATAAAGTCCACGTTTTTTAGCTTTGAGAGTTTGTCTGCTCACGTTTGGCCTTGCAAGCTATCATTTTTATCTTTTGACGGCATTCATAATGTCGGCGCAGATTGTATTCTCTGAATACTGCCACAGTCTCTTGACAGATGAGACAAACAACCTTTTGAACAAAAAAAATCTTCCACTGCAGGTTATACAGTATATGCTACATTCTGAAACGTTTTTTCTCTCTTTTTTTTCTGTCTGTTCTGGGCAGGTCACGTTCACATTCTATGACTGGGGCAAAGTGAGGTCATAGTAGCAACATTTTCATTTGTGACAAAAAATAATGTGTATCTGGTATTGCTCAGGGAGCTGGGTCAAAAGAACAGGAGGGCCATATCTGGGCTGCGGGCCGTAGTTTGGGAACCACTTGTTTAGGGACTCAGTGAAGCAGCAGCTCAGCAACCATCGTCTGTCTCTCTTCTAATTTATTCCACGTTATTAGTCCGCTCACAACAGAGCTGTTAGGGGACGGAGCACCTGTGTCTCTATTGTGGGAGCGGCTGGCCCTGTGCTCCAAATGCACATGTTCCTCAACGCAATGAGCCCTTCGCTAAGTCCCTCCCCAATGCGGTCTTGCCCCATAGGCATGTTAGAAGAGGAAAGCTTGACCTGGATAAAGATACACTTCTTAAAACCCCACCCTCTGGGGTGGGGTTTTGAGAAGAGCAGGGTGGGCTCATTGCGTTGCCTGCATCACGCCCTGGCCATCCATATGCTACACAAGAAACAGGATTGTTGTCAGCCTTGTCCGTATAATGTCCAATCAGCTACTTGCATGGTGTTGAGGCTCTCCTGCAGAGCCTACCTCCAACAGCACTTTCACTTCTGCCCATAATATGAGGTCCCGCAAATTTGCAAAGTTGCACCATATGTCGTACCGTGCGTGCGTGTGTGTGTGTGCGTGCACGCGGTAATGAGTCTCTCATTACCATCGCACCCGCGTCATTCATCATCTCGACATCGCAGTAATGATTTATCAATATATATTTCTATGAGTATGTCACCCTGTCCTTCAGCGGTGCAGGTCTTCCATTCCGTCCTTCGTAGATTGACTATTCATCAGCTTCCATTCACCTTCTCAGCCTCCCCATCTGATATCAGTCATTTTCACGCCCTTCAACCCTCCATAATATGTGCATATACTATCCTTACACCCTCCCTCTGACACGTCTCCACCATGCTTTTCTTTGTTCCTATACCTCCAATTTCGGGTCTCTTTCAGTGCTATTCACATTATTCTTCATATCAGCTCTGCCCCGTTTTCTCTGGTATTCCTTGAAATGAAAATCCGTCTTGAAGCAAAATTCTTTTTTTTTGCTTTGTTTTGTCTTCCTGATCACATCAGACAGGTGTGTGTGTGTGTGTGTGTGTGTGTGTGTGTGTGTGTGCGTGTGCGTGTGTGTGCGACTAGATCTGTAGATCTATAGGCAACGTTTTAGCCAAAAATCTTATCAAAAATATATAGAGGTATATTTTTTTGCGTTTCCCCCCCTCTGTCCCTTTTACTTTGACGCTGTAGCTGTTTACATGCAGACAGACATTTGCTTTTTTCCCTGCAGACGGTCCAGAACTTTTGTTGTTGTCCACAAATCCTTTTCGTCTAGCTTGTGGCAAGGCGGTGCTAGTGTGTGTGTGTGTGTGTGTGTGTGGGGCGGGGGGGGGGGGGGGGGTAGGAGGTGAGGCAGCGTTTTAGCCAATCACAGTACAGCAGTCTTCAGCAGTTTCATACTGAGCCAATAGAGTGGAAGTGAGGTGGAGTTAGATTCAAATCTGCACACAAACACGCCCATGATGTTATGTGCGTGAGAGACTGAAAAGGCATTTTCTAGTTTCTTCCTTTCTGTGTTATGTTCTTATTTAGATGTTGAACCCCAAGCAAACAGCCCCAATTCATCCTGCATGCACAAGCCGTTGATGCTTACAGGAGGAGAGTTTGTCAGATTTTTTTTCTTCATGTGGATTTTCCCTTTGTCACTGAAGCGATGCAGCGAGCAGGCAGAACGCATCTTCATTTGCCATAATATGCATTGATCCTCTACCATTCCACCACCACGCCCATCCATTTGATCTATATTCCTTTTTTCTTTTTGTACAACGACCATACCCTCTTTCAATCACCTTACATTATGGCTCTTGTCTCAAAATGACCCCCTCACCCCATTTCTCCCTACTTATCGCTTCACCTTGAACTTTTAACCTTCATCAGCCTACAGTCATTATCTCCTAATGTACCTAAACTCTTGTATTTGTTAATTCTGACCTCCCTTTTAGTGTCTGTGATCCCATCATATGATCACACCATCTGCCAATCACAGTACAGCAGTCTCCAGCAGTTTCATAATGAGCCAATAGAGTAGAAGTGAGATGGAGTTAGATGTGAATCTGCATACAAACACAGATTTTGTACACACCAAAGTGGCCTACCATTAACTCTGTTATAACTCTGATTCAAATGTTGTTGTTTTTATGTAAATGTATTTTGTAACACCCCGATATGGCCTCAGTAGGGCTAGGTCATTTCTATGGCATCAGCTAATGTGTGGGTCCTTTTAAATAAACAAAACAATTTTGAGTAAAGGCCAATGTCAAATGAAAATGGTCAGGCGTGTCTGTTGGAGTCAACAAACAGCTGGTTATTCAAATTGTTAGGTCCACTAACCACATTAACTGTGTGCCTGATGATTCAGCCCGCTGGTTTTACAACAAAAGCTGGCTGACTTTCTCATCCTACTGAATGCAAGCTTTTTTTCCCTGGGCATCGCATTGTAAAACCAAGGTTGCAATTTGAGGAAGAGGAATGAACAAAAACGTAGATCTGAAAATGTCACTTCCAATTAATGGTTGCATTCAGCAGGCTGGAAGGTTAATCTTATTGACAAAAATGTGACTGGTGAAAGCATGGTAACAAAGGTGATCAAAACAGTAATTCAAAGATTTGGGGTCAGAATTTTCTTCAAAAGTGCTAATTTGTAATCGTATCGTATATTGTATTCTTCAAAACTCAGCTTTTTGCAAATACTCCATTCATATTTTTCATATTCTGTTCCAGTTGGCCATGATGTTGGCCTTCCTGTGTTTGAGACAGGGTCCTGCTTTGACAAAAGTCAGGATCACAGGCCAAAGAAAGGGAGTGTGAGAGAGAGAGTCAATTCTGTTTTAAACATAAAGCACGGTATAAGAACAAGCCAACGCTGACCTAAGTGCTGCATAGCGTACAAACGAGGTGGGAGGGAGGTAATTGGTTAAAGTCTAATAATCAAGATTAAAAAGTACAGTGATGGATCAGCACAATTGTTGACTAACTATAGTAGTTGCTCAAGCAGCATGAAGGACAGGACTCTACGTGAAAAATGGTTTTGTGGGCAGTGCTTCACATGGAATAAAACGCTGGCCTGGCCCCATGCAGTCTACTCAGCAACTGTGTATGAAAATACACCTCTATATTCTCTGAATCCAGCAGTACCTGCGCTGTATTATTGTGGTCTGAAGACTTAAGAGAGCACATTCCCTGTTATTGTATGGCATCAAGAGAGACAACACCTGCAGCCATGTTTCGTAGTATTAATTTAGTTTAGTACTATTAAGCTGGAGGTACCATGATCTTATGTGCGTGAGAGACTGAAAAGGCGTTTCTAGTTTATTCCTTTCTGCGTTATGTTCTTATTTAGATGTTGAACCCCAAGCAAACAGCCCCATTTCATCCTGCATGCACAGAGGAGAGCCGTGGATGCTTACAGGAGGAGAGTTTGTCAGATTGTTTTATTTTGTTGTTTTATTGTTTTATTTTTTCATGTGGATTTTCCCTTTGTCACTGAATGCTCCGTTGCAGCAAGCACGCAATCTTCATTTGCCATATTATGCATTGATCCTCTACCATTCCACCACTACGTCCATCCATTTGATCTACTGTATATTCCTTTTTTCCTTTTGTACAACGGACGTGCCCTCTTTCAATCACCTTACATTATGGCACTTGTCTCTGTCTACTCAAAATGACCCCTCACCCCATTTCTCCCTACTTATCGCTTCACCTTGTACTTTTAACCTTCATCAGCCATAACATCCCCTTCTGTACCGAAACTCTTGTATTGTCTCTTGTATTAGTTAATTCTGACTCCTTCTCCCTTTTAGTATCTGTGATCCCATCATATGATCACACCATCTACCATTAAATCAAGTGGAATCAAGTCAAACCAAGTACAACAGGCAGTGAGTCAGGCAGGATGGTAGACAGTCACTAATAATACCTGCATTACGTTTGGCCTCTGCTAAACCCATTCAGCCTTTCTTCATGCTCTTACCCATTAAGTGTCTCCTCTCTACCCACCCCTCTCCATTCCATTATCCTCCTCTGCTTCTCATTAATATTATGACCCCATCCCTCATGCACCTATCAGACAAATATCTCACCCTTCACCGCAATATACGCATACTTGCGGCCACACACACACGCACACACACGCACACACACGCACACACACACACACACACACACACACACACGCGCACGCGCACGCGCACGCACACACACACACACACACACACACACACACACACACACACACACACACACACACACACACACACACACAACTGTCTTACTATATCTGATGACATCAGAATTATTAGTACATACGTTGTACGAATGCATTCCTAAAACCTTAGTCCAGTTGTCCCACAACTGATCTACACTCTCTGGGTAGAGCCCCGAACTGAGCTCATGAGAGACAGCGAAATCAATTTGCGACCATGGCAGACATTGCGACGGGTGTTCAAACGGTCGGAACGGGTAGCCAACGGTCACGATGGGAGGCCAGTGTTTGCAACGGGCGCCGCCACCGTTCTAAAGTAGTTGCGACCGGTGAAAGTGGCTGACTTACAACGGTCGTGGCCGTCCCCTACTAACCTTAACTCCTAAGCTTAAAGCTAAGCTTACCAACGTCACCAACGTCATGCCAATGGTCACAATCGTTCGTGCGAAACGTTGTGACATATGCCACGGTCGCAAAATGATTTCACAGAAGTTGAAAAGTAAAAAATTGTTGCGACCGATATGGCCGTTACGGTCACAAATTGATCATGCCCCTCCTGGAGCTCATGCTTCCTTCAACGTGTGAGGAGTGAGCAGAGTGACAGAAGTGATTATATACTGAAACTGTTTCTGTTTCTGTGAGGAAAAGTGACCTCACCATGTCTAATTATTATGGAGACATTTGGCCTTTCACAACAAGTATGCAATATGCTAGTATGCTCGCGCACGTAAGTACACAGACCCACACACGAGCACACACACTCATGCACGCGTACACCGGTGGCATTTCAAAATGTGCAAATGTAATTGCCTCCCTCCATCTGCCCTGAAATTAGGCTTTCACCGCCCATCCCTTCCTGTCTGTCTGCCCGACCTCATCTGGTCCTGCCCCCCCCCCCATGCATACGGAACGCCGTTCCACCCCTAATAGAGATGCAATACAAAGCCAATAAGAAAAAGACCAGACAGGGGCTAGCCCTATTGATCTCTGCAATGCAGAAAAACCTATTGATATAGCATAGTAATTAGAAGGAATAATGGCCTTCATACCTTAGCAGTACACAGGGCAATAACATCAAGGGTCACTGGGTAATGCGTGTGTTAATGCCGCCTTCGCTTTTGCGAGAGCGGACGGCGTGCACACACACTTTCTCATTCGCGCGCACGCCGTGCGTGTGTGGTCATATCCGTCTTTTATAGTTTAGTGTGATCAGTGGGTTTAATTACGCTATTGATCACCGGGCTCTCAGATCCCGGTGTGATAACATTTATAGCAGCCTAATGACCACATTAATTACACTATTGATCCAGTAATTATGATCATCCCCGGGTCCTACTTACCTATTATTATTACCGCAGGGGGAGGGAGGGAAGGGGAGAGAGAGAGAGAGAGAGAGAGAGGAGGGAGCCTTGGAAATTGCAGCTGATGGATGGAGTGAGTCAGAGGAATGGAGAGAGGAGGGAGCTGATGAGAGTTTGAGAGGGTGGGAGGAGGAAACTGAAATAAATTTAGGTTGACCATGATGATGATATTCTCGTCGTCGGGCGGAAAACCCTGTATGTCCAAAACGGCTACTTATTAATACCTTTTTTATTTGTTCGGGGTTTATAAAACCACATCTGTCCACTGTCACACAATAATTATATTTATTAGGGATGTCCCGATCGGTATCAGAAAAGTATCAGTATCGACCATTATTTGCCATTATCGTATAATATCGCATTGGAAAATATGCCCGCTTAACCAGTGATCAGACACAGGGGTAAGGGGTTGACACTATGGTGAATCTGCCAGTCTAACCAGTGATCAGACACAGGGGTAAGGGGTTGACACTATGGTGAATATTCCAGTCTAACCAGTGATCAGACACAGGGGTAAGGGGTTGACACTATGGTGAATATGCCAGTCTAACCAGTGATCAGACACAGGGGTAAGGGGTTGACACTATGGTGAATATTCCAGTCTAACCAGTGATCAGACACAGGGGTAAGGGGTTGACACTATGGTGAATCTGCCAGTCTAACCAGTGATCAGACACAGAGTAGGGCAGGTAAATGAAAATGCATGTTGTGGAATTTGCTTCGGAGTTGCCCAAGTGCACATTTGAGTTAGTAGTCTGCTATTCCCAGTTGGTGGACTTCATATAAGACCTTTTTTCTATTTTGTATTATTATTTTCTGGTATCGATATTTGGTACCGGTATCGGCAAAGAAATTGGTATTGAGATCAGATCTGAAATTAAAAAAAAGAAAAAAAGAAAAAGAAAAAACACTATATGTTAGGGACATCCCTAACATACAGTATACTGTTCTACATACCTCTGTCATGGCAACAATGAAGTAGGACATGTTGGCACCATTGTCATTGATAGCCATCAATTAAACAATATCAAAAACTAGTTATGCCCATCACCATCAACAGCAATTAGGTTGCTAGTTGGTGTTGTCAATAACACAGGATCGTGTCATCATTGCCATTGTGCCCACAAACATCCATTTTATCTGTTTCTTTCAACCGCCTGTATCTCCTATTCCTTGTTCCCGAAGGCATTTTTTGGCCATTCCACGGCTCAGAACAATCCACCATGGAGGTTACCATCTTAACCATCGATGGGCAATCATGTCAACTAAGTGTCATCCAACATGTTAGCATTAAGATTCTCACATTCTGTCTGGAAATGTGACTCTTCAAAATAACCAAAATTATCACCTCCATTTTTTCAATAGGTGCTAGTGGGGAAAAAGTATCTCCAAAGAAAACAAACCTAAAAGAAGTTGGAGAATATGGAGATACGCCATTCTACTACCATCAATAAAGGAATAAAATAACTATATTAAAAAGACATGGGGTACATCTCTGCCCAAAAGCAGTGATATAATCAGCACAGCCTATATTTTTCAGAGGTGTAGATGAAGGAGAAGGAAGAGAGGTATAGGAACTGTAGACAGATGGACATTGAAAGAGACGGCGGAGAGCTGTGAGCAAGTTGGAATGGAGGGAAAAATACAAGCTGAAAGAGGAAGGGATGAGGAGGAGAGATGAAAAGGAGAAACTCGAGGGAGAGAGAGGAGGTGTAGCGTGCATGAAAGAGGGGCCGGACTGTGAATAAAGGCCCAGCTGTGTGTGTGTGTGTCAGGGGCGGATCTAGGCATGGGCATGGGGGCAATGCCCCCCTAAATGCCCAGTCTGCCCCACCAAACACGATGGCATGCAAAACAACCCAAGATATTTCAAATTAAAGTGCCTATATTTAAAATGATTTGAGACACTACTACTGCTACTAACTAACTACATCGGTGGCACCACTACAACAACAGCATTTCATCATTGAAAACAGAAAACTCTCTGAGTCAGACCTTTAGCTTTATGCATGCTGCGTGCCTGTTGCAACTTCAACAACAACTGATGTTATTATTGATGCTTAATTGCCTAATAAAAGTCCTGTAACCAAAAATGGTATGGTTGCGGCTTCATTGCCCGTGGAGCGAAGCGACACGGGTGATGAAGCCGCACCCATACCGTTTTCTCCAGCACCCCAATTGGGAAATGTTACATCCGCCCCTGGTGTGTGTGTGTGCACTTGATGTCTAGCTTGTGGCGTGTGTGTATTTGTGTGGCGTGTTTATTTGTGTGTTTATCCTCTGAGTCCCTGATTTCTGGACTTATGTAACCGTGTGACCCTCGAAGCGAGCCACAGCTGTGGTACTTTGATGTCTTTGACAGTACTGGCGTCGCACGTCCATTTATTCACCGGAATTGTACAGAAATAAGCACACCGGAACGCGCGTGTACACACACACACACACACACACACACACGCACACATACACACACAAGGGTTGTTAGTGGACCGAGACCCGATTCATCATCCGCTTCTCCAAACACGTGGACACATGTCGGTTTAAAGAGATTGACTGTGTCGTGTCTCTTCTGAAAACAAGCCTTCCGGACTGACTGGTTCATTGTACCTTTCATTCTCAAGGTTGCTGCCGAGAGTTTTTGAAACGCTGAAGGGTGCAATGCAAATTTTCTTTATTCCAGACGGCATTACGATGACTAATGATGCATTTTGCCTTGAACGGCCTATGAAAACTGTCAGAACACACTGCAAACACGCTGAATTTATATTCCCCCCTCGTGGACGAAGGCCCACTTTTACATGACTTTCAGTTGCGGTTACAGTATGGCAAAAAAAGTCATTGGTTATTTGGTTTGTTTGTGGCGTACGCGTCAAGGTTATCGCTGTCGAATTTCTTGGAAGGGTGTGTTTCACTGTACCGTGTAATATTGTGCAGCTTAGACCATGCACGGCCGATTTGTGCGCTGTGTGCAAGTTGGCACGTCTAGTGCATTTCTAGTTATTAGAAATCCTTAAATGATCACTTTAGAAAGCTTATCAACCGTTCCAAAGCTGCCGTTATCCACAGAGGCGCGGTGAGCACCCACACGGTTATGACAGCATTGTTATTATAGGCTATGAGCGTATAATTGTCATTTGTTCTGCAGTGCCGATTTTCGTGTTGTGCCATTTATATTTTAATGATCCATTCCAGCAACAGCATTCCATTTCTCCATTTCTCTCTATTTTTTACCCCCCCACCCCCAAGAGGCTAGTCAAATGTTTGAATGAAAATATGACAATAGGCGTTTCTTATTTGATATCAGCCAAATTTGTCAGTCACGCGGGTCCATAATAATAGCTTCGGTCCAGCGGTCCCATGCATTGTGACATGTCATCTTTTATGAGATCACGTTCATTGTTCCGGTTGAGTTCAAAATGATTTTTCCGCAGCAGCTCACCTGCATTTGCTGTTTTGTACACGAAGGATTTGTTCCACGCAACATGATTGACTCTGGTAATGGCCAGACTGGATCAGCACAATGACATTTGTACCGTACTACCTTTGTTGATAGAAATTACTTTTTGTCCTTTCATCTCTCTCTCTTTCTCTCTCTCTCCCCCTCCTAGTGCATTGATTCATGATCATCTCATATTAATGGAAATGCTAACACAACGGAAATACGTCGGATTTAGCAAAGGTTCTATTAATCTGTAGTCCCCCACAACACAAAAACAAAAGAGGAAAAAAGCTAAACAGTCAGACAGTGGAAAACAATACATTAGGAAATAAGCATAAAACATTATTATAGGGCAACCTGTAACCAAAAATAGTGTATACTAATTGCACACTGTCACAGGTTTGGTTGTCGAGTAAACATTTACATTGAACTTAAAGGAATGCTTGTGGTCCAGAGATCAAAAATGGCTGAGATCCACTGACATACAGGCACGCAAATCTGACACAAAGACAAACCGGCTTTAGCCACGGCCTTAACTCCAATGTTTTTCATCATCTGTAATCGCCATCCCCGCAGCAATCCAATAAAAGTCTTATCCTGCCTCTCCTGCCAGATGCTTGAACACCACAACAATGGCAAACACTCCGCTATTATCCTGGTAGGCCTCTTCTTGTTCGCTCGGCTCGGAGGGTCAAGGGTGTCTCATCAGATTGATTGTTCTGTCAAATGGAATCGTAACAGATTAGCTTAGTCGGACGTGCAATGTGAGCTCCATTCAATCGCACCCTAATACCCAATGCTCTGATGCCACTATACGTGATTAGTCAGATTCCATACCCCCGTGGATATGACATGAAGCTATACAGATGTCGACATGATAAAATGTAGTATCCATATAAGATCCATGTAATATAATCACATGGCCTGGAACCGTGTTTCCTCCTCAGTCGGTTGACCAATTGATCTGAACTCGCACAGGGGCGTTGACCATTGTCTCAAGAGAGTGACGAAGTACATTTGACCTTTTTTGTGAAGCGCCCCCGCAGACTAGGGGATCTGTAGCCATGGTTGCGGATGGAGAAGGTGGAAATGACTGGTTGCATATTAGTTTGGTCCGTTAATTATGGGTAGTGCAGGGCATTAACTGAACTTTCTCCTCTGCGAAAGGTATGAATGTCATTGTGGGAAAAAAACACTTTCATGCAAAGCCAGGGTCGTACAAGATGTACTTTTTTCCCTTGAGTTCTGCCTTGACAGACCTGTTCCAGCTGTTTCTGGTTCTAGATATATGTTTTTTCTTTCCCCTGAGGATTCCACATGAAGTCCTCCTAGCTGGTTATGTTGGGTTTTGGTTGTTTCAAGGTGTGTCCAGTCCAGCCCCATGTCTTGTGTTTCATTGGTACTTGTGGTGGTTTTCCAGAGCACTTCCTCTGCCAGTATTAGGCCAGTAAATTCCCAATAAGCCTCTGTTATTGAATGCTTGTAGTGTGTTTGATGTTGCCTTTGTGGTTCTACATGTTTCTGCCCAGTAGAGTAAAACTGATTTGACATTGGAGTATTGACTCAAGTATTAAAGTAATACTGGGATGCTATCTTCACATCCTTGTGAGTTACTGATTTTCAAACGTTTTTTTTTTTTTTTTTTTTTTTTTTTTTTTTTTTTTTTTTTAATTTAAGCTTTTTCTACAAAAATGTGATATACCCCATACCACCTTTTTCCTAAACCTAAAAAAAAAACACATTTAGAATATGCTTTAAACATGTTGTTCAAGCCTTCCCTATTCCAGTTTGTATTATCCTATTCTTCCTTGTCACTGTCCTTCTCAACAATGTCTGTCAGGTACTGTATGTACAGGTATTTGTCCACTTCTTACTTATTCTGTGCCCAATAATTTACTTAAAGGTATACTAGGTAACCTATTCATTAAAAAATCCATTCTGACGGGCATATTTGTCACATAAGCCGTTCCCCGAATTTCAGCCCTCAAAGCCTGTTCTAAATATATAAGTACATAATTAAAGCGTAATGTAGGACTCAATCTCAAAACTGCCGGCTGTACCGGCAGTGACCACCAGTCAAAGTTACCTAGTACACCTACCTAAAAAAAACAAAGTACAGGGGCACCCACTGCTCAAGGTGCATGCCACATACAGTGTGGCATCGCGTGTTCAAGTTCCTCTCATGATGTATCTATCAATAAAGGCAAAAAGCCCAAAACAAAACATTAAAAAACAAAAAAAGTAAAGTACCGTGCAGCTCAACTGTAACAGTGTCACACGGCACACCACTGTATACCTCACCAACCGTTTGTCTCCTCGTCCCTCCCGCCAGGTCCCCCGTCTCCCCCCAGAGACCTGGTCTACACACTGAAGCAGTCCACGCTGATCCTGGAGTGGGCGGCGCCGTCCGACACGGGCGGCCGGTCCGACCTGACGTTCAGCGTGGGCTGCAGGCGCTGCGCGGCCTCGCAGTGCGAGCCGTGCGGGGCCAGCGTGGGCTTTGTGCCGCAGCAGGTGGGCCTGACGGAGAGGACGGTGACCGTGGTCAACCTCCACCCCAACGCCAACTACACCTTCAGCGTGGAGGCCCTGAACGGCGTGTCAGAGCTGCTGCCCAGCAAGAGGTTCTACACGCAGGTCAACGTGTCCACCAGCCTGCCTGGTGAGTAGAGGACAGCAAATGGTTTGACTTAAACGCTCCCAAAATCTCTCTTTTGTAACAAAATGTACGGGACAGCCAACTAGTGTTGCACTGATTTTTGTTCAATTTAAGGAATGAGTTCGCATTGGGGTCTGAATTTAAATCTCAATCTTTTTCTGATTATTTTAACTTCTTCTTCTACCCTACACTGCCACACGTCCACTGCCGCTATATGAAGCTTCAGCTTTGCACTTATCACACCGGATTTTGATGTTATGACAGCAGCAGACACTATTAGCAATAGTTGGTCCTCTTTGGTTGCCACTACAAACTGTTTGGTGACAGCAGTTGTGCGAGAGAAGTTGACACTAGACATACGAAAAGAGGCTGTGCGCCAGGGCAGAATAGTCAGCAATGGATGCATTTGAGATAGAGCGCTCTGAAAATAGTGCTTTTTATGGAAGTAAACGGAGTCGGATTTGTGAATCACATCATCACAGGAGACGAGGAGTCTGAGAGACAATGATAGAAGGTAAAGAGAACATCTGTGCATTGATGCATATAACAAACGGTTGTCTACGAACGCTTATGTACGATTCAGAACGTAGAAAGCAGGGAAAAAAGTAACATTAATTGTGCAGCACCAACTAACAACCTCTGACACTTTTGTCTACCTGGTGTGTGAACCTCCTGTGCACTCAGGCATTACTGTATGCATATAAACAGATTGACTGTTTTCCACTAAAGCATCTCTTCAGAATCTCGGGCCACCAGAGGTGATCTTCATAATATAGTGGTTGCAGTCTTCAGCGCGCCATTGAAAAAGCACTTAGCCAAGTAGCCCTGCAGACCAACTCTGCAGCAACACTGTAATATCTGGGGGAGATCAACTGTGAATACACTGTGAGTGCACATTATCTCACAGTGACACAGACAGACGCACAAACACACACACACACACACATGCACACCCACAAGCACCACCCACACAAACGTGCATTCATTTCTTTTTGAAGAGCTCGTTCACTGCATTTTCCAAGCACATGCGGTATGAAATGAGCCAAATCCCTCATTTGGAAATACTGAAAAAAATATATAAACTCCTAAGGAGTTTATAAGAAAAAAAGATAGAGTGAAAGAGAAATTGCACGGTAAAAGGGAAAGAGAGAGAGAATGCAGTCGAGGGGAGACTGAAGATAAGAATGAGAAAGTGTGTTTTGTACCATAATTGGTAATTAGCATGGAGAAATGTTCTGCATTATGAATGAAGAGCAGCATAAATCACAGCACAGTGTTGAGACGACAGCTGCACTCTGCCGCTCTGAAGTCATCCCAGTTCAGTCGTCACCGTGAGTCCATTATGACAGTGCAGAGATGCACTTCACTTCAGGGGGGAAGGCGTGCGTGTGCATGTGCGTGCGTGCGTGTGTTTTTGTTTGGGAGTCTTAGTACAGGGTATGACAGAATGACAGGCCAGGTGTGTGAGTGATCGGCCAGGTGAGTTTGGACAAACACAAACTGGAGATTTATTTTGTATCCATGAAGAATGCAGCTATTCTCTGAACTGTGTGTGTGTGTGCGTGTGTGTGTGTGTGTGTGTGTGTGTGTGTGTGTGTGCGTGTGCGTGTGCGTGTGCGTGTGCATACACATGGATTGATAGTGGATTAAAGGAGATGGAGGTTGAGGATATACTGTGTGTGTGTGCGTGTGTGCGTGGGCGTGTGTGCCCCAGTTTTTATTGCTGACCAAATGTTCAAATATCAGGTTATGTAAGCATAACATCTGGACATCGTGGTGTGTTCAAACATTGATTTGATTTGGGTCTTTTAGCCCAGACTCAGTCCATATAGAACATAACATTAGCGTTTGGGTTGTGTTGATACCATGCTGTATTACTCCACAGAAATTGGCAAGAACATAAAAACTATCAAACAACAACATGGCAAGTAACTGTAATCTATAAAAGAAATCGCAGCAATGCCATATTTATTTGTGTAAGGAGAATAACTGTCTACTTGTACTACACATAAGGTGTGCTTTTCCACTTTTTAATAAACTAAACCCCCTTGCCTCTCTGTCTCAAGACACATTCTGTTCTTTTCTCCCTTTTAATGAGCTACTTGGCCTTTAAATGAATTAAATATAGCTTGTGCAAAACCATGAAATACACATTGTTTCTTACCTGCAAAATGTGATTACACGTGCACTTCTATTTAATTACAGAACAACGATACCACATGTTTGTATGATCATAGTTATGGCTAACTTTTATAGTGTTTTTTACGCAATAAAAACGTGGTCTTCCACTGTGGTCTGACTGTTAATGATCACAACAACAACAACAATGCTCTCTACATTGAGGTGGAAGCCTAGTTAAAGGACAACTTCACCCATTCCCAACCTTCACATAATTGGTCCTCACTAATACTCATTTACATATGGTAGCATTTTTGTCTATTTGGTCTGTGTCTCAAGTGAGGCTGGGAACTCCTGTGGACAGTTCACACCTGCCAGTGGCATCATTGAATGCCAGTGGCAGGTAATTGGATTATTCCGGGAAAGTAGTAGTCGGGCCGGCATTGCTCAGGGGTAGAGTCACTGGATGGTAACCGCAAGGTTGCCAGTTCAAATCCGGACTCCCCCAGAGTTAGTGTCGATATGTCCCTGAGCAAGACACAGGGGCGGATCTAGGCATGGGCATGGGGGGGGCAGTGCCCCCCTAAATACCCAGTCTGCCCCCCAAACACTACTACTGCTACTAACTACAATTTTGGCACCACTAAACTACAGCATTTCATCATTGAAAGACCTTTAGCTTTATGCATGCTGCGTGTCTGTTGCAACTTCAACAATAACTGATGTTATTATTGATGTTTACTTGACTAATAAAAGTCCTGTAACCGAAAATGGTATGGGTGCGGCTTCATCGCCCCTGGCGCGAAGCGACACGGGCGATGAAGCCGCCCCCATACCATTTTCTCTTGCCCCTCCAACATGTTCTCTTGCCCCCCCAAATGGAACATGTTACATCCGTCCCTGGCAAGACACTTAACCCCTAATTGCTCTCGATGTGCTGGTCGGTATCTTGTATGGTTTCTTCCGCCATTGGTGTGTGAATGGGTAAATGGGATTTACTATGTAAAGCATCTTGGATGAAGGCGCTATATATACTGTAAATGCACAATTTACCATTTAGTATGCTGGTTCTTTATTCAAGATTTCATACGTTAAAGACACAGAAGTAAAAAAATCAGATCTGTCTGACCAGACTTATGTGTCAGAGAGGGTTTAGGCTGACATTTGGACTGAGAATGGGTGCAATTCTCAATCGCCTTGGTGTAGCCAGGTATGGTGTAAGTCCTCTCATTGGCTGCATGGCAGCAAATCAGGTGTGGGTCCGTGCTCATTGGCTGCATGGCAGCAAATCAGGTCTGCGGCCTTGGGCTAGGCCAAAAGCCTATACCACCAGGCCTGGGCCTACCAAATAATTATTCATAATAATTAAATCCAGTCATCAAGAGCTTCAACTCATGATGAACAAAGGCGGGGAGTATAGTAACATTTTTAATTGGGGGGTCAGGTGATTTCTGAACCTTTTGAATTGCAGATTTTAATTATTCTGCGTAATTATTTGGTAAGCCCAGGCCCAGGCCTGGTGGTATAGGCTTTCGGCCTACTACAGAGGCCCCAGAGCTGATTTGCTGCCATGCAGCCAATGAGGAGACTTACACCATACCTGCTACACCTCAGCGATTGAGAATTGCACCCATTGTCTGTTTACGGCGCGGTTGAAGATCAACCTGTCTTAAGAGCAGGCTTTACCTACAATACAATCTATACCAGACAGAATCAAGCTGCCACTCACTACACTGTGTTCCAACTTATTATGCAAATCATGTTTTTGTTTGATTTTCCAACATAATTGATGCAAATGTTATCAGCATAATTTTCAAGTCATTAGCTGTCAATTTATATTTCAAATGTTATTGAACAAACCTCCTAATGAAAACAGAATTTAGAAAATAAATTAAAAACTTGGAACAGTGCGTTTCGCACTGTTCCAAATTATTATGCACTTCATAGTTTCAAGACATTTTCTTGTTTGTAAAAAACTGAAAATAGTAATTTGTTGAATTCATAGCAATAAGGAGGTCATATGTACTGGGAAAAAAAGCTATTTCAATCCAAAACATATTAACAGGTCCAATTACATGTTAACATGGGACCCCTTGTTTGATAGCAGCTTGCGGCCATAAAACTTGTGAGTTTATGGAGAGTTTCTGCTTGAATGTCTTTGCAGGGTGTCAGAACAGCCTCCCAGAGTTGCTGTTTGGATGTGAACTGCCTCCCACCCTCATACTGCACATTTTTCAAAACAGTCTTGTTCAGTGATGAGTGCCGTGCAACCCTGGATGGTCCAGATGGATGGAGTAGTGGATGGTTGGTGCATGGCCAGTTTGGCCACCATGTCCCAACAAGGCTGCGACGTCAGCAAGGAGGTGGCGGAGTCATATTTTGGGCCAGAGTCCTAGGGAAAGACCTGGTCGGCCCCTTTAGATCTTTCGCTCGAGGATGCTCCAGACATTCTCAATAGGATTGAGGTCAGGGGGGGTGGGGTGGGGGCCACACCATGATTTTTTTCCCCTTTTATGCCCATAGCAGCCAATGAAGCTGAGGTATTCCTTGCAGCATGAGATGGTGCATTGTCGTGCTTGAAGATGATTTTGTTTCAGAAAGCATGATTCTTCCCTTTTGTACCGTGGAAGAAAGTGGTCAGTCAGAAACTCATCATACTTTGCAGAAGTCATTTTCACACCTTCAGGGACCCTAAAGGGGCCAACCAGATCTTTCCCTAGGATTCGGGCCCAAAACATGACTCCGCCACCTCCTTGCTGCCGCCGCAGCCTTGTTGGACGGCACTCATCAGTGAACAAGACTGTTTGAAAATTGGTCTTCGTGTACAGTATGAGGTTGGGAGGCAGTTCACATCCAAACAGCAACTCTGGGAGGCTGTTCTGACATCCTGCAAAGACATTCAAGCAGAAACTCTCCATAAACTCACAAGTTTTATGGACGCAAGCTGCTATCAAACAAGGGGTCCCATGTTAACATGTAATTGGACCTGTTAACATGTTTTGGATTGAAATAGCTTTTGTTTCCCAGTACATATGACCTCCTTATTGCTATGAATTCAACAAATTACTATTTTCAGTTCTTTACAAACTAGAAAATGTCTTGAAACTATGATGTGCATAATAATCTGGAACAGTGCGAAATGCACTGTTCCAAGTTTTTAATTTATTTTCTAAATTCTGTTTTCATTAGAAGGTTTGTTCAATAACATTTGAAATATAAATTGACAGCTAATGACTTGAAAATTATGCTGATCATCATTTGCATCAAATATGTTGGAAAATCTAACAAAAACATGATTTGCATAATAAGTTGGAACACAGTGTACAGAAACAGGAAGTAGGCTCCTCACCTATATGGGCCTCTATGGCTCAGCTGGGCCTCATGAAATCATGGCCTGGCAAGGCTACTTACTTACTTACTTTAATCAAGAGCAAGAACAAGAAGAAGAAGAAAACAAAACAACATGGTAATACATACAAACATATAATCCTGAATTCTATATAAGAAAGAAGAGGAAACATAGCAATACATCAGAACAAAATGACATCATGTCTTTCGTAAAGTGGCATTTAAGTTACCTAAGTTGAGTCTATGCATATGCCTGCCGTCTAGGGCAAGTGCTATGGGCTGAGATGGAGTCTGAGGAGGTGTGTTTTCAGACTGGGAGTGAGTCTACAGTTCTGATTGCAATGGAAAGTGCATTCCATATTTTTGTCAGAAGGGAGAAGAGTTTGGGGCGTGTGGAGCATTGTACCAGTGGTTTTAGTGTACGCACCTCCAGCTTCTCCATGTCAGCTGATCTGATTGGATGGGGCATCTGTGGAGCCAGGGTGGGCAATGCCTGTACATATTTACACGACTACAACTGTTTTGACTGCGACGAGGCGTAAACAACTTCTGTTCTACTCAGACCGGAAACCGGCTTCTCGGTTGGTGTGTGTGCACGCGCGCGTGTGTGCGCGCATCTGAAGGTGTGTGTGTGTGTGTCTGTGTACGTGCGTGCATGTGTGCACATTTCTGCCTTGAGTGTATATACACCATCCAAACTTGCTGACCTTTATAAATATTGCAGCAGGGATTTGGAACAAAGCAAACACAGAGCTCTCTCTCTCTCTCTCTCTCTCACTCTCTCTCTCTCTCAAAACACACACACACACACACACACACACACACACACACACACACACACACACACACACACACACACACACACACACACACACACACACACACACACACACACACACACACACACACACAACTCACTCCCTGTATATCTCATCATCTCCATATTACGTGTTTCTTTTTTTATCCCTCCGTCTCCCTCTCTTCTTTCACTCTATTTCCTCCACCATTTCCCTCTCTCATCTCCATCCCCTGCTCTCTGTCCCTTTCTCTTCTATATTTAGACAGTCGTCTCTCTGTTGCCCTCTACCTCCACATTCACCCACTCTGTACACCACGTCTCCTCTCTGTACATCATAATCTACTCTCTATAACTCACATTCTCCCCCTCTATGCAACCGCTGTGTTGATCCATATTTGGTTTGATTTTATTGATTGATTTAGTTGGGTGCTTTATTGTCAGATATGTAATTCGTACAGACTAGTCAAATATAAATGACCAATGACCCCACCATTCCACTCAGGTCCTGATATTCAGGTCATGAGGACATGTCCCCTCTAGCTCAGTGGTTTTCAACCTTTTTGATCCCAGGGCCCACTATGTATTCAGTCTTTGAGTCATGGACCACCATTTAATGACTATTTTAGCCCCACAAACCCCAAAAATAAAGATTTATTTTTTGCTTTTGTCCACCATTCCAGGCTGGATTTTGGAGAAAACAAAACAGGCAAACATACAGACCAAAATGACCATTAATCTAATGTATTTAGACTTGGGCTAATTCAGATGATGAATATCTTATTTCTTGAGAGCGTTGCGGGTCCATTTGGTTTCATTTTTACACTCTCAAAGAGTTACTCCTGGTTAACCAACTTTCATCATTTAGCCTGGGGATCACCTGGAATCCTCTCAAGGACCCCTGGTGGGCCCCGGACCACTGGTTGAAAAACACTACTGTAGGTTGTTAGCAGTGGGTGAGGCATAGGGCAGTGTCTCTAGGGGCTCCTCGTTTTTTAAGTCTAAAATCGATAGGAACTGACTAAACATCATAATGACTGGCAGAAAGGAAGTTTTAATGGTCTTGTCAAAAGCTATACACACACTGTGGCCTATCCGCTCGCGTACATCACTCATTTAATTGGTTTAGGGTTATAGGCCTTCATCGAGACAATACAACCTTGACCCTATTGACTGCAGGATTTCAAAACATATTTAAAACCAGCTACATATTTTGAATTCTCTTCTTTTTTGGGGGGAGCATGAAGGCTTTTTTCCCCAGCCAGGAGCAGCCAGAAGAGGGCTAGAGGGGATGAGGGTTTATCAGAACCCTACAGACTGGGGTAGGGGGGTTGGGAGGTTGGGAGGTTAGGGGTGGTATATAGCGTGCAGGGAGGGACGGATAAAGGGGAGAGGGGGAGTGAGATGGCCTTGGAGTTGTGTCGCGTGTGAAGGCAGGCTGTGGGGTCGGGGGGAAATGGGGGGGATCCGTTTTGCCCCAAAGGCTCATATGGCCTTTTTTATCCTGATGTGTGTGTGTGTGTGTGTGTGTGTGTGTGTGTGTGTGTGTGTGTGTGTGTGTGTGTGTGTGTGTGTGTGTGTGTGTGTGTGTGTGTGTGTGTGTGTGTGTGTGTGTGTGTGTGTGTGTGTGTGTGTGTGTGTGTGTGCGCGTGCGCGTGCGCGCGTGCGTGTGTGTGCGCGTGCGTGCGTGCGTGGGTGCGTGCGTGCGTGCGGTGCCTCTGCTCATGCATGCTATCATGCCATGTGTGTGCACAAGGCCGTCGCTTAGCATGTATATGTGCCTTTTCATGGCTGCGTGTCATGTATCAGGTCACGCTCGATTGGTGGATGAATATGTAAAAGGAAATAATTGAATGATGGGGCATGCCTTTGTATATACTGTATTGCCTGTGTGTGTGGTGTGGGGGGTGGGTCGTATTCATGTCCAAACCACCATAGAAGCACATCCATCTGCTGTACAGTATCCCATCAGATGCCCCCAGGTCGCCGGTGGCATATGGACGGAGCCTTTCAGTGGTGGAGGAAGGGAAGAGACGGAGGGTGGAAGTGGATGAAAGGTGGATCAGGGCTGGATGGATGGAGGGATGGATGGAGATGGAGGAGGAGAAGGAGGAAGGGGGGGGGGGGGGGGGTCATGGAGGAGCAGGGATTGGCATTTCAATATCCTGAGAGGATTATTGGTCTGGCTGTAGTTGACGGGTCCCTGTAGGGCTGCGTATAGGGCCGTGTGTGTGGGGAGGATGGGGAGCCGCCTGGTGGGTTCAGGGAGGTCAGGAGAGAGGTGGGGAGGATGGATGGACTGACCGAGTGGCAGAGGGGAAGCCAGGGGATTTTTTTTAGCCCATGTGGGAATGGAGCTTTGCTTCCAGGATTTGGGACCAATGCTAAAAAGGGATACTGCATGCATTGCATACAGACACACTATGGCGTTCCCAACCTTGTAGATTTCTGTATATTGTATACATTACATCAAGGACTTCCTGTTTAATCTGGTTTTTATCTCAGGGAGGTCAATCTACACAGATCTTTTATGACATTATTTAATATTTTATTTTAGGTTTTCAACCTTTTTGATACCAGGGACCACTATTTATTCAGCATTTGAGCCACGGACCACCATTTGTGGACATTATAGCCCCACAGACCCCCAAAACTAAAGATTCTTTATGCGCTTGTCAACAATATGGATTTGGGAAACAAAACAGGCAAACATGCATATCAAAATGACCATTAATCTTCTACATTCTCTATAGTTGTGTAGACTTGGGCTAATTCACATGATGAATATTTTAACTCTTGAGAGCGTAAACATGAAACTTGCGGGTCCATTTGGTTTCATGCTTACGCTCTCAAAGGGTTACCCCTGTTTAATCAACATTCCATCATTTACCTTGAGGACCACCTAGAACCCTCTCAAGGGCCACTGGTGGTCCCCGGAACCACTGGTTGAAAACCACTGATTTAAAGTGTACAAATGAACCAAAGCTTTGTTTCCTAACCAACCACTGCCTTAGAAATAAACAATGTGCTAAATGAGCTGCAGTCCTAGAAGGTATACATGGCAGAGATTGAGAAGCGATCCAGGGAGAACGTGGGAGGTGTCGAATGTCACACTGTAATAAACCGTGAGCCGCCGCGTCGCCGCATTCTCCGTTCGAACCCTAGCGGAGACGACTCTAGCTGCGCGTTTGTTAGAGTGCGAATTAATTTGCGAGCGTGCCTCCTTAACAAAGCAACAGAGGAGGAGGGGAAACAACAACATTCTGTTTATGCTCTTAATGAATTGGCAGCTTAACTATCGGCACTGAGGAAGGGGAAAAAAGTCTATTTCATTGAGTTTGTGAGATAACCCTGCCTTTTTCCTTTCTGTTATTAACACTAGCTCCTTCCAGCTCTCCTCTCTCAGTGCCTGGTGCATGCGGGGGCGGCTTGGATCCTTTTGGCTTCTTAATTAGAAGTGATGGCTAGGTGAAGCTTCAGCAGGCACAAAATGAATAGAGTCATCAAGCTACTTTTCAGGACTATAGCCCAGCCACTTAAGATGCATTGTCACCCTGTGATGGGAATTTTAATTGCCTACTTCTCAGCTTATAATTGGAGTCTATGAAGAGGCCCTTTTTTCAGTGGCTCTTTAGTGTGGGGCAGGGGGGGAAGGGGGGCACTGTTTGAAAGGTTGTGTGTATTGTGTTGCGGCAGGAGGAACTGTTGGCAGCCGATCAGCAGCAACAGGAAAAAAAACGAAACCTGGGAGGTAAATGGAGACAAAATGCCTAAAACGCTCTCATACGTACATACAATCACACTCACACAACAGGCATTTATCCCAGTAATCAGAGTGCAATGCAGGCATGGCCCGAGGGCTGTCTTTGATGAGCATCCATTGTGCATGCCAGAGACGGGTGGAAAACGGAATCTTTTCATCTGGATGAGTAGTGCAAGAAAATGTTTTCTTTTCTTCTTCAAATATTTTCCCTTGAGAGAAAACAACAATGAAACAACAACATTATACTTACCCATGGAGGAGTTAACCACAGTCAAGTGGATGTATGTTTGTGTGGGTGAATAGGTTGGCTTGCTTATGTAGTCGAGTACGATCGATGAACACTGTTGTTCGTCTGTGTGTGTGCGCGCGTGTGCACGTGTGTGTGCATGCTAGGGCATTAACCAAACACGTTTTTTGCTAGTCAAATCGAATACTTTCGTAGTCGAATAATTGTCGACTAGTCTATAGTGATATACTGTATATATTTGTTTTTTACCCAATAAAATGTGATTCTGGACTTCCCTTTGAAAAAACACATGGCTTTTACTGTAACTCAGCTACATTATGACATGAAAAATGAGCAATCAACCTACAATTACAGCACAGCACACATCCACAATGCCTGCTGCAGAAAATTGCAAAATATATATCCAAAATTATTATTACCGAATAACGCGTAGTGAATTAATAGTCGAATAGTTAGTCGAATAATCGACTAGTCGAATATTTAGTTAATGCCCTAGCGTGCACGCATGCGTGTGGGTGTGTGTGCATGTGGGTGTGTGCATGTGAAGGAGTTGGATTTGTTGAGAAGATGCGGTTGCCAGTGCCACTTGTTTGAATGACATGTTCCACTATTTAACACAATGCTTGTGCACATAGATACACGCACTAGCCCTTGTGTGTGTGTGTGTGTGTGTGTGTGTGTGTGTGTGTGTGTGTGCACACATGCACGCGAGAGAGCTTACTTTCAGATCCTCTGCATTTTATCATTAAATCAGTGCTT
>CM076970.1:26701648-26726648 GCA_039105355.1 Benthosema pterotum | reverse complement strand
AATACTATCTGTGATAAATGATAATAACCATTGATATTGCCTGGGCCGTGTGGCTTGCATCGCTCCCATCTCACCCTCCCTTGGAACAGGATGCTGCTGGGGTAATATCATCCCCCTCTGTCCTCCTGTTCTCTCTCTCACCTCCGTCCATCCATCTCTGTCTCCTGTGCTTTCCTCATTCCGGCCCTCGATTTTGGCTAAATCCACCGAGGGGAAAAAGTAGCCGAGCTTTTGTGTGTGTGTGGTCTGTGGGTGGGTTGCGCAGGCCATGCCAAGCAAAGCGGTGGGACGCTGATGGGGCAGATTAGAAGGCGAGCAGCACCAGAAAGCCGACAGGTTGCCAGATTGCGTTCCGTTCCCTGTCTATGCTGATGGCTTGGCAGATTAAAAACAGGCAATGCCTTCTGCCAGATACTGTAGCGAGAGAAAGCCCCTGTGTCCAGGAGGGTGCATGGCCGCTCCTGGATGCATCACCAGATTAGGATTCTGAGATGCACAGCGTACACACGTCACAAACACACACAGACACACACAAACGTGCAGCTGCTGTGTTGTATACAAATACGCAGGCGTGCATGTTCGTGCTGAGGTGTGTGAGCGCGCCATCTGATATGAAAAGAACAATGAGTCTTTACTCTTTGTTTTGGTTTGCAGAGCCGTGTTTACGTGTGGAGTGGTTTAGATATGATCCAAGAAAGAAAAGTGTTTATCTTTCATCAGCTAGTTCACATGTCTCCATACCGTATGAAACATTTCACACTTCAACTGTGAACTCCCGCACGTTCATTTAACTCTGATTACTGATCTACTTAAATCAACGCTCAGGCTCTCGCTGTGCTTAAGGATTATCCCAAGGCTATTGTTATTTGGTTACAAAAGCTAATTGATTTGCTGCTTTCTGGTGTCTTAAATATTGCGGTTCACACATGCCGGTAGGAACAAAAATAATGCATGTAGTGTTAGTGAAATCTGCCATGTTGTATTTAGCGTAATGTGTGAAATGAATGTTGACTTGTATCAAATGAATCCCCGCTATGTTGTTCTCACTGTGTGCCGTCTGCGCTTTGATGAATTCACCGCATGTCTGGAAACTCACCGGCAGCTATCAAAGTTATTATCTGAGACGAGGAAGGGAGCAGTTTCCCCTCAGAAATACCCGACTTTAAAGTGTGCAAACGTGGCTCACGGCCTCGGGATTGACAAAGGTATCTTGTCTGCGGGATATTATTTTGCCTCGCCAATCTGAATGGGGTCCTTGAAGGAAGGCAGTGTGTTCTGTGTTAAATTATAGCTTCTTAAGGAACTTTTAAGCATTTGAAGAGCAGGGGAAGTAGGGTCTGCCTCAGAAAAGAAGCACGGTGACATACGAGCGAACAGCAACTGAACTTGTGCAGAGCATGAGGTATATGTATCATCACTATGGCCTCAGGCCAGCTGTCTAACTCTTTTAAGGGTTTTATTAGAAACAACACATCGTGAGTTGGGTCCATCCAGCACAAGACAGCCTGAAGCCACACACACACACACACACACACACACACACACACACACACACACACACACACACACACACACACACACACACACACACACACACACACACACACAAAAATACATTGCAAACACTCAATACTCGTTGACCAGGCTATAGAAAAAGAGCTCAGGGCAACACTGAACAGAATGGAACGGCTGAACTCTCCATCGCTCTCATCCATCAGTCAACTGAAAACATTTGACTGCAGGTATGCAGCGTTGCCAGATTCTGCTAGGGTATGAAACAAGCAAATAAACCAAGTAGGCTGGGGATTGTGCTCCCTGATTTTTTTTTTTAATTATTTTGTTATTATGAACAGTCTGGAGAATTACGGTATTTCAAGCATAACTCAGAGCAAAAACTGTTCACTGTGACTGGACAAAGTTTCATTTTCATGTATAGCCATTTGCAGCAAATCATAGTAGAGGTAGAAGCACAAAGAAAAATGAACAATTAGGGGAAGTATTAGTGGGTGGGGGAACAATATTTTAGTCCTCAGTAAATATTCTGGTAAATAAAGGGAACAATATTTTAGTCCTCAGTAAATATTCTGGTAAATAAAAGGAACAATATTTTAGTCCTCAGTAAATACTCTGGTAAATACTGGTAAATAAATACAACATTTTTTCAGATTGGGGGGGTGGGTACTTCTGGTTTATAAACAATATCAGGAAGCAACCCCCAGGAAACAAGCCCCCATCCACCAGCAACAATCAATATTTAGAAGCGTCTTTCATAAAAAAAAAAACAAGTCCAAAAGCCTAACAACAGCACTAAAAAGTGGACCTGGCAACCCTGTCTGGCTGTGGTACTGTTGGCTCCATGGAGGGCGGAGCTGCTCAGTGTGCTTACAGCCTGATGTCCATCAACACACCCTGACAGGGCCAGGATCTCAATCAGTCACGTCTGCATGTCGACATAATGGTGTAGGTACACTCTGCACCCGCACTGCACGCCTAGCGCTGCAGCAGTGCTCCCTGTCAATATGCACGCACACACACACACACACACACACACACACACACACACACACACACACACACACACACACACACACACACACACACACACACACACTTCTTACCACCACCGCACTCAACATCTCCATCTTAACAACAGGAGGTCTCTACTGTTCACCTCTCTTTCACTTTTTGCCTTGTCTCTTTGTCACACACACGCACACACCCGAACATGTATGCAAGTAGAATAATGAAACCCAGCGCTCCTGATGAGATGGATGTCGTCTTGTAGCCGAGCTCCAAACAGGCCTGCGGGGGAACATGGTAGATTCCCCTGAGACTATAGAATAGATGGAAGGAACGAGGGAGGGGAGGCGAAGCTGTGTAGTGCAGGGGGAAATGGGAAGATGAAGGACAGGATGGATGGACGGATAGATGAGAGGGAATGGAGAGAGAGAGAGAGACGAGCGTGGTGGTATAGATGCAGAAAGTGAAACAAGAAAAACGATAGAGACATAAGAAAGTGGAGAGGAAAAAGAAAAGGCAGCTAGATGTTCACCAGCAGCCCTCTGGGGAGTGCAGCCTTCCTCCTCTCCGCCTGGTGCCTTTGATAAAGCAGCACGGCTGCCATAGTCACACCTCTTCCTGGCTCCGCGCGGCACACCCAACTGCCTTACAGCGGCGGCGGCCATTTTGTTTCACAGTATACAGTACATATAACCTACTACCACAATAGAGCCAGCACGTAAACGACCTGGACCGCAGCTACAGTATAACTCAAGCCCTCCGGAACTCCCAGGGAGAAACTTTGAAACCCATATCGTGAAAATGCAGAAGTGTGCAGAGTGTTCTTCTGAGTACTTACAAACACCAGTGAGCTACTCCCATAGAGCAGTGGTATAGTGCAGCTCTCCGCTCTGTACTGTAGTTAACTTTATTGCACCCCTGTAGGCTGAGTGGTATAGCCGTTTTTGTGGCACGAGTCACTAGGCCTGGGCTGTTACACTTCACAAAGACTTTGAAGCCTATGGAGAGTGTCATCCATATGATTGATTAGAGTGCACACTGTGGAGCTCCACTGCTAGATCCTGTCACAGATTGTACGTCTTTACATCAAGTGACTACTGTATCTGTGTGAGTTATGCTCCGCCATGACGTGTTCTTTTGAAACGTTCATTCCCACAGCAAAGCTTGGGAGCTTCCTATAGGCTATATTCTCTTCTGTTTTTGCCTGGGGAAGTGTGTACACAAACTGATTCTGAAGGTGTCAAAGCACCCGTTTTCCCCCTCAAAATACCGAGTCAATATCGCTGCCGTACGGGGAGAGAGAGCGTCGGTGAGTCTGAGAGACAGTGATGGAGAGTGTTCGGTGCCGTTTGTCAGAGTGAGCCGCGGTGCGATCCGGAGTGGGAGTTTGGGAAGCGGCTGGAAGGAGCGCCATGCATAATTCAGCACACAGGAGGGAGGAAAGACTAGCAAAGGATAGCCTGCAGTTGTGTACGGGGCTAGAACAGGTTGACACTGCTAACTTTAGTAAACAAAGCTTTACTCTTCTGCTCCAAGGATGGGCTCTGTTGCTTCCGTATGAGTGTGTCTGCAGTATGTGTGTGTGTGAGTTTTTTTCCCCCTTTGTCATTAATATATTCATCACTTACTCCATATTCATCTCTCTATCTCTCTGTTGGTACAGTGGACAGACGGTTAGGAAGTGTAGCTCGGTCTCTGTCTCATTTTGTGTGCAGTGGGGACATAGTCTGTCCTCTCTCGGAGCCAGGTCTGCCTCTCTGTCTGTCTGTTTAGCGGAGTACTACCCAAGAGGCCAATGGCAAGAGGGGCAAACTCGCTTTGCTTCCTGACTCTAGAAGGAGGGGGGCGGGTACAAAAATAGAACACCGGAAGAATGCTGGAGTCTATTCATTGCCACAACGTATGATCCTTTCCTTAACTCCATGGACACTGAACTAAATACTGGAACCGGTCATCAAAAGGCATATACTATTTACAACATATTCAGAGTGAAATGGAAAACAAATCAGGAGAGATTTCACTTTGTTATCAATTATTCTTTTTCCCACCAACCAACTCTTGTGAGATTTGCTAGGAGTCAGTAAGTAATCTGTAATGTGACATACGACAGATAGGGGCTCTGTGAAATTAGGAGACCATTTGTGGTCCATGTGACCTATAGTGGCGCCAAAGGAAGGTTGCGGATCTTCGTACATAGAGTATCTTCGGTACTACCAACAGAGGACAAAATGGTGCTTCACACAGGTGCATGATGGGAAGCTGAATTTTAGCAACCATTGCGTTACTCACGCTCATACACACGTTGGTAGTACAGTAGTACTGCTCCACTCAGTTCAATCGTGTTTTTTTTTTATTATGGATGTTGTGTATGGAGCATGTTCTGCTTTCTCACAAATGTCCTCTCCGTCGTGACACTCTCTAGACACCGCACACGCAA
Organism: Benthosema pterotum; assembly: GCA_039105355.1. Lineage (NCBI taxonomy): Eukaryota > Metazoa > Chordata > Actinopteri > Myctophiformes > Myctophidae > Benthosema > Benthosema pterotum. The sequence continues at coordinate 26,721,691 of CM076970.1, read as the reverse complement.
ACACGCTCAGCGGTGCACACGTGTGTGCACACACACACACACACACACACACACACACACACACACACACACACACACACACACACACACACACACGTCACACACACACGTCACACACACACACACACACACACACACACACACACACACACACACACCGATGGTGCAATCGAGCGTCTTGTTGTTCCATCGTGGCTCCCGGAAATGCACACTCACCTCGCCATAGCCTCAAACACAAAGTCACAGCGGTCAGCGTGAATAATGGATAGCATCCATGTTGTTTTTTTTCTTCTTTCTAAAGCATGGGGATCAAAAGCATCTAGATGGACAGATGGACAGATCTGCCATGTCTTTGATCCACTGCCTAAAACGACTTCATTATCCTGCTCTCGGGGGAGGGGACGGCAGCATCTCACACAGATGTGCCGGCAGGTGTGTTTTGCGTGCGTACGTGTGCCTTTTAAACATATTTTAACCGTCCTTGTCAAACAACACGTCACATGGTGACTCATAGCTCTGGCAAGTATTTGACATACAATAAACTATAGAGGCGATTTTAGGCTCTCCCAGCAGGGGGAGGGCACTTTTTAGGCTACTTATTTTTATGTTTTTGAGGTTTTAGATCCATAATTCTTGAGAGCGTAAAACGAAATGGACCCTTACAGGTCGATTTGCTTTCATTTTAGTTAAATTAAATTCTATTTAAACATCTGAATCACGTAAACATCTGAATTACGTAAGTGATTCTAAGTCTACGCAATTAGAAAACGTTTTGCCAGATCTCTTTCCTAAATTGTGGACAAAAACGTGAAAATCCTTAGTTTTGGGGCCGAGAAACTAAACTCTACAACAACTGGTGGTCCGTGGCTAAAATATTGGGCCCTGGTACGAAAATGGTTGAAAACCATTGCTATAAAATATACTGTAAGCAACTAAATATACAATGAGTATGAAGTGACAATTGAAAGAAGTAACAACTAGCAAAAACATTCTATTTTCTATGTACATGTATAACCCGTTTTTTTTTTTTTTTTCCTTTTTTTGGCCACCAGCCCCCCCTCCCGACCTCCCTAAAATCACTGATGTATACAGGGTGTACTGTAAGTAATGTACACACGTCACTCGCACGCGTTAAACTCAGTCAAATGGCGGTCTGAGCTGACAGTCAGACAAGGAAGAGAGAGCAGGTCAACGCAGGGTGAGCCTGAGATAAAAGGGAACTGCAGCGTGATCACTATACACCACAAAAGAAGGGAAAACAATGAGGCCACGATCAGACGAAGGCCTGCTATTACGGCCTGTCCTGAAAAAGCCCCGCACTGTGTCCTCCACAAAGGAAGGAGGACAGCGCATTAAGTCCAGAGCGACACACGATGAAGTACCTAATAATAACGGGCACAAAAGGCAGGCGTCTGCGGCCAGCGTGCAGAGAAGAAAAAAGACCACTCCCGGCGCATTGTCTTAATTGCCTTAACGACACCACACACTGCCACCGTAATGGCCTCGGGACGGACCCAATGAACTAGACACAGCGGCACTTCCTTCCTTTTCGTTTTCTTGGCACGCCTTGATTGGCAGGTCACTTAGCCACCTCGTTAAGCAACACATAATTAGTGCTTTGGAGAAGGTGGGACGCCAACCAGGTTTTTCTTCCTGGTTGGCGTCCAGTTGGTCTGTTGACTCACCAGGGACATTTTAATGTTAAATTTAGTTTGTTTTTGGGAGGGATGCAGCCAGAGGCTTTCTTCTTTATTCACAAGTTTGTACGATCGACAGGTTTTGGCTCGCCCAGAAGATGAAATGCAGCCTGGCCTGTATTTCACCGGCGCTCTCCTGGATTAAGTTAGAAGAGCACAAGACAAGAGACAGACAATGTCTCCATCCTTTAGTCGAAGTCAATACGTTGTTGTCAGTCAATCCATAATGGTATGGATCGACTGTCAGGTCAACAATGCTGACCCAGGCATTGTTCAATTCTACATCTGTAATGTTCTCTCTCTCTCATCTCTCTCAATCTCCATCTCTCTTTCTGTGTCTCTCTCACACACACACACACACACACACACACACACACACACACACACACACACACACACACACACACACACACACACACACACGTGAAGCCCCTCGGTCCATGGAAGTTTGTGGAGATCAATGAAGTTGATGCCTCTCCTTCAATAATTCATTCATTCTCCACGTCCATATTCTAGGCCTTTTCGTTCTCTCTTCTCGTGTGGTCCCGTCTCTTGTCTCTGATCATGTAGGATTCCAACTGAAGCTCTGATTTCTACTTCTCTCACTGGCTCTCTCCGTGGATTGACTCCACTCTGCACTGAACTGCGGGCATGCAGTATATCAATGTCTGGCGTTGTTAGAAACACTGGGGTCATGAGAATGTCAAGTCTAGATTCTCTGAGCATTTCAGCCAAATGTCAAAATAAGACGACCATGATGACAACCACTATGATGTCATCAGCAAAGAAACAAATTGTGTGTGGATTCTAAACTCTCTCTCTCTCTCTCTCCTCAGTACCGTCTCTGATCAGTGCGCTGCGAGCAGAGAAGATAGAGCATAAGAGTGTGACCTTGGTGTGGAGACAACCCTCCTACCCCAACAGCAGCCGCACAGAGTACGAGGTCAAATACTACGAGAAGGTAAAACTAATGCACGCACACGTATAGTGATGATAGAGCAGTTAATGTGGTTAATGATAGATGTTTTAGTTAAATTGTTTTAGCAGACAAACACATGTCAAACACTCCATGTATAGTGCTGTATAGTTGGGCTCATTCTGGCCTTCGAACGTTCGCCGGGAATTATAGTGCGAGCTTCGAACCTTCGCTAAAAAAAAGCAGCATGCTACCCCCCCCCACGCCCCTTGTGCGTGCGCCTCTACTAACTATTAACATCGTGGATGTTGTCATCGGTAGCTAAGTGCCTGACATTAGTGAATACTTCATCATGACACCGCTGTCCTTTCTCTCCTTTCTGATGAGACAGATCCGACACAGCCACGGGTAACACGCTGTTTTGATTGCCAATAAATGCCGTCCGTCGGCTGGTTTAATTATTTGTTTGCCAAGATTAGACTACGTGTCTATTGTATATACAGGCTTAAGCCTGCTGCCCACCAGCCTGCTGCTGGTGGTCAGTGAACCATAAGACCAACCGAAGTCAGCGTGCAGCTCTATAGAGTACAGACGGAGTTGTGCAAACTCTGTTCACTTCCTAGAGCTAGTCTAATGGTGGATCGCCTACATAGACTTATATTGAGAATGGGACACCTTCAGTGAAAACAATGCATTTCCAACTGCAGTAACAGCGCGTTTCACAGCGAGTTTCTGACCCCTCGATGTCGCAGATCTACTAGATGGGGAGAAAAGTTAAATAAATAAATAAATGCGAATGGTTCGGGATCATTAATATTCGTTCGCGTGGCGACCTTAACGAGCGAGTGGTTCGAATCCCGAGCTTCGGTATACAGCCTTATCCATGTATTTAATTTAGTCTAGGCCAGAACGCAGGATAAAACATATTGTTTACCTGCCACTACAATGATCTGGGGGAGATATCAACAGAAGCTCCATCTCCTGCAGCATATCGAACCCTAACTCCAGCCAAAAACCCACTCCCCCTGTTTATGAGAGCTCAATCCTCCAGCAATCCTCAAGTCCTCCTCTCTCATGTTCCATATCGCTTCTCTCAATTACAGCTCTCACTCTCCCTGAATGTCGATATCTGCCTCCAACCTCCCTCCCTCCCTCCCTCCCACTCCTCGCCTCCCGACAATCTCTCCCTCCCTCCCTCCCTCCCTCCCTCCCTCCCACTCCTCGCCTCCCGACAATCTCTCCCTCACTGCCTCTAGATTTCCTTTGTTCTGCTCTCCATGCCGTGATTACTGATGCACATGTGTGAGAGCGCCATAAAGGTCAGGCGCCGCACTCCGCAAAATGCAACCTCCTAATGCCTGTTACAAGTGCACATGCCTATGCGCACACACACACACACACACACACACACACACACACACACACACACACACACACACACACACACACACACACACACACACACACACACACACACACACTAACTCACACACATTCAGAATTGAATTTCCTGGTTTGCTGATCTGTTCTGTGACTGAATCACATTGGAGTTCTCTTCGCAGTTTGCGCCTATACTTTACACACATTTGCAAACTGGTCTGGATGATGCATTCCCACAACGGCCGGGGAAACTCTCTCCAATGTGAAGACCGTTATGATGGCTTTTTCCTACAAGAAAAAGCTATCAAGAAACCTAAAAGAATCTTGATTATGACCAAACGAGAGTATGTAATAAAAAGTTGTCAATACAAAAAATAGAGATGTTACAGAGATGTCGTGTGGCTAGTCTCTGTGAGGAGACTAGCAGTAAGAGCAGTAATAAAATGGAGCTGTTTTGTTAAAACGGAAATTGTTCGATTTTAAACTGTGATGAGGATGAGACGGTGGAGCACCTGCTGGTGGACTGCCAGAAGTCTAGATTATAATGAAGTAAATTATAATGCTGCTATGTAGGGTGTCTTTGTTGAGCAGGATATTTACTGGAATATCATTTGCACAGTTGTGAACAAACTGGAAAATGAGATGTGCCGTGGTGATTCAGCAGGAGACCATCTCAGGAGAGGTGGTCTTTAAACAAATACAAACTGAACTGAAAAGACAAACAACACTTGCTTCAAGTAAAATATAAACTGACACCATGGCACTTATAAACACTGTGAATGGGGGGGAAAAGCCCTGATGTATTTGTATTAAATCACGTTATTATTGAATCAAAACGTACATGACTCTACTGAACCATGTAATTGAAATGTAATTCATGCCTATATTGTAAACCTTATTATTTTTTCAATAAAGTTTATTTAAAAAGGAAACTCCTGTTCAGGTGAAAAGAAACAGTTTTGACCCCTTCATGCATAGATAGAAGCATGAGTGTAGTGTCCAGCATTACATTAGATAAATGACTCTGGTTGGAAAAAATGCGTTGCAAAATCGCGAGATAAAAAATACACAGTATAATTAAAAAAGAAAGCATGCGTAAAGGATTGATGTATATTTATGTGGTAAACCAAGGTTAAGGTGATTGACATACATTTCAATTAAATTGTTTCAGCAATTTAATGTATATTCATGTACACTCGCAGCTTATTGGCGTGCGATTACAAAACATTTTGTTGAAATGAGCTGGTCACGCAGTGGGGAAAAGTGAATACCAAGACAAAAAGAAAAGAAATATCTCGAAACGAAAAAGCAAGTAGGTTATGAAAATGCATACGACCTTATCCACTGCCCCAGCACACATTATGCTTATTACTGAGCTTTAAAGTACAGCACTGTATATATTATATGCCGGGAATACATTCACAATAGTTATTACCATAGAGAGCTTCTCTGTCTTTTCTTGGCAAGACCTCACACACACAGACAGGCAAAAACTTTTGCAGCATTCACCCAAAGGGCAAGTTACACACAACACCTACGTATTCCGTTCTGTTTGTTTGCACTGAACCCTGCATTGTCTCTCCTCCAGGGCTTTTAGATGAAGATCTCCCAACTTTTTCGACTACTTTTCACGCCCCTTCCAGCCGACTGCCTCCCTGTGTGTGTAAACATTCACAAAAAAACTGAATGTGTTCAGTCTCCAAGTCTCAACTCTCTCTCTCCCTTTCGCCCTCCAGGAACAAAAAGACAAGAGCTATTCCACTGTGAAGACGGCGGCCACCCGCATCAGTGTCAACAACCTCAAACCTGGAACCGCATACGTCTTCATCATCCGCCCTTTCTCCATGCCGGCGCCTCCTTCCTCCCTTCTCTCCTCCTCCTCCTCTTCCACCTCCTCTTCTTCCTCCTCCTCCTCTTCATCGTCGTCATCGTCTTCCTCTGCGTCCTCCACGCTGCCCATTGACTACGGGGCGTACAGCGCTCCCCTCGAGCTGCAGACGCTTGGCGAGCGTGAGTAGCAGCCATTTTACACGCCTCTTCTTCATCTTCTCCTGCCTACCTACCTAGTTTCTCTCTCTCTCTCTCTCTCTCTCTCCTCTTTCTCGCCTCTTGTTCCAGTGCCGACAGGCAGTTTGGGGCTCGGGGTTTGAGTGGGCGCCCAGCCAGCCCACACACAAAGCCAGTTAGTTTGAGTGAGAGAGAAAGAGAGACAGGGAGACAGAGACAGAGAGAAGACAACAGAGCAAGTGGGAGAGATGGAGAGAGAGAGAGGGAAGGCAAGAGAGCAAGTCTGAGCAATTCTGAGAATATGTGTGAAGATGGAGGGTGTTTAAAACCCACTCCTCCACAGTTTGGTCTCTCTTGTGTCACTTAAGCGAAAGATAGAGTGTACACACTCTTGGTTTTCTGTGTTTTTTGACATACCTGTATCACATTCAACTCCTGAAAACGATATACTTTGTCCCCTCAGGTATCGCTACTAGTCATCTCCTTTTCCCTCCCCTATACACCAAATTGTCTGCCCCACAAATGGCAGATCTGAAAGCATGCTCGATGCGTCGCAAAAAAAGCTTGCAGATCGGTGCCACCGTTTGCCCTGTTACGCCGTGTCTAGAACAGGGGCTTGTGTGTCTAATTTACGGCGCGCCGTGCCGCTTTGTCAGGCCGAAAATCTGTTAATTTGCCACGACCGAGTAAGAACTCGGGCTTCAATCACAGTGTGTGTATACCCTGGAGGGGAAACTTCACAACTTGTTAACTTAACTCAAATTATTCACAGCCTCTGCAGTGTTGGAACAGCAGTGTTTATACGCAGGTGGCGTGTCAAACAAAGACAGACTCCTTCCCTCCCACGCACTCCAATCACGCTCTCTCTCTCTCTCTCTCTCTCTCTCTCGCTCACTCACACTCTCTCTCTCTCTCTCTCTCTCTCTGCCGCTCACTCACCCACCCACTCCACAGACTTGTTTACTTCCACAGAATGTTTACTGAATAGTTTATCGTGACATGCCCAGTGCTATACGCTTCATGCGCTTAACTCTGAAATGCTCATCCAAAAAAAAAAGACTGAAAAAAGAGAGATCCGCACACTGTTATAACATCTCCTGAAGTATTTTTTTTATTGAACAGAGCGGACAAAGAAAGAAGTGCAACGTTTTGGCCGATCTGCCCTAATTTGGGGTTGGAATTTTTGGTTTGATGCATAACAAGTGGTTTATGATGTGTCAGTATTAGCCCATTATTCAGATGGGCTATGAGTTAAAAAATAGAGAGAAAGACAAATATATTATATGCCACTGCCATCAGGAGTGTATGATTGTGTGAGTGAATGGGTAAATGTGATGCACAATGTATATAAAGTGCTTTGGATAAAGGCGCTACATAAATGCACGTTACTTAGTGTTCATGTCCGTGAAACCTGTGTGTGTGTGTGTGTGTGTGTGTGTGTGTGTGTGTGTGTGTGTGTGTGTGTGTGTGTGTGTGTGTGTGTGTGTGTGTGTGTGTGTGTGTGTGTGTGTGTGTGTTCCATAGTGGCCCTGGCGTCCAGTGAACAGAGTCCTGTGGTGATTATAGTGGTGGTGTCTGTAGCCGCACTCATCATGCTGCTCTCCATGGGAGTGGGCCTGCTCATCTGGAGGAGGTACACACACACACACACACACACACACACACACACACACACACACACACACACACACACACACAGACATTATACGCTCACCATCTCAGCCATTCCATTATAATCCAGATTACAGTAATCCAATGAGCGGAGGCGCTCTTATTGCGCAGCTGGAGGCTGATGAGCACAGTGAAGTGACAATGGAAAAGAAATGCATCGCATTTCCTCAAGTAACCTTTTGTTGTTTGAGTTCAGGGTCAAAATCTTACCCTCCTCTCGACGTTTCTTTTGGTGTGTGTCCATAAACTTTGTTCTTCACAAACGCTTTACTATTGACAATGAATGGAGAAATGCATTTTCACAGTGTCTGAACAAATAAACAGGTATTCTATATATATATATATATATATATATATATATATATATATATATATATATATATATATATATATATATATATATATATATATATATATATATATATATTAGGGCTGTTGAATGATTAAAATTTTTAATCAAATTAATCACAGCTTCAAAATTAATTTAATCATGATTAATCACCATTCGAACTATGTCCAAAATATGCATGTTTTCCTGTACAGGATTTCACCATTTAAAAAGGAAACCGAATCTGTAAAAAAAAATAACCATTTATCTTATATTATCATCTATATTTATCAAAATAGGTGATCTACAAGCCCTCAATGCTTGTAGATCCTCCAGCTATACTCTATGGCTCTGGTTACAGGGAGACACACGGCTATATGTCTCCGTAAATCTGTGCTCTACCCATTTCTTTCAATGAGAAAATGCTCAGTGGGTTGAGTCAGTCTGAACATGAGTTAATTGCGTTAAAATTTTTAATCAGATTAATCAACAAAATTAATTTAATCCCATTAATTAACTATTTTCAACAGCCTTAATAAAAATATATATATATTGTGCCACCCCTTATCCCTAATCCCTTAAACCTAATTGCCTTTTTGATATAGTTCAAATAGCTGCTCTACAAGCCCACCGCATGTCAATGTAGATTTTAAAATGGATTAAAATGGAAATGGCAAATATGTTTAGGGATAAGATACGGCCCACAGTGTCTACTTTACATCACGATGATGTACGATGATAAATGCTTCCCCTCACTTTCTTTTTTAAATCCACCACATTTCCCTTAAGTAAAAAACAAGTTGTCTTGAGTTCATGGCCAAAATCTTCCCTCCTCTGTCCGTTTTCTTTTTTTGTTCTAAACGAGCGTGGTCAGTTCACTGGCCTTTTGCAGTTTAATTAGTTTCTCAGCTAAGCGCGTTGCCGTGTGCTGGACGCTGGAGCTGTGTGAGGAGAGGGTTCAGAGCGCTGGCAGTGAACCAGTCAGCTGTGTAAGTCGTCGTACTTAATCCAGTCCCAAAGTCAGGTAACACTCATTAGTTTTCTCTCTCCGGTGCTGGGGGAGGCTTCCCACATAAGGGCCCTCAAGGCCGCTGTCTCTTTTCAACCTCTTTTCTTTTTATAGAGTGGCCACCGTCGAAAACATAACATACAGCGCAGTCACAAGGTGTACAACAGCCTTATTAGGGCTGCTCACCACCGCTGGCTGGCCTCGTATTGCTCAGTACACTGTCCAGAAGCTCTGTTCTTGTTTTCATTTTTTCCCCTTTTTTTTTCTTGACACGTTGAAGGTAATGGGATTTGAGGCTTTTGAGCTGGGCAGAGAACGGTGCGACTGCAGCCATTATTGTTAGAGGCCGTTAAATCCTGTGGGGTTTAGAGGGTCTGGGGAGGAAACAAAAGGGCCCCAAACATTTTTTTTTTCTGTCTTTTTTTGTTTGAGGTGAGACTAAGGTGAGATTACAGCATGTGAACTGTGAAGGTGGCCTGAGCCTGAACCGTCAGGGGAGGATAAAGCACTTGTATTGCATTGCATGAGTCATGCAGTATGTACGTTCTACTTTTATTTTTAGGCCTAAAGTCACAGCTACTGAACCTGCACCATGTTTAAATGGCTGTGGCATCCATTATAGGGGACCACAGCAATACATACTGTAGCAATACGACTGTTTAGTACACATCATTATATACAATACAAGAATAAGAATACGTGGTGGCGTTGTTGTTGTTCATCTATTACTAATCTTGTTTGGTTCACGGTGTGAATCATCACACTGAATTACTGGTAAAACGACAAAGCAAGTATTGTGAGTGCACCAGCAGTCACACTATCAAGATACAGTAGTTGCCTGAAGAAAAAGGGCTTCCCATTACCAACGTGGAGAACGAGGAACATAATAAACTACACAATTTGACATTTTCCCTACAGATATCCTACTCACTACTTGAAATTGAAAGAAGGTTTTCTGGTTGTTATACATTTTTGATTGGCACTATTCCTATATTCCCAGCTTCCCAGCAGTGCGTCTGCGTGTGGCACAAATGTGATAATTTGATTGGCTGAGCATGGTGTTTGCCATGGCACAGAGCCCGTCAAGCCATAAACATATAAACGTAGACGCAACACGGAGTCAATGGGAGGCAATGGCGATGCATGATTGCATTGGCAAGCTTTCCCGTGATTCCTTGTGAAGCATATAGCGGAAGGAAAAAAAACAAAAAAACAGGGGGCCTTGTGGATTCCGCCTGACTTCCTCCTTCCCCGTTGCAGACAGGTCGCTCCAACGAACCGCTGCGACCAATGAGGCGTCTATATATTTTTTAATATCTACGCTTCAAGCCATACCAACCGCAGAGAGATGTTTCCCATGCCAGTTTAATTTTGGCATCACTCTGGGGAGTTGTATCACATTGTGCATCTCGCATGTAGGTCATATACTGTATGGTAGGTTTTTATCCAGCCGAGTGCTTCTCTCTGACAAACATAAACCACATCATCTTGATCAAGCGGACTCAGTCGACGATGCAGTCACGCGCACACACACACACACACACACACACACACACACACACACACACACACACACACACACACACACTCACGCGCACACACACACACACACACACACACAATTGAACACAATGCATGCGTGCACACTGCACAGCTACAATCACACAATACACAGTGACATCTCACGATTGCAACCAGATGGCAATATTGTTTTTTTTGTTTTTTTCTTGGAATAGCTTTGGCTCAGAAGCCGTATGGTTGGCTGACAAGGTGGAGGTTTGTTTAGTATTTTATCGCTTGTTTTATTTTTTAACTTTTTTGTGTGATAACCTATTCCACTATTTTCAAAATCTGCTCCTTGTGCTCGTTTTGCATACATACATACATCGCTTTCTCTCTCTGTCTCATATACACTATTTTTAGATAAGATAAAACAAGGCGGTCGAGAAACTTCAGATAGTTTAAGCCTTTCATTTGATTTATTTTAGCGCGCACAGCTACAAAAGTGACAGCGTTATCGATGCATCGCCACACACACTGTTGCTCCTCCACACCGCTCGTATCACACAAAAATCCACAAAAATGCATCACTACCACAACTGACCTGTGAATCAGATAGGATATTCTATGGAGTATAACAGCGACCGCACACCTACAGTATCTGTTAGCCAGGCGGCAGCGGAGCTGCAGAGAGCACCGGGTGTTAATCTAAAGTACAGAGAGAGATGGAGATGGAGATAAAAGAGAATGGATCAGATGAAGGAGCACAAACGAAGATGTGGCTTCTATTCATTCGTATCCGACGCACTGCAAACAGTGATCTGTCAGTCACCGGTTCACAAAGAGAGTGAACGTGCAGGGTTAGACACACACACGCGCACATGCACGTACACACAGGCATGCACAATTATTTGTAAGTACTTTTTTAACCCTGGTAGGACGACGAACGCTCCTGAGCGTCCGCCGACCTACGTCACTTTGACACGACGTCGCGTGACGATGACGTCACTGTCGGACTTCTGGGTGGTCTCATTTTAATCCGGAGTTGTTGTAGATTTCAACCAACGTTGGTTTGAAGAGAATCGGCCACTTTTTCACATAAATATAACCCTTTGAAGTTGACATAAATGTACACGTGTCCAAATGCGTAAAATCTGTGCGTATGTTTTTGTTATTTATCCATGTGTTTGTTTATTCTTTTCTCCGATGTGTCGTTCGTTCCATTGCTTTTCAAAACAAGGTTTTTACACCAAGGATGAGTCAAAAAGCTAGTTAGCTAGCCAACATTTGGCTAGTGGGAGGCAGTTACCACGTCGTAGACGTGTAGGGATGTGACGTAGCCGAATCCTCCTTCAGAATCTCCACCGTCAATCCGCCGTCTATAGGCTATACACTATCATGGCCAGAGTTGCGACATTGAGGGGCAGGGACACAGCCCATAGACTCCAATGCATTCCGTGACTTCCGGTTGTCCCCATTGTCAATAGAAACTCTATGTAGAAGAGCTTGGACTGGCCCCATGAAATGAACGTACCTAACGGTTCCGTGCGTTCACTTCCTGTTTCCCTCAGCTCTGCACTTGAGAGAGCCACAACACACGAACACACGCGATGCAACATTTATTTTTATATAATACACACATGTGAGGGTGTGTGTGCGCGCATCTGCCCGTGCGTTATGCGCAAAACAAAGACAGGTCGATCGATAGTGTGTGAGGGAGGGAGAGTGTTTTAGGTCAGTGTGTTAGTGTTAGTTCTTTGTTTGTTTTTTATCGCCGTGTTTATCACAATGGATGGACCATTAGCGTCCGTATCAAAACATACTTTTAGGAGCAATCAGACATCTCGACAGAAGACGTTGCCATTATATTACGTGGCAAAGTCGCCTTGGACCTGATGGCTATTGAATATGGATACATTCTGAGTAAGTGATTTCCCTTCTCTCTTCTCCGTCCCTTTCTCTCTGTGTGTGTGTGTGTCTGTGTCTGTGTCTGTGTGTGTGAGTGAGCAGACACATATTGAAACATTGTACACATTATGGTCCTGACTTCTGGAAGCAAAACTGTTACAATATGTTTCCATATTGTTGTATAGGCGGAGGAAGAGGAGGAGGAGCAGCTGGCTGGGCAGTTTCATACTGAGGCCAGATACTAGTTGTTATAGTTTCTGAGCCTAAGAAGTGAGTACCAATTCACTTTTATACACTATTACCAGTAATAATAATAATCTATCACGTGCACAGACTGGCCACGGAGCACCAGATGTTTTTGCATTGTTTTTTTATTGGTGCTTCATGTAATATGATGGTGACAGAACCCCTTTTGTGAATCATGTAATACTGTTTTCACATTTTTTCCAGTGACGGTGACGGAACCTATTTTGTAAATCATGTACTAATGTTTTTACATTTCTGCAGTGATGGGGACACTTCACCTGTGGCGGTGACACAAGAGAAAGAGGCCATGGCAGCGGGGGCATGCAGAGGTTAGTGTATTTATTATTGTAATGTTGAATTCAACTGTTAGATATGCATGTCACGTGTGGAGCTAATCACATGAACTTACTTATTGATTGGTGTGATTATCTGCAATTGTAGGCCAAGAGCTCAGTCAGCTCCACCCCTCAGCTTGGGAGACTGATGGCGAGAAGGACAGCGGCCCTGTGAAGCAGTTCAAGTTCCTCCAAAAAGGCCAACACCTCCACGCCCTACCAGCCGGTCGAACTGTTTGATCTGTTTCTCTCATAGTGTTTTGCACATTTTGTGTGAGAACACAAACAAGTGTGCCGCCATCAGCAAAGCCCAGGGGACGAAATACAGGTGATATGAGGTCAGCGTGGCGGAAATGAGGAAGTTCATTGGACTACTATATATAGTCTTTGTTGAACTGTCAAATGTCCAGGAGTACTGGAGGAAGAAGCATGTCTGCTCAGTGCTATACCCTGGTACCCTGGCAAGAGATTGTTTCAGGGCATAAATATAAAGATCTGTGAAAAACGCCTAACATAACCTAATACCAGCTCAAAATAAGTAATGACTATTTTACTTGAATTCCATCATTCTATATTCATATAGACAATAGATCTTGACCTTTTCAACAGACAATATGATCAGATAAGCATGTTTGTGATCTTTACAAGTCCATAAACCTTATTTTTCAAATCCGTTTTTGTCTATTTTGTCTCTTTCTGGGTCAAATGCATTGATATTAGGTCAAATTGAAACAAATAATTGTTGAGACATATGGGTTAGGTTGTGCTGAACAAAAATATACCAAATATAGCTATGAAATACTTCCTAGTGTGGAATATAAGGACTAATATAAGATCTGTAAAAAAAACGCCTGGCATAGATATACCTAATAACAGCTCAAAATAAGCAATTATGGCTTTATTTCTCTTGAATCTCATCATTTTACATTCTTATAGACCACATATCCTGACTTTCTCAACAGCCAAAATTCTTTGATAATCATATTTGTGATTTTTACAAGTCCATAAACCTGAAAAACAAGGTCCGATTTTTGTTTTTGCATGTAGTTTTTGGTTCAAATTACCTTTTATAGTATGTAAAAGTGAATTAATAATGGTTTATTATTGTAGCTGAGGTTGTCCTGAAAAAAGGGGTACCAAACATTAGTGGCAGGACACTTTATGAATGTGTTTTATAAAGGAAAATGCAAAACATCACAAAACGGAAAATGCTCAACAGTGTCCTTACATTTTTAATACACTCTAGGATATGGCCTAGAGAGGTGGGGACCGACTCAGATGGCCGGTCGCTCTGATTGGATCTCACCGATCTGTCAGTCAACCTCTGGTCCCTCCTCTTCCAGGCCACCGTGGCAAATGGTTTAGTCCAGACTTTCACTTTTTGCGCAGCACGGACGAAAATGAAAGCCTGGGTATCGAGGCTGCTGTATATGTAATCCTAAAGGTTGTGTATGTTCACATACAAGTAATGAACTGCAATATTCCAATTAACAAGTCACAAACGATCTTACTTTCCTTTCCTATTGCATGATATTCTTACATGCAATGCCTGTTTTATCTGTTCTATATATACCCTATATTTATACGAATAACTCCTCCTGTGGGCCTGTTAGTTAAGATTCCTTGCATGTGAACATACAGTAGATACTTGTCCACTAAACGGACAGCACTGATGCGCAGCCCTGGGTGATCTGGCTTATATGGCGGTCTCTTCGTGATCGCATTCATCATGCGACGCTAGCCACCATTATTCGTCTCTGCTGAACCGTTGGCTTATGCGTTTCATGTTCGGCGCGCAGACAAAGAGGGGGGGGGGGGGGGGGGGTTCGGGGGGGTGCTCCATGCCTCAATTACCATCCTCTCATGTTTGCAAATAGACAATCAGTCCCCCCCCAGCCCCACAGCCAAAGGGCCTCAATTACCACCATCCCCTTCGCTCACGCAGAAGCATGCGAAGGAAGGCAGAGCGTGCGAGAGACACGCTCTCATGGCACACATCGGATGACGTCTGTGCTAAATTGTGTCTGTGTCTGCCGACTGCTGGATCGGTTCTGCGTCAGTGCTGGAGCCCAAATTATCTATATTTTTTGCCTCGTAGCAGTTTTCCACTCGGGCCCCAAAAATAACTCATTTCACAAGCATCTGTAAAGCAGTCGTTTCCGTCGAGTGACATCATCGGGTGTCGACGCATAAATTAGGCTTCATGGAACTGACACCATATCACCACATCATCACCCCATATCTCTCTCTCTCTCTCTCGCGCTCTCTCTCTCTCTCTCTCTCTCTCTCTCTCTCTCTCTCTCGCGCTCTCTCTTGCTCTCTCTCTCTCTATTCAATTTAATTCAAAGGTCTATTGGCATGGGAAAGCAAATGTTTACACTGGCAAAGCAAAAAAGCACGATACAACAGTACAACATTACATCAAAACAAAAATGATGAACAGCTCTCTCTCTCTCTCTGGCTCTCTCACTCTCCATCCCCATATACCATCTCTTTTGGTCCTCATTAAGAGTCACAGGCGCAGTAACACACATGCGCGCACGTGTCGTGCATAAATAAACACACACACACACACATCCTCGCGACGCCCTCTGTCATTCATTCATGCCGATCAATACACACAAACACGGCCTGCGAAGAACTGCAGAAAGGGCTGTTTTTTTTCATTCCTTTCCTAATCATAACGTCTTTCCTTTCCACCTTTCTCTGATTTGCGCATGCGAGTGTGCGTGCACACACACACACACACACACACACACACACACACACACACACACACACACACACACACACACACACACACAATGATTTCAGCCTTTTTTAGTCCATTGGTGCCAGACAGAGCTTGATGAAACCACAGTTCCGGGGCATTGCCCCAAACATTTCTCTGAGATGCCTTGTGGGCTTGACTGGACAGAGGCATGGGATTGTTTCTCCTCTGCTGGTCACACACCAGTGTGGATGTGTGTGTGTGCCTGATGTGTGTGTACACCCACCTCTGCTTGCATCACTCACTGCGTGGTGCAGTGAGTGAATGAGGGAGTGTATAGTGCCAAGCCCCTCTGAGCGGGAGACGGAGGGCAGTGCCAGAATGAAGCCAGAAGGTGGAAGGAGGAGGTCATCGCAGACGGCCGTGGACTCTCCGGGACACGGCCACGGGAGCGAGGGATTGGACAGAATTTAAAAAAATACGAGGGAGTGAACAGGGCAGAAACGGTCTGAGGCTCTGAGCAATAAAAAAAAAAACAGTGCGGTTCGCTGTGTCTTCTGGTACAGATCAACGGCTTTGCTGTTAGAGTCGGTGGATGCGGACGTCATCCATTGTAGGTGTGTGTGCCCCCTGGAGTCACCGGCAAGGTCGCCCATTTTGTCCTCCGATGTATTCTTTTTGAGAGGCGCTTGCCCCTCCTGTGTCCAGCTTTGAGGGTCTGCGTGAACGCAAACACGACATATGATGTTACCCCGTGCGATCGCAAAATGATTCCACTTGAAAATCCCATTATGGAATCCAGAGTTGGAGCCAATTGAATATGCAATGGCTTCATTCAATGGAATGATCCAAGTAGAGTAATTTGAGGAAGAAAACAAAGAAATCTAGAATATTGAGGCTGTTTAAGTCCTGATTGCTTCCCTCTCATGGTATGTAGTTGAGCAGTGATATAGGTTAGCCAAGGGCATTATCTAGTGTGGGGGGAAAAAAATGAAAGACTGAGTGAACTTTCCGACAGCGGCATTTGCCACAGAACAGCTGCGACAGTTGGTAGTGTTTTATGCAGCAACACAAACACTCACCCTAATGCTAAGCAAACCCCATAACCAAACCCTTACGTTAACCATAACCGCCAGCACGGCGCAACACAACCAAAACAACACGTCCAAACATGTGATTGGCACTGACTGAATTTGTCTGTTGCACGCCTGTTTCTTGTCAGCTCGTAGAACAGCTATTTTCAGCCCCTGAAAACATCTTGCAACGGAGTAACTTCACACAGGTGTATATAGTTTTCATCCACTCCTCAGTACTTTTCTGTGTGTTTCTTTACAGAAAAAAGAGTGTGTCAGTTGCAACGCTTGAGAGTTGGGTCCTTTTGATTCCATTGGCACACTTCTCATGGTTAGATTAACACATTTTAGAGTGTAGGCCCCCTCTCGGGCTTATACTTACTCTTGGTTTCACTTTCCACCCCTACAGCTCTCTGCTGTCATTTCATATGCTATTCCTGCTCTTTTGGCCTATTAGTCTTAACGCTCGAGATTTAATTTTAATATACTTCATATCAAGAGTTAAAGAAATTCTTCCACAGACAGACAGGGGGAGAGAGAGCTCTGAGCGAGAGCTTCTCCCAAAGCAATCCATTTTGTTTAGTGGTTTGGTGTTTGTTCACTTGTTTGCCCTGCAGAAACAAAGGAGTGGGCTGCTTGTTTATATGGGAATGGAATATGACATTAATTGGAAGTTTTTTGGAGAGACGCTGGAGTGTGTGGGTGGTACTGGATAGACAATGAGTTGTAAAAAGTTGGCAAAAACAGCCCCTGTGTCGGTATCCTTGTCTCGTTTGTAGTCTAACAAGACCCTCCGAGTGTCCGATGCCAACATGCAGTTTGAATTCCAAACATTCGAGTACAACGCCAAATTTTGCACAGCACAACTTCAGACAACGGAACTTGTCAAACATGTGTCATCGCCAACACGTTAATTTTGGATTTCATGTGACCTCTATCTTTCTGTGAAAAATTCACAATACAGTCGCTTACAAATCAGAAAAGAAAAGAGAAATCATTGACATGTTTTTGGTTCTAGCGGGAGTGTAATTGTCTGGATCCAGCCCTGAACCACCACATTAAATCCTTTCTTTCTCTGTAAGTCTCGTGACGTGGTCTATGGGGCCGTTAGTATTAGTTGAAAATCCGACTACAGCATCTAATTGGCTGACAGCCCTGCCACTCAGTGTTAAACAACAAACATGGCTCCTCCAATGCTACTTTAAAGAGGCTTCAGGTTTTATCAACATCATCATGCAACATATTTCACAGGTTTTGTTCACATGCCAGTAACACTCGTCGGCTGCGTTTCTTTGGTTAGCATGCGTGCTAGCACATTAACCACTTTAATGACAACAACGTCATCTGCTTTCCCAATATTCTAATTGGTTGGTGTGAACCAATCACCGAAGACTGTCACTTTGACAACGCCCAACCAATGAAGAATGAATAATGAAGTGAAACGAAATGATACTTCAGACTGAGTGTCAGACAAGGAGTGTAATACATAAGAAAATATCTTTGTAAAAACATTATAGGTGATCGTTGTTCAATGCCACATTATCAGTAAAGGGACGTCCACACCTAGAATGAAATCTATGATTTATATTACAATTAAAATGTTAAAATGTAAGGATGACATGTTGGGAGTAGCCTCGGAGACTGCAGAAGTTTTTTTTTTTGTTTGTTTTTTTTTTCCCCAAGCTTCCACAATGAATTTGATTAACGATACTACCAGATGCAATGGCACTGATGGCGGCCAATCAAAATCCATTCAAATGTACAGGGCTCAAACAAAAATGCAGAACATACACAGTCACATGCCAAATTCAGTGTGTACATGTGCTATATTTCATGTGATCGACATACGATCGGCACACAATCCTTTGGAGCCAATCAGGAGCCAGTATTTGACAAAGGACCCCCCCTCCCCCTCCCTTCCCCTCCTTGTGTTTTCCCAGCAGCCTGTGCGTGAACTCCTCCAACGTAACTCCTGCTAGCGTGGTGCTGCTCTCCACCTCCTTCTCCACTCTTCCTCCTCCTCCTCTCCTCTCTCCTCCTCCTCCCTTCACACAGCTGATGCCCAGGTATACACTGGCATGCCTGCACCGCCCTCGCCTTCCCTGCTTTTCACTGTTACTACCACTCATTCAGTGCCAAGGATATTTAACCAAAATGATCAGGAGATGCCACAAGTTCTTTTTACGCACTATATGATTGTAGCCCCAGACTGCTGAGAGCCCCACATACCACGCAATCGGGAAATGAACCCGCTTGAAAATCCCGTAATGGAATCCAGAGTTGGAGTTGCCTGGGGCAGCCGCATTTGCTGGCAACGTTCAACTTCTGAATGTTACCGGCAACTGAGTCTGGATAGTGTCTGCTTGAATTTCCCTGACATCACGTAGCGCCGTTGTTTCTGATTTGATGTTGTTCCAACAAAATAAACTGTTTTTTTCCCCCAAACAAATTAGAAGCCTCTACAGTATTTCAACCGTCTTAAGCCACCCCCACTCATGGAGATGAGCTCCTTACCAGACAGAGTTGCGAAGTTGAATTTTTTACTTAAACATAGAAATGGAGTCTGGTACCAGGCTAGAGTTGGAGAAAATTCATTATTCAATGGTTTCAATGGAATGATCCAGGTAGAGTCATTTGAGGAAAAGCAAAAAATATATGTAATATTGAGTTGTGTACAGTAGGTTGTAAGATCTAGTGTGGGGGAAAAAATGAGAGAATGAGTGCATTTTCCGACAGCGGCAGTCGCCAAGGAACAGCCTCGACAGTCGATAGGGTTTTATGCGGCAACACACTTACCCTAAGCCCAACCGCGAGCACGGCAAAACTCCCCCCATGTGATTGGCACTGAGTGAATTTTAAGACAGATTTATACTTTGTTGCATGCTTGTGTCTTGTCAGCTCGTAGAACAGCTATTTTCAGCCCCGGGACACCATCTTACGACGCAGTATAAAGCATTCTTTTCTCCTCGTTTCATTTATCGCTCCCTGTATTCCGTCCAACTACCAATGACCTCTCTGCAACTTCTTAATCAAAGCTCATTAACAAAGAATTAACAATGATAAAAAGCAAGCCTCTCCATTTGCATTTTCGACAAAACAGTTTCGCTTTGCAGACATCAGAAAGCATGGCGATGATAAGAAATTGAAACCAGCCACAATCACTCGATATAGAGCGCACACCTCAGCCTGCCAACAACGCCATACATGTGTCAGGATGTATGATTTCCACCTGATATAAATAGGACCGATAGACACCTTCGTGT
>CM076970.1:26674148-26699148 GCA_039105355.1 Benthosema pterotum | reverse complement strand
TGCCAAAGCAGAGAGGCATCGGGGTCGCATTTTATAGCCTATAAGTTTGGACTTTGGTTGAGGATTGAACCCCCTGACCTCCCCATCTCAAAGCCTCTCTCTCTCAAGGCAGGAGTGGTTTTGTGCACACACAAACGCCAACATCATACGATAACATCCGTGCAAGTTTGACTTGGCTGAAAATGCATTTTTGCAGCCAAGTCAAACTTGGGCGGACGGACGCTCTCCACTAGATGAGGTGGAAGACAGAATGTGATGGAGAGAGATTGAAATGGCTGGGCGGAGGAGAGGCAGAACTAAAAAGGCAAGTGGGAGGGAGAGACGAGAGACGGAGGGTATAGAGAGACAGAGAGTGGAGGGTTTGTTGTTACTGAAAGCGACAGAGCTCTAAAAAACACGAAATAAGCTGGCAGCAGACATTGTGCTTCTGTTCTCCGAAACAGACGGATAGTCTGTACTAAATTTTAAGTTGTGGTACAGGGCTTGTCGACGGAGCGGCACTGTGAGCCTTTCTATTTAAGTTGGCTTATAAAAGCCTCCCTGTGGAGGATTGTGTTCGACAATGACAGAGTGGACCTGCTTTGACATATCACTTAGGTGTGTGTGTGTGTGTGCGTGTGTGTGTGTGTGGGGGGAGCTCACACTGCACATTTACATGAATTAAGTATGCATGCCATAGCATAGGTGTGTGCATGCATACAGTACACAGGCGTGCATGCATTTGTATGCGCGCGCCACTTTTATCCGTATGCAGAACATTTTGGGAAAACGTGTGTGGGTTGTGTAGTGTCGTCCGGCTTTCTAAGGCCACCGGAGATGTTGATGCCTGATGAATACACAGAAACCTGACTAGACTAGAAACCTCCCAAAAACAAGACAATGCACTCGCAAAAACGCAGACACAAAGTGCAGACATGCTCACAGAGGCGCTAGCACGTGCAAACACCCCCTGCTGATCTTCTCCTGCACCAGAGTGTAAAAATGAAACCAAATGGACCCTTGCGGGTCCATTTGGTTTCATTTTTACACTCTCAAGAGTTAAAATATTCATCATCTGAATAAGCACCACTTAATTAAGAAGTTTACACTGTTTTGTTGGCAAAATACTGTTGGACAAAACCAAAAGAATTCTTTAATTTTAGGTCTTTGCGGTGAAAATGTCATCAAATGGTGGTCCGTGGCTCAAATGCCAAATAAATGGTGGTCCCTGGAGTAAAAAAGGTTGAAAACCCCTGCATAAGTGGGAATCCATTGAGCGGCATGTGCTCCTTATCTGGCTGTCCTCTGTGGGACGTACTGTACCGTACCATGGTTCTGTAAAAGGGAGAACATCTCTCAAGCCAGCCTGTCACTTTCCACATTGTCCCAGTAACGCTCCAGAGACATTGCGCAATCCCAGAAAGTTCAGAAAGAGTTGAATAAAAAAAAACGGAATATCCATCCAAGCAATATCCATCCGTGCATAAGCACCCGCTGTCTCACCTTATATTTTGTTTTCTGATTATCAGAGCTTCTGAATTCTTTTGAATCTTTTGTTTGGTGTTTGGTAGCCAATGTGTCTGTCTGGAGAGAGCAGCAAGGGGCCAGTAAGTGGACTTAAAACAGTATGAACCCTGGCGTCCTTATCCCTGGGTTATGTCATAATAGACTGACGTTCAGCGGCATAAAAGGCATATCTAAAAGCTCACAGAGAGTTTGGCTGACTCTCCCTCTCGCCATTTGGCAGGGCGAAGATTGTAAGTGAATAATGTCTGAGTGCCTTAACTGATTCGGTCGAATGCAGGGAGAGGGTTGAAAGAAGGCACTGTTCTGAGTTGGTTGAGAGCGTGATTAGACAGACGGAGAGAACTGTAATGGAGTGAGTGGGGAGATAGACAAGCCGGCAGACTCTCTTCTCACGCCATCGCTCCACATTCCTACTGTCGCTCAGACCACTGGCAGTTTAATATCCCAGTATTTCTGCAGTGACCTAGAATCATGCATTGGGGAGAGAGCAAGAGCAAGACTTGTGCTGTAATTTCCATTAACAGATTAGATATACAGTAGATGTGTCCCCTTTTATGTGTGTGCAAGAGGGAGAGAGAGAGGGAGTATTTTCACTGTGTTAAGATTTGAGGCATTATATAAATCTGCAGGGGATAATAACGTACACACTCCAGTACATGCTGTGCCTGATGCGACCACGCGTGAATATCCTTCAGTTTCCCCTCAATCGCTTTGTGCGCCGCGAGTCCCGTAACACAATTAACCCTGAAACCAATCACCCACATGGCGTACAGTAGAGCAATGTGTGTGTGTCTCGTGGCTGTGTGTGTGCGCGCATCAATCAATAAACTGGTATGAGGGCAGGCTGTGTATATATACTGTACGACTGTTGAGGGTCGATTCCCCAGGCTGTAATCACATTTCAGCTCAAACCTCAGTCCCCATAGTCGCCCTGCTACTAACCCTGTGCATAAGTACATAGCCTTGCCAGGCCATGATTTCATGAGGCCTTACTGAGCCATTGAGCCCCACGCTACTGTTTCTGTAGCATGAGGCAGCTTGATATACAAATACACCCCCTGTACATGATGCTACTATGTCACAGGAACTTATGCCCAATCCCGCTTTGGTGTTGAATGCCAGGCAGGGAGTCTTTGGTATGACCTGGCCGGGAATCGAACCGCAACCTCCCAGTCTCAGGGCGGACACTCTAACCACAAGGACACTGAGCTGGTTGTCAAACTAAGAAGCTTTGGCTGACCTACCAGTATAAAAAAATGGAAATTGAATTGGAAAATGTATATAACTGCATACAGAATAATACATATTATATCCTACAGGAATCTGTGCATAGCAAACTCCAAACTTCAGCATGCTGTACTATTTCATCACATTATTTTGAGTTAAGTTAAGCCTTGCTGCTGAGGCTTGGAAGTTGCCATCTTTTGGGAGTTACATTGTTAGCGCTCCAGTATCTGTATAGCATCAACATCATAAAAATATCAAAACAGGAGCTCAACAAAGACTTCTCTGCCTGTCCTGCCCCATCCCGTCCCAGTTATGTCTGGCAGTCTGAAGAGTTCACAAGGCCAAACAAGAACTCACTGGCACCAGACAACGCATAGAAACACGGATGCACTGTCATGCAGGGTTATTGTTGTTAGACTAAGGCCTGCTGTCAGCGGAGGCTCCTTTGTGCGAGCCTATGTGCGTGTGTGTGTGTGTGTCTGCGCTTATGCACTGTACAGTACATGCACAGTGAAATGCCGCTAGCATACGGTAGATTTATTATCCATTTCCCTGTCCCAGTTGTACAGTAGGTGGTAATACTTCTCTAGCTAAGGTCTCTGCATCGATTCTCTATAATGAAGAGTTTAACTTTTGTGTGCATGTGCGTCTGTGTGTGTCTTTGCCCTGCCATTCCAGTTAAGATCCCGACGCGGAGGACGTACATCGATCCAGAGACGTGTGAGGACCTTCTCCAGGCGGTCCACGCGTTCGCCAAGGAGCTGGACAACTCCAGCATCAAGATAGAGAGGATCGTTCACACAGGTAAAACGTAGATGTCCTTGCAAACTGGACATGTTCTTCAGGAAATCTGACAGAAAAAAACACTGCTAAAATGTAGTTATTAAGTGCAGGATTTTGCTAGAAATGTAGGGACATCTAAGCCTACAACCAAGCCTTTCTTGTTTGAAGCTGCCATCCATAAGTTGTGTTTCATACCCTGTATTCAAACCCTCGGGTTTCGTGGACGAGAAACGTTCACTGTCGCACTTGAAGTTTTCTACCACTCTGAGCTTCCAGGCAGTTCAACTTGTCCACTTTGATGACCAAACTCTAAAAGTTTTCAGTGGAAGAGCAGAGCGACTACTGCCCTGATTGTGTTCAATGAAAACACTCCACCGCACACATTGTTTCATTCATGTTCAAAATAAGTTCCAGGTTGCAGCTTTTAAATAATGATGTAGAACTCAACCGCCGGAGAGGAAATGCCGCACAGGGACCGTCTGCCGCCGCGGTTCGTCTCTATGGAAGGCGCTCTTGCTGCCGGCGACAGTCATCTGTCGAGACGACGGCTATTTATTTTGTCTCCGACTCTGGCACTCGCTCTTTGATGTTCCTCTGAGCTCTTTGGATTTCAACGTCGGCTCCCGGCGACCTCTCTCTACCCGAACAAAGTCTGTTCATTTGCGTCATCGCTTCACGTCCTTTTCTGTCCTTTCTTTGCACTGTTTCTCCACCTCTGCTTCAGCACACCCTTATCTCGCCCTCTCTCTCTCTGTCTCTCTATCTCTCTCCCTCTCTCTCTCTCTCCCCCTCCTTCCCTTCCTGCTAACCCCCATCTAATCCCTCCTGCTCCCATTTTGATCTTGGCACAGGCACGCAGACACATTACGATATCAGCCTTCCCCACCACCCTCCAAACACCCCCCTCCCCCTCTCTCTCTCTCTCTCTCTCTCTGTCTCTCACCGTTTCCCTCTGGCCTAAACCAAGCAGTGTTTGGGGCATGATATCGTCATCCATCTCACCACCTCCTCCCGTCTGACTGTCTCCCCCTGCAGGCGACTTCGGGGAGGTGTGCCGCGGCTGCCTGAAGCTGCCCAGCAAGCGGGAGCTCCCCGTGGCCATCAAGACGCTGCGGGCCGGCTGCTCCGACAAGCAGCGGCGCTCCTTCTTCAGCGAGGCGGGCATCCTGGGACAGTTTGACCACGCCAACATCATCCGGCTGGAGGGCGTCATCACCAGCGGTAAGGAGAAGCTTTCATCAAACTTTCATTTTCCTGCTCACGAATTGCAGTTGAGCTTCTGTAAAGTGAAGACGGAGCCGGTATGAGTGAACGGAAGACAGGATGAATAGCATGAAGGAGGAGGAGGTGGAGGAGAGGAAGAAGAGAGAGAGAGGAGTGACTGAAAGCAGAGAGGAAGACGAGATAATAGTTAATGGGAATGGCAGGTGAAGGAGGAGGCGTTAAAGAGTTTCTCAAGTCTTTTACGCTACTGGGCAGCCGGCACACTTCTTGTGACTGTGTGTGTGTGCGCGTGTATGTGTGTGCCCGTGTGAGCGGATAGGCACTGTGCCCGGACACACACTGTGCTCAGTAGGATGGCAGCAGATGTGCAGGGTACAGTAATTGATGCTAGAGACCCAGCGGAGGCTTGAAATCCACTCTAATCTCTCCCACGCCTCTACACGCGTGCGCAGGCACACATGCACGCATGCACACACACAAAAGCGCACACCAGCTCACACATCATCTCACACTCTCCCTGTTATTGACACACACATACTGAAGCAAGAGAAAATGCCCACACACCTGCTTGTAACTCCTCAGTTGCCAGGTATTCAGTCTCTCTCACTCACAGGCCTACAAATCACCTGCTTTACACTACTTACAGCCCACCTGTGGAGTGTGGACACGTCCTCCTGCCTCCTCCCTCGGCTCCTCCCACTAGCCAAGCCTCCCCCTACCTTCAACCCCTGTATGTTGAATTGTGTGTGTTTTCATTTACGGGTGTGTGTGTCTATGTACATATATGGTCCTCATTTACACCACACACTATACTGTCACGTACAATTATAAACGCAAATACCTCTCAGCCATAATTAGCAGGTGCTAATTACGCTCGTTTGGTGGTTGACTCACTGTGTTACGGTTAGCTCATGTCAGCTTCTGTTGTCGCTCCAGTCTATAGTAGAGCATGCATGGGTTGTGATGCCGTTCAGACTGTCATTGGCTGTGTATTTGTGTAAGCAGCCTATCATGAGTCGGTCGTCGTTAAAGTCGTCTTTGCGGTTTTCGGTAGTGGTGGGTGTAAATATAGTCTAGACGCTTTTTCAAGCGCCTGGTAGAAAGTACAAAATTCCACACATGACAGTATTGCTAAAGTGAAAGTCCCCCCTGAAGTGATTCTGAATCCTCCAACGTCTCCTCTCTCTCTCTCTCTCTCTCTCTCTCTCTCTCTCTCTCTCTCTCTCTGCCCTCCCTTCATCCCACTCTGAAGTATCCGAGTATCTCCACCGCGTATCGCATCCTAAGCTGCTATTTAGCCACAAGCTGCCCAGTTAATGAGCCAACAAATGATGTGAGAGCCAGAGATCACCATGACCTATGCTTGTCCTCTCAAGTCCAAAGTGTGTTCACCTGTGAATCCTTAAACCTTCCCATCTCGTCCGGTCCAACACCGCTGCCCCGCACCGCTTCCTCCGTTTCTCCTTCGTTGGTCTGCATGCGTCCTTCAAAGGCGAGACTCGCCGCAGGGTGTGCCATTAGAGACGGAACCCTGCTGTTCGCTAAACACACAGTTAGGGTTGCTTGGATGAGTGTGGAACAAGACTGATGGGGCCCAACAGAGGAGAGGAGATCACCATGCTATAGCACAGTGGTTTTCAAAGGTCTTCACGGGGAGTCCGTCCGAGACCCGACGGTTCCGGCGGTGTGTTTTATCACAGGCACTCGGACAGGTCGGAATCGGACGTATCCCCGTCGGAAGTCGGACCTGTCAATCATTATGTGCAATACCCGAGACTACAGTGAGACGTATTCTTTCTCTACGTTTTTTTTTTTTTTTTTTTTTGCCTTTTTAATGATAATATAAAATATTCTATCAACCAAGTGTGTGTATGATTGTATCTTTGTCACTGCGAGTGCGCTTCTGGACATGCACTGACATGTATGATAGGGGCGACAGTCTGTGCTGTGGTGTCCGTGTAGACAGCGTGTTACATAAGGGGGCAGGGGCAACCTCCCGTATGAGGGCACTTCTGTGTTTTAGACATGCGAAAGAGCTGGGGCTGCAGGCCCCTTTTTAATCTGTGTGTGGGTGTGTGCACGTACCTGTAGAGTGTAGAGTAGGGCTTTAACCAAAAAATCGATACATCGATGCATCGATTTGCATAACACGTGTCGACTCCAAAAAGCACGAGTCGATAAGTTGTTTTTTTCCCTTCCTCCGAGGGAAAGGAGTAAAGAGGAGGAATTAAACATTTACCTTTGTTTTCCCCTTTTTTCTTTCTCTATGTGTGCGACGCGTGTGTATATAATTCAACTGTAATATTGGTTACTGTCACTCATGGACAGAAGTCTCCTTTGAAGTTTCCTTTGCAACTCTATCGGAGTTCAGCCTTAAGGCTTACCAATCTTACGCAGCGCGATCTTGCGCTCTGGGCGCGCGGTGTTCCACTGATCATTGCGTACACACGGATAAGATCGAACAGCAAACAGTGTCAAAGGAATACAGGACTTCATCAACCACCACCCGTGCGTAGTACGCACGGGACGCATGCTTCTGTCCGCGTCATTCTCATTAATTTACTGAATAGAACAGAAAAGAAACGCGGCGCGATATGGTGGTGGTGGAAGAGGAGGAGGGCGCTTCATGTAAATGGATCGTATTCTGATGTGGCCGCTGTTAGAATGATCATGTCTTCAGAGCAGAGCAGAGCAGCAGAGCAGAGCAGCACGCCACAGAGCTCCTGGAATAAGGACTTTTTTACGGTTTCCCAGTGCCTAAACTTACCCAGTAATTGGTAACTAGCTCATTTTTCAGTTTTATTGTCGTATCGTGAACTGATCTGGGCAATCAGCGGTTTATTTATTTATACTTTTTAAATTAAAAACGTCCGAGTCCTACCCGGACCGCTGCCGCCAGCTCACCACTGGCTTTGACAGCTAGCCTCCGACCGGGACTTTAAACCCTGGGTAACCCGGACAGCACTTAAACTTGTTTATACTACACCGATCGCACCGATCGCAACCATTCTTTGATCGGCTGCAATATATTTATGGTGTCACTACTCTCGGCTACCTTTTTTCCGACTCGGATTGCTGCCATCAGCACCCCGTCGCTAGCCGGTTGCCGGTTGCTAGCCTACCGGCGCTAGCCCGGTGGCTAGTTTGACAGCTAGCATCTGGACTGGACAAGATCACCGACCACGTCGATCCTGTCACTGAGTGCATCAGTGCAAGTTACTCTGCGCCTTCTCATCGCAGCGGGCCATTTCGGTGGCCCCCGCGTGTAAGTGTCCTTCAAAGCTGCTGTCCTACTCTCACCACCACTATATCCAAACCAGTATTATCTCCCGTCTCTTCTATGTTACTGGCCATAGCTGCTTTTTGATCCTCAGCTACCATCATCGTCAATGTGGCTAGTTTGACAGCTAGCATCTGGACTGGACAAGATCACCGACCACATCGATCCTGTCACTGAGTGCATCAGTGCAAGTTACTCTGCGCCTTCTCATCGCAGCGGGCCATTTCGGTGGCCCCCGCGTGTAAGTGTCCTTCAAAGCTGCTGTCCTACTCTCACCACCACTATATCCAAACTAGTATTATCTCCTGTCTCTTCTATGTTACTGGCCATAGCTGCTTTTTGATCCTCAGCTACCACCACCATCATCATCATCAATGTTACAAACAACCACTACAAGCCTCCAAAGCTAAATGCAATGAATTTGCATCCTTTTTTGAAACAAAAATTGCCAATATTCGAACTGATATTATGAACGGTGCTAATAGTCCCAACTCTAGTAGCTCAAACTCCACTGCAAACAGACCCCCAGTCAGTAGTGCTGGTAGAAGTGCAAATCACACCAGGGGCAGCCTTAAGGCATTTAATTTAGTTAATGAACACGAACTCAGAAAAACTATAGCTCAAATGAAATCATCCTCCTGCTCGTTGGATGCCATCCCCACCCCATTTTTAAAGGATGTTCTCAACAGTGTAATTGGAGATGTCTTGAATATCGTTAACACCTCCATCGAATCTGGTATTTTTCCTGATTCTTTAAAGAAGGCCGTTGTAAAGCCTCTTCTCAAGAAACAAAACATGGATCCCTCTGTGGTGGGAAACTACAGGCCCATTTCTAACTTACCTTTTCTGGGCAAGGTCCTTGAAAAAACTGTTTATGACCAACTAGATGTCTTTTTACAGAAAAACAAGGTGCACAATAGTTTTCAGTCAGGTTTCCGGAAGGGTCATAGTACCGAAACTGCACTCGTCAAAGTGGTCAATGACTTAAGATTATCGGCTGACAAGAAAAACATATCTGTCCTACTACTACTAGACCTAACGGCAGCATTTGACACTATAGATCATCTAATTTTAATAGAACGCCTGGAACACTGGGTAGGCCTGTCAGGCTCTGCCTTATCTTGGCTCACCTCCTACATAAGAGGGAGAAGTTACTTCGTCAGTCTATCAGATTTTAATTCGGATGAGCACGAAATTTGCTCGGGCATTCCCCAGGGCTCAATACTTGGGCCTTTATTATTTTCCTTATATATTCTACCGCTGGGTGACGTAATCAACACTCACGGAGTAGACTATCATTTCTATGCTGACGATACGCAGCTGTATCTATCCGTATCCCCAAATGATCCCAATGCTCTCAACCCGTTATTGAACTGCTTGTCCAGCATTAAAGGTTGGATGAGCGAGAATTTTCTCAAACTCAATGAAGATAAAACAGAGGTCCTCATAATTGGCCCTTGCTCTGGTGAACAGAGAAATTGCATTAACAATAAACTTGGTAACATAGTTGCAGGAAACAAAAACACAGTAAAGAACCTGGGTGTCATCATCGATTCGGAACTGAACTTTGACGCGCATATTAAATATGCCACCAAAACGGCTTTTTTTCCACCTAAGAAACATAGCAAGAATCAGAGCCTATTTGTCCTTAGATGATGCAAAAACACTTATTCACGCTTTTGTATTTTCAAGACTCGATTATTGCAATGCACTTTTATCTGGGCTCCCTAAAAAATCAATTGACAAACTGCAAATTGTCCAAAATGCCGCAGCCAGAATCTTAACTAAAACCAAGATGCGTGATCATATTACTCCAGTCCTCTACTCTCTACACTGGCTCCCGGTTGCCTCTAGAATCGAGTTTAAGACTCTTCTTCTTGTTTATAAAGCCTTAAACGGCCTAGCCCCCACCTACCTCCAGGACTGCCTCCCCAGGTATGTCCCAAACCGACCCCTCAGGTCTGCTGCTGCTGGTCTGCTTGAAAGGCCCAAACAAATGAACTTTAAAAAATATGGTGAAGCAGCATTCGCCTTTCAGGGGCCAACCAACTGGAACAAACTTCCACTGCACATTAGGTTGGCTCCATCCCTTGACATATTCAAAGCACAACTCAAGACGCACCTTTTCACTTTGGCTTTTAGCTGAGTATCTTTCTTTCTTTTAATGTTCTGCCAACTCATCTCATTATTATATTCTATACGTTTTATCAATTCTTATGGTGTTTAGCTATCGCTTGATTGTGCGTAGACTCTGTATTCAGGTATTGTATTTTGTATTGTATTGTATTTGTATTTTGTATATAATTTTGCCTACATTGTTTTTATTTGTGTTGTAAAGCACTTTGCGCTGCACTTGTGACATGAAAGGTGCTATACAAATAAAGTTTATTATTATTATTATTATTATTCTGTTGGGCGCGCGGCGTTCCACTGATCATTGCGTACACGGATCAGATCGAACAGCAAACAGTGTCAGAGGAATACAGGACTTCATCAACCACCACCTCCCCGCCCGTGTTACAGTGCAGTGGCCGTCTTGTTCCTCGTTTCGCATGCGACGCACGGGACGCATGCTTCTGTCCGCGTCATTCTCATTAATTTACTGAATAGAACAGAAAAGAAACGCGGCGCGATATGGTGGTGGAGGAGGAGGAGGCTTCTTGTAAATGGATCGTATTCTGATGTGGCTGCTGTTAGAACGATCATGTCTTCTGTTGCGTTCTAATGTGTGGGCTGCTCAGTGCTGTGTATTGATAATGTTAGCCTATGTGTTTTTATGGCTGGCCTGGGAGTGGACGCTGCGCTGTGTGCCAATATTGTTTTCATATTGTATTAAGCTTGCCACATGCGCCATGCGTAGCCTCGCGATGTGTTTTGTATAAGCACTGCGCCGGCATATAGCGGCACCATTTGATCCCCACCCCCCCTCGGGGAACCACCACGACGGACCCCCCCCGCGCCATAAAACGATAAATCGATACAACTTCGACTTGACTGTCTGACAAGTCGACTTGAAAAAAATTCAAGTCGTTAATGCCCTAGTGTAGAGTATACTGTCAGCGCGGAACAGTGTTAGCGAGCCGAGGCAGCGTCGCATGCGAAATATAACTGATCTACAGGTTCATCAAACGTAGGCAAGGCGGGGGAGGGATTTGGTCAAGGCGGGTCTGTCGGACGGTCAAAAATAATCCGACTTCGGTCGGGCTTGGCGAAGCAATTTGGGGAAAATCTCGAACAGTTCGGAAACGGAAAACCATGCCACGGATCGACTCGGATCCAATTTATTTATTTGAAAATATTTTCGGAACAGTTCGGAATCGGTGATATTGCACGGATTTATTTCGGATTTCGGATGGCATTTTTGAGATCCGTGAAGACCGCTATAGCACAGTGGTTTTCAACCTTCTTCATACCAGGGCCCACTATTTATTCAGAATTTGAGCCACGCACCATCATTTGTTTTGACATTTTAGTCCCACAGACCCCAAAACTAAAGATTTATTTTTTGCCACAATTCCAGACTGGATTTCGGAGAAAATTACCACTAATCTTCTACATTCTCTAGTTGTGTAGATAATTCAGATGATGAATATTTTAACTCTTGAGAGTGTAAACATGAAACCAAATGGACCCGCAAGGGTCCTTTTGGTTTTGTTTTTACGCTCTCAAAGAGTTACATCTGGTTAACCAACTTTCCATCATTTAACCAGGGGACCACCTGGAATCCTATCAGGGACCACTGTTTGAAAACCACTGCTATAGCAGTATGCATGAAACTATGGGACATGTCCGATTTAGGGTAGCGGAAGTGTTTAATACATGTAAAATAGAAATATAGTGTACAGTATATTCTCATAGTAGCCTGATCGTTGATAATAGCATTTTGTTCAGTAACAGGACTCTTCCCCATCTCTCCTTCTCTGCCAAATGCATTTTCATGTCGGGATACCTATTTTATCTGTGCAATCAGGAGAGAGAACTTGCACAGAATTCAGATTAAACAAGTGAAATATGGCACTAAGAAAATGAGCAAGCAAAATTGGAACTGGGACACTCTATAAAATTGGTACTCCCTCCTGATTGCTTGAACATTTTTAATCCAACTGGAAATGAATTTTCTGTTTATTTAATAGGAGAGATCGTGATTTCTCTCAGAATAATGGTGCTTTATAAAACAGTTTGACTGCGGGATATAAAAACACGGCAATCCTCTCATTCAACTGCCTAGTTTGTCACTAAACCTTTGATGAACCACCCAGCTGACTTCTTCAAAATCTGCCTATAATCCAAACTGCTGATCAATAACAAAAGAGGATAGGGACGCTGCCACCTATGATAACATTAGAATGCATTGGGCCTCAATCTCCCAGAGGCCTTAGCAAGCCAGTGTGACTTAAAACACATTAAAAACATGAATTAATCAACAAAGACATAACATGATGTTCTAGTGTGAGAAAAAGTGTTTTTTACATCTTTTTACATTTTGATTCAAGCTTTAAAAAGGAAATCGGCCATCCTGCCTATCCAGTTATATTTGATTGTATTGGAATTTACTAGTTGGAACCCGTATTCATTAGGATTTGCCCTTGCTAGCTCTTTCGCGGTTGGGCTGCCTGTGGCTGTGGCTCAGGAGGTAAAGCGACCGCTTGGGAATAGGAAGGGTCCTTGTTCGATCCTTAGCTAAGCTTCCACTGGGTTATTGTTCAAGTGTCCTTGAACGCACACGCATGCGTGCGTGTGAGTGTGCATGCGATAAAAGAGGAGGGGTTAGGGGGAGAGGATAATATTGTGATGCCACGATATCACTTCTTTTTTTGCTTCCACTTTTGACTTTTGTCAGCCTTCAGGAAGAAAAAACAAATATAAAGGAAAGACATCATTGCACATAACCACAGCATGTAGTCTATTGAAGTACTGTCACCTCATAGACACGTTGGAAAAAAATACAAAAATCATAGCACTTCATCTTTAAGTTTAGGCATGTTGTTGTGGTACTGTTGAAGATTATAGGTTAGGGAACGTGTGTAGGTGGAAATCAGATGGAAGGCTATACGAGTATAGCAATAAAAGTGTGTCGGTGGCGGTAATCAATGTGTGTAGGACAAAACAGTAGTGACGCATGGAGCCAGTACCAATTTAATTTAAAATGGCCGTGAATAGAGGTGTAGGCTGACATGTGCACATTTGAACAAGGCAGGAAGTAGATTCTCACTGTCAAGGAATGTTTTAATACACCGTGATATCAGAAAAGAAGGGTGGTTTGCTGTCTCCTTTGAGTGACCATTTGAAGTGTCATCTGTGTAGCTTGTTGAGCAGTAAAGTCACACTTTCCAGCTTGGAGGAGAGCAGGTTCCAAAGTCGCCTCTGTGATCTGCACAACAACAACAACCTTACTTTGTTTTGGTCCTCCCTTGTTTGTTATTAGTCTCACACACCAGACGAGTTGTACTAAAACACTAAAACCTATTCCAATAAGTAATTGAATAATCTTGTCGGATTCATGCACCGCACCAAGCCTTTTTTTTAGATTGGCCCTAAAATGCTGATGAATGTCCTTGATTGTACAAACCAGTGACTACAACATGACGTATATGTTCTCTATCGTGTTTGCGACTGGCTCTCTGCTACTTATTATTCAATATGTATGGGACCTGAACCATAGGGTCAGCTCCCATACATATTGAATAATATTTAGTGAAGAGCCAGTCTCTCCATGATAACCTGGGTTACCATGTAACCTTCTGTTCTTTCTGCTCCCAACTGGATCAGAAACCATAAAATGGTATGCTTCCCAGGCTAGGAGAGTAGTAATATAACAATCTGCTGGAGGGCCAATTGTGACTGTGAGTCAGAAGCAACCTCTGACACTGTTATAGCATTGCAACAAAGAGCAGGATGATTTTCACAATGAGTCTTGGCTGACTCATTACCCAATAACCCACTGCTACTTGTACCGTGTCCATTAGCTTTTACAAAAGCCCACACAGTGTTGGTGTTAATTTAACTACAGCATGAGGGTCTAACAACTCTAGGTCAAAACGCATATGGCTGAATCACGTACGCTACAAACATTGTTCTTGTTCCAAATGACAAGTGCAGGACGTGTTAACACTTGGTGTAACTTCATCGTTGACGTTGGGGTTTGGTGCTGCCAGTTGAATAGTTATGATCATGCCAGTTTAATACATCATTGGTTTGCAATGTTTGGGCCCAGATACCTCCAGTTTAAGGAGGTCTTTGAGCAAAATGAGGAAAAGTTTAAACCTTCCAAGCATTTCTTTTTTTAAGCTTAAAACAATGCATCATGTCTGAGCAACGTTCTGACATGGTAAAGTGATATGGGCTGTGAGTGACAAGTAGTAGATCTTGACAAATCTGTTATGGGCGCAATATCTTTCCAAATGAAGGTCGATTGCCAAATACAAGTCAATATGGCTGTTCTTGGACAGGTTTGAGAACAAGTGTAATAGATCATCCAAGATGCAGTACAGTATGTACTGGACCATGGCCCTATGGGTGCCTGTAGCCCCAGCGCCCTCTTTGCTTGATTGACTGCTGAGCACAGCAGAGGCTCAAACTGTGAACTGGGGTTGTGGTGAGTCCATCCAAACATATAGGACACAAAAATCCTGCTGCTGGCAGGTGCTATATGCAGCTGTTTTTTTGTACAAACTATCTTTTCATCTTATCAGTGGTGATGTTATGTGAATGTTACAGTGCCTGTTGGCATTCATTTTATTTTCTCTCTCTCTCTCTCTTGCCAGATATGTTTATTACAAGGAAAAGTGGTTATTATATCTTCAAGAGGCAGCTGTTTTCCACAGTCCCTCCGCCTCCATATTTCTGTCACCTACAGCGCATCCTCACTTTTCTCCGAGTAGTTTCTTGCTCTCTGACTTCTGCGGTGATTTAGTTTTTCTCCAGCTTTTTCTTTTATCCTGTTTTTCTGTGAAATACCGAGTGGAAGTCTCTTGCCATCTGTACTTTTGCAGAACACAAGTCTGTGTGTGTGTGTGTGTGTGTGTGTGTGTGTGTGTGGGGGGGGGGGTGTGGGTGTGTGTCGGAGAGAGAGAGAGAGATAGAGAGGGAGAGAGGGCACATTTGCCAGTTTACTTGACTCCCACAGGTTTCTCCCCGCATGAATGGATCCACACGTACACAGTGTACGTGTGGAATTGTACGCTACACTCGCACACCTTCTCTCACCTGGATGTTAGAGGTGTCTGCACTGCCATGCTCTCTAATGGAGTAGCACTTCTTTTCTCTCTCTGCTTAGCTGACCACAAACTCTGATTCCCCCTACCCCTCAGGCCCTCACCCCTCTCTCTCTGTCTCTTGGCTCTCTGTCTGCCAGGGGCGGATATAACATTTCCCAATTGGGGGGGCAGGAGAAAATGGTATGGGGGCGGCTTCATCGCCTGTGGTGCGAAGCGACACGGGCGATGAAGCCGCCACAATGAAGTCGCCACAATTCTAATGAGTTAGTAGCAGTAGTAGCGTTTCAAATCATTTTAAATACAAGCACTAATTTGAAATATCTTGGGTTGTTTTGCATGCCATCGTGTTTGGTGGAGCAGTCATGGCATTTAGGGGGGGCATTGCCCCCCCATGCCCATGCCTAGATCCGTCCATGCTGTCTACCCATCTCTCACGTCTTCTGCGCTTTTTGCCGCTATTCTGTGTGAATTTTCAGTCAGTTTCTGTCTGTTTACTTCCTTCTCCACTCAACCGGCTCTGTCTTGTTGCTTCCATACTGCCAAATACTGTAATTAACGGCTGTTTTATAGTGGTTAGTTGCACGTCTTTATCTCAGATGGCAAAAAAGCCGTTCTACAAGTTGAGGGTGGTTGAGCTGTGAACATGTAGAACTATTACAGTTGGTCATTTTTGTGAAATAAACGCCCAGGCAGTATACCACAGGATTGTCCAGATAACTGAGTATTACATGGCTGCTTGAAAGCAAAATCAATAATTTGACAGAAAAAAATAGATTTTATTTTTAAATGGTTTCATTAGCTGACAAGCTGCTGATTCCAATGCAATGCAGGCAGAGGGCGGACCGCAGTCTGCTGCCTATTAACAGATCAGAAATAACAAAATTAGGATGCAGTTTTAACCACAAAAATCAGTCTGCTGTCTGATCACAATGATGCAGTACAAATTTAACATGCTGTCCTAAATGGTGCACATTAGTTCACATTACTGAAGACGGCTTGAGGGGGAACTTTCTCTCCGAAGCTTCCTTTCTGTTCCAAATCATGTTGAAAACTGGTAAACCAGTCCAATGTCAACATTGCATGTGCACGCGTGTGTGCACGCACGCACGCACGCACGCACGCACGCACACACACACACACACACACACACACACACACACACACACACACACACACACACACACACACAATCTGTCTGCATTAGACGGAATACCCAGTGACCTTTCCAAGCCATGGATTATCTGGACATTACTGTTCCCCAAATGGCTTTTTTTCCCCTTTTTGTTCTTGTACTGCACAGCATGACAAACATGTATCTGACTAGGAAAAAAAGGGATTATAGCATTTCCAAAAGGTAAATGTTTCCACCTCTCTCTCTCTCTACCGGTGTGTCCTCCATCCAGCCACCAGTGTATATGTATATACACATCACATCTCTTTCTCTCTCTCTGTCTCCTTTTTCTCTCTCCACCAGCATGTCTTTCTGCAGTATTTTTTCTTCTTCTGTGAATTTCATAGCACTGCTGGACCCTGGCCATCTGTGCCTGGGCGCAGAAAGAATGTTGGTGTGCGTGCGTGTGTGTGTGTGGGTGTACGATGAGTTCAAGAATGGATGCAAGTGGGTGCGTACTGCTGGCGTGCGTGCGTGCGTGGATGTGCGCTACGTGCGTGCATGTTTAGAGGGTCATTAAACTTGCTGAGACAGCCAGAGCGGCGTACAGGTTCTCCCAGCTCCTCCACAGTTCACTGGGTGAAGGATGGCACTGCACAATGCCTCCCCTGCCGCCAACAGGGCTAGACTCATATAACCCCTACCTCTCTCTCTCTCTCTCTCTCTCTCTCTCTCTCTCTCCTCCAGGTAACACAATGATGATAGTGGTGGAGAGCATGTCCAATGGGGCCTTGGATTCCTTCCTCAGAGTGAGTTTTGGAATAATATTTGTGCTCTGTGTGTATATCTGTGTGTGTGTGTGTGTGTGTGCGCTTGCGTGTGTTGTCGTCGTCTAATAACAGTCATCGCAAATAAGCGTTATTTTTTTCCCGGCTGTTCCACAAACGACGTATTAGTTACAGTAATCTTGGGCTCCGCTGTGAGATTATCAACATGCAAGCACCATGAAATCTCGCCGCATATTAAAGCAATAAAGGAAATGTGCATAATTAACTGCACAAATGGAGCGTTTTCCCCCCCTCTCTAAGATGCTGTAAGCTCCTATAAATTGTTATTGTGCGGCACTGAACCATCTCAGCAGGGTTTTATAATGATATGAATTAATGGCCTGTTTGTTTTTATTTTCAGAGAGATTCAGATCGGTGAGCGCAAAATTATGCTGCTGTTTAGCACCGGAGACACACAGTGCTTTGGTTTTTCTTTGATCACTACATCCCAAGTCTTTACCTGCTTTTAGCACTCATTGTTTTTCTTCCTAATTTGTTTTTTTCATCTTGTTTGCCCTCTAATCCGTATTTCTCTTCTCTTCTCTTCTCTTCTCTTCTCTTCTCTTCTCTTCTCTTCTCTTCTCTTCTCTTCTTCTCTTCTCTCTCTCTCTCTCTCCTCTCCTCTCCTCTCCTCTCCTCTCCTCTCCTCTCCTCTCCTCTCCTCTCCTCTCCTCTCCTCTCCTCTCCTCTCCTCTCCTCTCCTCTCCTCTCCTCTCCTCTCCTCTCCTCTCCTCTCCTCTCCTCATTTTTCCCTCAGAAACATGAAGGTCAGTTGAGCATAATGCAGCTGATGGACATGCTGGCCGGAGTGTCCTCGGGGATGAAGTACCTCACAGAGATGGGCTTTGTACATCGACGGCTAGCGGCACACAAGGTGAGAAAGAGGACGATAAATGTGCTATAAACTACCCCTGACAAAAAAACCTCCATCCACACAATCTAGATGCTGACATCAACCCCTTTGCCTTTCAAGCTTATATACACTTTTGCCTTTCAGGCTTTGCTTTGACAAATCTGTTAATACACATTTATACACATTTAAAGTTACCGTGTGCCACCTATCTGTATAGGATTGTGAGGGTGCTCTCGGGGGTCTCCCTGCACCACCCCTAATCCAACCTGTTGTCTCCTCCACACTCCAGGTGCTTGTGAACTCCAATCTGGGCTGCAAGGTGTCAGGCTTCAGACCGCTCCAAGACGACAAGATAGAGGCCATATACACCTCCCTGGTAAGGCTGAGGAATATGGTAATAACACTGCAGTGGCAGCGAGCATTAGAATGTACCGGAATTGTTTGTCAGGTTTAGTCGAGTTGTTGTTGTTGTTTTTTTTTTTTTTGCAATTCGACTCTGACAACTTCTTTTTTTGAGGAAAAGTTCCTGACATTTAATATTTGATATGTTGTTTTTGCAAAAACTATACGGGTAATGGATCATTTCTGTGCCCCCCATGACAAAAGGGCAGAGCTGCTCGGGTCACATTGTGTTGAACACTATAACTCCCCCAGCCTCAAACTACATCAAAAATGTCATTCAGCAAGCGGGAATGTTGTTGTTGTTGTTATTTTGTTTTAGCTCAGTCTTAATACATGCAGGCCAGCTTTTATCAAAGGATGTGTCTCTGTTGTTTTAGAGGGGTGGCTGGGTACGCTTGTTTGTTTGAAGTGTCTGCTGAAGATATTTCTTTTGACACAAAATAGAATGTTTAATAAGTCAAAGTAAGATCTCTCTCTCTCTCTCTCTCTCTCTCTCTCTCTCTCTCTCTCTCTCTCTCTCTCCCTCTCCCTCCCTCTCTCTCTCTCTCTCTCTCTCTCTGCCTCTCCCCCCCCCCTCTCTGTCTCTCTCTGTCTCTCTATCCCCCCCCCCCCCCTCCTCCCCCAGCATGGAGGGAAGAGTGTGGTCCTGTGGACCGCTCCAGAGGCCATCCAGTACCACCGCTTCTCCTCCGCCTCAGATGTCTGGAGTTTTGGCATCGTCATGTGGGAGGTCATGTCTTACGGAGAGAGGCCATACTGGGATATGGGCAACCAGGACGTAAGTGTGTGTATGTATGTATGTGTGTGTGTTAGAGGTACTGTACAAGACGTACAGGTCATTTCTGTCCCCCTACCTTCTCTCTTATGCCTTGCTACTCCCTCTCTCTCTCTCTCTTTCTTTGTTTCATCTTTGTTTGCCTCCCTCTCTCTGTACCTCACCGACGTGCTCCATGGCAGGCGTCCCTCTCTCTCTCTCTCTCCGTCGTCTCTGTGTGAACTCTGTGTCGGCCGCCCCGGCTGGAATCTTATTAAAAGAAAAGCCGAGTCACGGTTGCCTCTTAAAGCTTCGGCTGGGCCCCTAAGAAGTTCTCTCTCTTTTTAAGTTTGCATCAGCTCCGTGACCAATCCTGTTTTTCTCTTAAAGATAGATTGTCCCCTTTTCTCCCATTGGTTCCCCCCCCCCCCCCCCCCCCCCCTAGCCGCTGTGTGTTCTTAAAAGAGTCCATATATCCTCACAGATTATTCCCCCTTCTCTTTTCAGGGAAATGTGAAGTGTTGCTATTTGAGGTCTCGCAGAGATCCGTGGAGTCGATATAGGGGTAGTGCCAGGTTTAGGAAGAAAACCTATTATTAACAACATGGGGCCGGCCATTTTATATTCCGATGGTGACGTCAACTGCCTGTCGTTGAAAAGTGTCGTTGTTTTACGTTTTGTTTTTTTTAGAGGAAGACGAAAACATGAAAAAGTCAAGAGCATTTTGTATGAGGCTGCCGAGGAAGAGCTGATTATTCCTGGACTGTTTTCTTTTCCATCAGTTGGGGAAGAAGGCAATGGCCATTAAAATAGTATTAAATTACGTTGTACATAGTGATGATGTTAAAAGTTCACACAGTACATTAAAGGGGACTTACACTAATTTTTAACATTTTACTATGTCATAAATATACGGTATCTTTCCTAGATGAACACATTTTTTCTGAGAGTGTACAAATGGACCCGCTAGGTTGCATCTGGTTCACATTTGTATACTCCCAGGAAAACAATTGAATATGGGTGAAATGACCCTTTAAGCCTCCCGACTTGATCATGGTAATGCTGTCTAAAGTGAATCT
Source organism: Benthosema pterotum (assembly GCA_039105355.1). Lineage (NCBI taxonomy): Eukaryota > Metazoa > Chordata > Actinopteri > Myctophiformes > Myctophidae > Benthosema > Benthosema pterotum. The sequence goes on along the minus strand of CM076970.1, from coordinate 26,678,885 downwards.
TTGGGTGTCCCACGATTCGATTCAGAATCGATTTTCTGGGTCACGATTCGATTCAAAAACGATTTTTCGATTTTTTCGATTCTCGATTCAAAAAGATGCCCCCCACAATTCTAAAGCTTTCTTCTTTCTTTCTTTCTTTTTTTTTTTTTTTTTTTTTTTTACAAAATGGTTCAATGGGATTTCAGCATGATCTACCCCCCTGTTGTATTGTGCTTTCTGTAAGCATGGTTTACAGAAACATTCTTCTTCATTTGGTACTTTTATTTACAGTTTGGTATAAAAAAAATTAGTCATGATTTGTTGTTCTCAGCGTCTTGTTTCCCCAATTGTTTTCCCATTGGTCTAAATGTACTCTATGCATATTGCTTGCAGTTAAACAAAAGCCACATGATTATCATTTGAATATCTGATGGCCGGGCATCAGCAACTTGATTGACCATCAGCTGATTGTCTAACTGTTCTGTAGCATACATTTGTTTACATTTAGCAGTCATTATTAGCATGCTTTTAGCGTCAGGTAAACACAGTGAACTACTCTAAACTAGGCTACTCTGATCAAAACGTTCACGCAGGATTTGTTTGTCCAAAGCCCACGTCAGTTGATCATTTGAGCAGTACACACACACATCGCTGCAGCCAATATGAACTATTACGACTCGACTCCATACGAGCACCCGTCGTGAACTCCAGTGTGTCCCTATTCAGGCCATCCAAATTCGGACACCTCAATGTCGCACCTCTTCTACTAGATGTGTAGACCAGCGTGGATGAGAGCCTGGAGATCGAGGCTATGTGTAGACAGACTTACCAAACTCCCTTCACTTCATGGGGTCAGTCCAATGGTGGCTCTTCTACATAGATTTCTTTGCGAACGGGACGGAAAATACGTTGTTTCTCTCACACACACAAACGGCCGGCTCCTTTCCCCTCTGGACAGGCTTCGCTCAGGCAGGCAGGCTGCCAGTGTTAATAAAACTATTTCGCGCATACTGCAGAAAACAACACCACAGTAGCTCATCGCGGAAGTCAGAGCCATCATTACTCTATATGGGGCCATCTAGTAGAAGAGTTGCGACATTAAGGGGTCAGAAACGGAGCGCTCGAGCGCTGTTAATGCAGCACGATTAGGGGCAAACTGCCGCCGCTGGACTGGCCCCATGAAGTGGACGGAGTTGTCGTAACTCTGTCTATACTCGGCGGAGACTACGGCGGCCCAGAAGGGGAAAAATAAGTTTAAAAAAATCGATTCAGGGAAAATGTGAATCGATTCTGAATCGGGCGGAAGTAGAATCGCGATTTTGACTCGAATCGATTTTTTTTTTGCAGGCCGACTTGATCATGGTAATGCTGTCTAAAATGACACCTGTCTGTATTCTAACACGTCTTTCATCCTGAGTGATAAGAGAATTGTTCAGATAAAATGGATTAGCATGTAGAATTTTGTAACCTCAAACGTGTCATGAACCACAAGCATGAGTCAAAATAACTTTTTCCCCTCTTCTTTAGCCACATTATTTGGCCAAATCATCTCACAACTCTTGCCATTTCACATTTAGCTGAACACCTCTCAAACGAGAAGGCCAAAGGTCCCACTTGTAGAGCACCTGGGATATTAATCCATTTTTAATGGATACATAATACCATAACAGCAGTTTAGTTGGCAGGCGCAGCCAGCCCACCTGTGATCCCACATACTGTAGCCTTTACCTCCCCGGCTTTGATTAAATGGAAAATGTCAAAAGCTTAAAAAAGCACTTCCACGAGCTCTGCAGAGGTGAGGAGGAGGAGGGGAGGGTTGGACAACCACCTGAAGTAAACACAGAGGGAATGGCTCTGGTGACGGATGCATTCCTTCTCATTATTCTTTTGACTTCATTCGTGCTGTTTTCAGGACATTGTACTCCTCTCCTGGAGTAATTCAGTGGGAGGACATAACCGCCAGGGGCGGATCTAGGCATGGGCATGGGGGGGTGGGCAATGCCCCCCTAAATGTCCTGACTGCCCCACCAAGCATGATAACATGCAAAACAACCCAAATTACAAAGATATTTCAAAGATAATTAAAGTGCTTATAATTAGTATTTGAAACACTACTACTGCTACTAACTAACTACAGTTGTGGCACCACTAAACCAACAGCATTTCATCATTGAAAACAGAAAACTCTCTGAGTCAGACCTTTGGCTTTATGCATGCTGCGTGTCCGTTGCAACAACAACTGATGTTGTTTTTGATGCTTTACTTGACTAACAAAAGTCATGTAACCAAAAATGGTGTGGGCGGTGGCGCAAAGCGATACGGGCGATGAAGCCGCCCCCTACCATTTTCTCCTGCCCCCCCCCCCCAATTGGGAAATGTTACATCCGCCCCTGATAACGGCGTGCCGCCGAGACACATTGAGGGTATATCTCTCGCGAAAGTGTTATTGTAAGTGGAGTTTGAATGGGGACAACAATGGTTCGGAGCGAGCGCGGGGAACATTGGAGAGTCTACGGGGACATCTGCAGGTTATTTGCCCGTTTTGAGGACAGTTGCTGTTTCACAGAGGAAAAGAAAATGTTAACATCGAGATACAGTAATTCATCTTAAGGTGTCAGTTTTTTCCCCTTTTCCCCTTCAAGCTTGCAAAAAAAGGTTTCCACGTGTGAAGGCATTTCACAGGGAAGTACGGGTGCTGTTGGGGTTCTGGTATTGTTTAGATTTGTCTTTGACTGGGATCGAATCCATACAGCGTGTTATTTAATAACCTTATCCATTGTCCTGTGGAGAAATTGCTTTCTCGATAATGCGATTTACAGCAAGACGTTCTTGGGTTACCGTATACTTTTACCATCTGATATCGCTGCATTCAGGAGCGAAAGTGTTGTTGTCTTTTCTTGTTATTTTATTGCAGTTGAATTGTATTTCATACCCGCCTAAACCTTGTTTATGTAACCCTATTGAGCCAAGGAGTCAAGCATGGGTTGTTTTGTAGCTGATGCCAACACCAGGTCCAGCTACAAAACGGTGACCTTGAAATTTGATTAAATGGAGTTCACACTAATGCTGCCCTAAAAATATGAGGATGCAGCAATGCAGATGGAATTTGCCAGTGTGCATAATATAAGTAAAATGAGCAAGGTCACATCAAGTGAAAAAACAAATGCATTTCCCTCAACTGATATAACATTGGAGGCTTTGACTACAGATCTCCTTTTCCTCTTCAGATTCCTTGGGATGTTATTTTTTGTTTTTTTACAGATTCACTTAACTCATGAATTCATAATGGGTGATTACTTTTTCCCCCCGTATTATTCAAATTCGCTAAATCTGCAGCCACAAGGGCAAGATGAGGAATAGTGTTAAGATTACAATTTGTCCCCAGCAATTTCCCTTTCTGGTGCTCTTCTTATTGTGTTGATGCGTGGCATGAATACAACCATTAATCTTTTTTTTTTTGCATTCTTCCAGTTTCTTTTTTCTCTCAAGACAAAATTGCTTCTGCACGCAGGGCAAATCTTTTCATGGCGTCTCGCAGCCGGTCGCACTTTGAGCCCCGACGCACGTCACAGAAATGAGACGGCTTCCTTTAGGGAACCTTCAGTCAGCCCTCAGGGACGGGGAGACAAGTTGTGAATTACTACTTTAGCCCTCAGATTCATGGTCTACAGCGCAGTCCAATACTCTGATTTGGAGGAAATATTCACAGATCAGATCACTGATGCTCGCTCACGCGCTGTTGGAAATAGTATTAGCTTTTTTCTACAGTATATAGTAAAATAAATACTTTCACATGTTGAGTAATATGATTACTAATATGTTAATTTAAAGTAACTCTTTCCTAATCAACAAGCCTTAAAGGGACATCCAAGTTCAAGTCTTTATTAGTGTCCCCATGTCACGGTTATTAGGTAGATTGCTATCGTTCGTCTCGTATACCATACTATCCTCCGCCTCTCCCATTCAAAACAAAAAACTTTTCTCAAAATAATCCATTCTTTTGTGAAAAGCATCCTCCATTTAGATCCTTCTTGTGATTTTTTTTTTTTTTTTTTTTTTTTTTACTGCATCGCAGGCAAAATACCACAGATTGGAGCGAGAACACACAGATCAGCCCTGCTGCTGGTGTAGTCTTGTTTACTTCCCCCCTTCCTTTCTATGGGGAAATCTCCAGATGTGTTTCAAATGGTGCCCTATGCTGGTGTTGCATTACCATGATATGAGCAACAGGGTGGCGACAAGCGCGTTAACATAATAATCTGTTGTATCACAAAGCATAGATCAGGATTCACAATCTGATTTGAGTAGCATTTCAGACCTCCCACCATAACACACTTGTATCTCCCCTCCTCCTCCTCCTCCTCCTCCTCCTGCAGGTGATCAAGGCTATAGAAGATGGTTTCCGGCTGCCAGCGCCGGTGAACTGCCCGCCTAATCTTCATCAGTTGATGCTGGACTGCTGGCAGAAGGAGAGAACGGAGAGACCCACCTTCAGCCAGATCCATTCTGTGCTCAGCAAGAGCATCCGCTCACCTGATGCCATCGGCTCCTCCACTCTGGCACGCAGGTAGACACAGCTTTGTAATGAGGGAGGGTCTGTGTCTGGGAGGGTCTGGGGCCGCGGCCAGCGGCGGGCCAGATGATACGTTAACATCAACCACTGGGGGTTGAATCAAGGCCAGCCCTGAAGAATACCCGTCTTTGGGCCATATTATATTGTTAACGCATTTTGACTTAAAAAATAATTAAAAGAATTGC
>CM076970.1:26514148-26671648 GCA_039105355.1 Benthosema pterotum | reverse complement strand
ACCTCTGAGTTATGGTTATGACGACCCAGACGCAGTTCATGTTACTGTAATGTTATTACCTTTTCCAGCAGTAGTGTAACGATATTATGCTGCCACAATGGGTAATATGCAATGTTACTAAAACACGCCTCATTACGTATTATTACGAGCACAAGTTAAAGGGGAATTCGACTCATTTTCAACATTTTACTACGTTCCTTATTATACCTTAGATATGTTGTGTGGACATGATGAAAAAGGTCCCCCCATTCTGTATTTCCTAGTAATGGAGGAAAAATCATTAACATCAAGTTGTGTTTCACCATGTTAATGAGGTTTCTTTTAGGGTGTTTTTTTCTGAGAATCCTCTCAGGAAAATGATGAAAATGGGTGGAATTCCCATTTAAGGGACCTTTATAACTAATGTCATGAGTATTATCTCCTGGAGGTCTTTTGTTTGTTTTGTTTTGTTTGTTTTTGGGTCGCTCGCTCTGCTCACGCACAAGTATGCCATGGCCGACTTATGTGCAACGCGCAAATGCTCTGGTTGTGAAAATAGAACAGATTTACATATTTATCAACAGGTATCAACAGAGATGCTCAGTAGTTTGTAGATCCTAATCCACTGCAGCTTTCTGTGCAGATGGCATACACTACAAGTTGTCGCAAGATGTACCCACAGATTGTGTTATAAATCACTATATTCTTTTGGTGGGATAGGGGATCATTATTACCCTTTGATTCAAGTAATAACTAATATTAGTTTTTTTCTAAGCGGTCATAAGTAAAGTAAACATATTAAGTAATATTACTAAGTAATATTGCCCAACACTGGCCCATACGTAGATATGGCAAAATCCTTTGATCACGTTCCGAATTAATGTGTGACCAGGGAACATGACCGTGCCATATAGAAAACTTGATAACTCAATGAACATACTGTACATCCTCTTCTTTTTCAGAGACGTGATGAGTCTCGGCATCACCTCCCTGGAGCACCAGAAGCTGATCCTGGCTGCCATCCAGACCCTTAGAGCCCAGGTCATCCAGATGCACGGCCGCGGTGTACAGGTCTAACACACACACACGCACACACGCATAACCCGCACCGTCCGCGTACCTATACCGCACGTGATGCGCAGAACGGACGGATGGACACACAGCAGAGACGGTCAGAAGGACAGCAGAGAGAGAGAGGTCTTCCACGCTGAAGGAAACACTCCTCCACTTCACTCCTTCTCTAGCTCCTACTCTCCCTTTCCTTCGATTCCTTCCTTCCTCTCTGAAGTCCTTTTCGGGGAAGGGGGCAGCGTTCCTCTCTCCCTCTCTCTCTTCGCCGAAGAGTGATGTCATATGACCTTTTTAGTGACCTCTGTGTGCACTTTGACCTTTAATAAATGCCAGCTCTGTCGCCGGTCCCGGGATTAGTGCTTCGAGAGAAAAAAAATAACTTTTCTTTAGAGATGAGGGGAGCTGACTGAGATTTTTTCCCCCTCCCGGAGCTGACCTGCTGAGCGGTTTGGAAAGGTACAAGGGTACTACTGTAAGCCCCCCCACACCCCCAATGATGACTGGCCCTGGATTAGTGCTCCAAGGTGGGTGGAATGGGTAGAATTCTTTTTCCCTTTAAGCCAGCGGCAGTAACCCAAGAACTACTGTAGCTTTTTGTGAAGCTCACCACAGGAACAGAGACGAACAGTATCGCGCCACTTACCTGTGCGGTTTTCGGGAAAACAGAAAACCTCATTCCTTTTTTTGTCCTTTGCTCCCGAAAAACAGACAATGAAAATCACAGACTGGGAATGATGCCCAATGGTGTCAGAGGTGTTATTATTATTATGACACTATTACAAAGACTGTGCTGTCCGTGGTCACAGTTGACGGAGAACCCCTCACCTAAAAGGTTAAATCTCTCATACGGTCCTATATGGCGTGCTTGTTGATATGGATGGTTTGGTTGGGAGTTCCTTGGGCAGCGTCTGCGACCATTAGCACGGGGATTCCTCTGTCCTCCAGTGCAAATGGTTAAAACCATCAACTTAACCACAGCTCTGAGGAATGCAGAATCTTACGGCGTGAAAGTGGTGACACAGATGGTGAGGGTTGGCGATTTGCCTTCAGGAATAAACATTGACTTTTTTCTTTTGTTTCATCTAACATTGGAGAAACAAAACACTGCAGAGTGCTGCTGAAAAGCAAAAAGGTCACAGAATGATGTGGTTGACTGTTCATTAATTAGCCCTACATCACTTGTGTATGCTTAGTTAAGTCATATCAAGGCATCTTTTCAGTTTCTCTATTCGGGCCGTTTGGCGCTCTGTTGTTTTCTCCGTGGGTATTCTCCTTTGTGTTTATAATGGAGCACTTATCCTTCAGCCAGGATATGTAATACAGTGTAGCGTCTCGCTAACTACATAACACAATAACACAATACAGGATACGAGGTGTGTAGCGTAGTTGCATTATTTATGATCACAGACTCTTAACAACACACATCTCCAGAAGAAACAGTTTGGCAAGTAAAAAAAAAAGTCATATTTCATCTGACAGTTAAAAGTTAAATATCGAATTTATCCTCCTTTTGTAATTGTTTGTTTTTTCATGTGCCATGGTGCTTTTCCTTTGAAATATTTGTTTCTTTGTGTACAGAAACAAAGGAGAACGTCTGTAGAGCGATATGAAATATCTTTATATAATACAATATCTGCAGAATCCTGAACACTGGAATACATTATACTGTACAATAGTGTGGAACGTACAGTAATACTTGGTCCATTACTTGATATACTGGATAAACAGTACTCTGTGTGTGTGTGTGTGTGTGTGTGTGTGTGTGTGTGTGTGTGTGTGTGTGTGTGTGTGTGTGTGTGTGTGTGCGCGCGTGCGTGCGTGCGTGCGTGTTACAACACTGATACAGTATCTCAGAATGTCAGCGTTGTTTGCTCTTGGAATATGGTGATTATTTATTTAATTTATTTATGTTTTGCGATGTTGTATCTCATGACCATGTGCCGTGTGGTTGCACAATACTGTTTTTACTTCCTTTTTTCCCCCTATAAATCCCAGAATGCTCCTTGTGCAGAACCTGCAGGTCCTAATATCTCATTTGAGTTTTTCATTTAAAATTTTAGGACAGAATTTAAGTGACGGCAACGTGCATTCAGATGTGACAGATATGACAAAATACATGATTTTTGATTGCTCTCTCTCTCTTTATCTTTCTCTCTCACATGCGCATGCACGTATACATACACACACATACACACACTAGGTTGCATCCAAATGTAATAATCTCATATGATGTCCTTTATAGATGCTATCTAAAGATGCATTCTGATCTTCCCTTTATAAAGTCCCCTATAAACAATCACACATACATACACACAAACACACGTACGTGCACAGGCGCGTACATGCGTGCATTCACACGCGCAGACACACAGTGAATGCCATATGCACTACCGTAAACCAACTGGGTTCTGGAACCCTGTCAGTATAAGGATGAAACAGTATTTCCACCAGTATCTCCCTCTCTCTCTGTTACTGTGACCATTATGATATATGTTTAATACTGTACATATGTATTTGAAAATGCTAAATCTATTTTTATAATTTGTTTGAAGAACTGTGTTGAATATAATATCTGCTCACTGTGTATGGGTTTTATTTGTTTTTGAATTTAGGGCCATAGGCGACAAAAACTCTGGTGTTTTGAATATAAAAAACGTTAAGAAAAAAAAAACGTTTATTTTTTTGTTTGTTTTGTTTTGTTTTTTGATGATTTTTACCTGTTAGAAGAGAACCTGATGGCTGTTGCAATATTGAAATGTGTTATTAAAAAATCTCTCCAATAGAAGCAAACACTTGTTTGGCTTTTTCTCTTTTATTTTTTAATATTTGTTTTTTTATTGATAGTTACAGTGAAGATGGAGAGAGAAGAGAGACGGGGGTATGACACGCAGCAAAGGTCATCATAAATGGGACTCGAACACTAGACATGCTGTCAGGCGAGAGCCTATGCTATATGGCATGCACCTGGACCACATGGGCAGATCTAGGCATTGGCGGGGCAATGCCCCCCTAAATGCCCAGTCTGCCCCACCAAACAGGATGGCAGGCAAACCAACCCAAGATATTTCAAATTAGAGTGCTTATAATTAAAATGATTTGAAACACTACTACTGCTACTAACTAACTATAGTGTGTCACCACTAAACCAACAGCATTTCATCATTGAAAACAGAAAACTCTCTGAGTCAGACCTGAAAATGGTATGGGTGTGGCGCCATCGCCAATGTCGCTTCGCGCCACGGGCGATGAAGGCCGCCCCCATACAATTTTCTCCTGCCCCCCCAATTGGGAAATGTTATATCCGCCCCTGCTGGACCGTTAGGCCAGCGGGTGCTCCATTGTTTGGCATTAGTTACTCCACTCCATGGGACTTAATTTGAGCTCAGCAGGGTTTGTTTCTTCGTCCCTCGGCATCCAAATAGGATTAGCACTATTAGCTAGTGTAATATGACTTTATAGCATGCTAATATCGGCTGCCTCTGGAAATGGTTAACACACATTTGGCACCTTTTGATGTTCTAAGCGTTATTAGAATAATTAGCATTACTTAGCATTAGTTGGCATTATTAGCATTACATAGCATTAACCCAGTTAGACTTGAGGTCGATTCTCCAAAACACAGATTTTGACACTCCAACTCGACCAACTCGATGCAGAAACAACAGTCAGACATGATGCGAACATGCAAACATGCTTGTTTGAGGTCTGTCTAATGACAGTTGGACCCCAAACATTATATACTGTATATAATGTGTTGGACCAGGGACCCCACCAGAAGCAAAGACACAAGTTCAAAATGTTTGCTGCGAAAGAATATAGTATATTTTCAACCACTGAACTGTAAAATAATGGTTAAAAGTACCCATGGCTAATAAGACAAACAATAAAACATTATATTGTCCTCTATAACTAAAATAACAAAGTAAAAACGCCTTAAATATTTTATTTCTTTCATAAAAATAATAGTCTTTCTGCACCTGTCGCAAGTTGATGATGTGCATGTGTGGTCTAGCCCTATGGAATTATGGAATGCAAATGGTAATAATAAATAATCTCATACTTCCTAAAGTTAATATGACCATTATATATTAGCATATGCATTTCTTAATCATAATCCCATAGGGTCGGGCCACACATGGACATGTGACATCATCAACTGTGACAGAAGCAGCACCTTATTGAGTGAAAGATTATCTATTTATAAAAGATATAAAATATAGATTTTTTTATATATGTTATATAGGGCAAATATAATGTTTTAAGCCATATTTGTCAAAAGTGGTGATACCTAAGGTGGCACAGATGGGTTAAGATAAGACGGCTGATCTTGTGGGATCGATGCCTAATTTCATTGGTAAAAGCTACCGACTTTGACCAACCCTCTGGCTCCTAAATCCACGACGAGGTTGAGATGTTCACTGCAGAAATGAGAAACAAAAAATAGCCGATCCACAAAGTCTCATTGATGGTCCGTTGTCGCCATGAAACAAAATCGTACCACAGAGTCTGAATCAGGCTTAAGTGGTTAGTGGGGAATTCTAAAAAAGCACAGTTGGAGGCTGTGAACGGAAAAACCTTCCAATTTTCTGTTTATCTCCAACTTGGCCTCCCAGCCGGGGGGATTTGGTGACCGGTTGACCTTCTTATCATAAACTCATTTTTCTAACCTTAAGGCTACCTCTCATCCCCCTTGTACTTATTACCTTACCCAGTGCAGCATTATAAGGCTATACTATATCCATTCCACTTTCAATTACATCTGCTAACCTACTTCTAGGGTTCAGGGCATCTCTCTCTCTCTCTCTCTCTCTCTCTCTCTCTCTCTCTCTCTCTCTCTCTCTCTCTCTCTCTCTCTCTCTCTCTCTCTCTCTCTCTCTCTCTCTCTCTCTCTCTCTCTCTCTGTATATCTGTCTCTCTCTCTCTCATCCAAACTCCCTCTCTTTCTCCATCATCTATCATGTGAACTTATTAAGCTGCTGTCTCTGGGGCTGAGGTTATATTACTTACTGGTTTATTATACAGCGAGACGCCCACCATCAGACCAGCGCACAGGAAATTATTGCATATGCAAATCGGCTGCGTGGGATTGCTGTGGGCAATGGGACGGGCGTGCAATTTTGTGTGTGGCCTTATTGTGCGTGTGTGTGTGTGTGTACCGATTGCGCATGCACATCATGCGTGTGTGTACTGTATGTGCGCTCGTGCACGCAGTGTGTGCACGTTCCACATACTGTATATAGACACCTGCGAATGAGATTTCTTGTTTGCCTTTAACAGTGTTACCGCAGCACCGATCCATACTTTTTATTACAGTTTTATTGGAGTTTAGGATTGGAATGCAGGACTTTAATGAGTTTCATCTCTGCACCATCATGCTTGCAGCGGGCATCCTTCCTCCTACACACCGTCAGCAATGGTACTTCACACACAGGAGAGGGTTATTATAGTAAATTATGCATCGTTTTACTGTCCGGAACTTATTTGAATGGATGGAACATCATTGTAAACAGTGTGTATGTGGTAGAATCTTAATTGCATCCTAATACTAGAATATAATAGAACATGTAATAGATTTAATAGATACTAGAAAATGTCTTGGTTTCATTGATGTCCCATTTAATTCATCTCTGTTCTGTTTGGGAAATCCACAGTTGTATTTCCTGGCACCCCCCCCACCCCCCCACCCAACCTGGGGAGGCAGCGGACTGGCCTCATGCTTCTTTCAATGCATGACGAGTCCAAGGCTGCCTTCTTTTCACCTGACATAGGGGAGCTTCCCTGGTTGGACATGTCACAGGGGAAGGAACACGTTATTCCAGCCAGTTCCTGTCCCCTACATCATGTGCCCCAGATGGCCAGGGGGAGGCAGTCGAGAAACCAGGATTACTGCGTGTTTTTGTGAGAAAACCTACACGGGGAGAACGGGCAAACTCGCACAGAAAGGACCATTCGCCAAAACCCCGCAAACCCCTGTATGGGCACTGATGACACAGAAGAGGAGACACACCACCAGCACGCACAGCGTCCCTGGCGGGAATCAAACCCAGGACCTTCTACTATAGCTGTGAGGCAACAGCGCTACCGCTGTTCCACTGTGCCCCCCCGGTTATGCCTTTTCACATACAATATAAAGAAACCATCATCTCCAACTGGTTTCTGTGTCATTATGATTATGATCAAGCTGTCCGCCAAGCTGTCACGCAGTAACTAGTCTCGCGTTGCCAGGCTGTTGCCTCTCACAGTGCTTCCCTTTTACAGTCTGGAGCAACGGAAGCTCCGATCACCAAGTAAAATATTCTATAAAGCACAAGTGGAGCCTGCTTGCCGCTTCGGCCTTATAGCCGTGGAAATGTATCCTAATGTAAATGGGAATTATCCAAGCATATACAGTATATATATCTTCCTGCAGAGCAGAAATGGAAATAGTAAACCTACTGTAATAATAAAATAATAAGCTCTAAAGAACGGATTTGACAAAACAGATTTCCAGATTTCAGGAGTTGTATAGTTGCAGACTCTATAGCATAGGAGATGTGCAATATTTGTCTGGCTATGTGAAACCTGTATCTCACCTCAATCCCACGAAGGTCTAAGGTTAAGTGTCTAAGGCTGGAAATGACGGTTCCAACATGCATCTGTAGAGTACTGAAGTAGTCATTGTGTGGCTTTTATGCAACTCCCATTATAGAGTACTGAATGGGAGAAGATTGTTGACTAGTGAACAGCAGTCACATGATCTCTTGAATCCTCATGAACCACTTAACCCGTTAGCGCTGCACTAGGGCTGGTTCTACAAAAAACATCTGTAGCTCTCTGCATCAGAGAACTACTGTGATGCGACTTTAAGTGGGCGAAATTAGTTTCTGTGCGCGGTTCCCATGAGTTCCAATTTTTCAAAGAAATACAAGTGAAGAAGAGAGAGAGAATAAGGACTGGAGATTAAGGCAGGAAGACAGTTTGTGGGCTTTTGCCACAGAAAGTACAAATAAAGGGTTTCAGATCATTAGAAGCTTGTTACAAACAGTGCTACAAATAGCTGTTGGATTTCTCCTATCTTATTTAGAGACTGTACAGCTGTACTACCCAGGCTCTCAGACATTGTCGCAGTGCCAGGTGACCCCCACAAGAGAAGATTTGTGTCCAAACACTATCAAAAATGTCCAAATCTTTAAGTTAAGGCTGACTAACTTGCGTAGGCCTATATGCAGTCTCTGTGGAGCCATAACATCAAAGCAATGATCTGATCCATGGAAAGCACTTTATTATTTTTTTTTTAAGGCAGAGATTCTCTGTAATGGTCCCTGTGATACCGATATCGTCCTTGTCAGTGCAGAAACCTTGTATGTCCAAAACCTTACTTTTCAGGAGAAAAGAAACTGTACCCACACTGTAGCTACTATTTAAGCTCTTATTAAGACTTTTTACTGTTTGAATGTGTTTATTACAAGGCTTAGTGCGGTGATTGAATGCATGTTAATTCAGGGGTCTGTTGTTTTTCAATAATGACCATGCACTGCTATCGCTAACGGACTGCCGCAGGCTAACAACAAAGACGTCAACCAATTAATCTCTCAAATCCTCTGTGCTTTGGTATTTGCCGTATTCGACGGGGCAACCATGCAAACAAAGACAAAAGAATGTTTTCAGAAAAAACGAAATGCGATTCATATTTGATCACCTCTTCCCACCAGAGGGCTTTTCATTTATTGCCAAAACAAAGCAAAAACACAAAATGATCAAAAACGGAGATACGCGGTCTCTGCACCCGGCAGCGGCCGCCATCGATATGAAACGCTGCCCATCAACGGCGGCAATAAAGTGATTTGCGAGGCGGATTAAGGAGTGGAACAGCGAAAAAGACTGAAGAGAAGCCGCTATCTGCCTCTCTGTCTCGTTGTTATTACTGTGATGGCTGCTGTTATCTGTCTTGCTTTGGCAATACGAGATACGATCTCATCGCCAAAATAAATAGAGAATGAATAAATCTATCTGAATGAGTAGTGTGGGTGGGTGGGGGTTGGGTAAGCGATGAGATAAAAACGGGGGGAGAAAACATCAGAGAAATGTCAGAAAAAAGAGAAAGGGGTGAAGTGGGATGGAAGTTAAAGGAGCAGCATCCACAAATAGATATGTGACTCCCAGCCATCTTGTATGTATCGAAGGAAGTCAAAGGCCCAATTCTCTGTCTCTCTCTCTCTCCTTGTCGTCCTATCCCTCGCCGCCTCGCTCTCTCCAACTTCTTGTAAAGATTAAAGGGGAGTATACAAGAGGAGGGAGAGCGGTCCACCTCTAAGCCGCTGTGAAGGGGAAACTTCCCCCCGCAGTACAAAAGTTCTACTCTGCGATCTTTGCCAAAGCGTGCCGGAGCTTCAAATCGGCTTTGAGAAATTAATCCCTGCTTTATGGAGGGAGTACGTAAACAAACAGAGGACAGGACAGGGACCTGTGTGTGTATGTACACACACACACACACACACACACACACGCACATGCACGGTGTGCGTTTGTGTGTGTGTGTAGCTATGAGACACCAAAGGCTTTTGTAGGTAATGCTTTTGTGTTCCTCCTGAGAAAAGGAAACGTTACAGCTTAGAGAAGCCGTGTGTGTGTGTGTGTGTGTGTGTGTGTGTGTGTGTGTGTGTGTGTGTGTGTGTGTGTGTGTGTGTGTGTGTGTGTGTGTGTGTGTGTGTGTGTGTGTGTGTGTGTGTGTGTGTACGTGTGTGTGTGTACGTGTGTGTGTGTGTACTTGAGCGCAATCACCAAGGAGAGAGAGGGAGAGGGGTGGCTCCGAGGTGAGGGGGACACGGATGAAGGAAATGAGGCAGAAAAAGCCAGGCCAGTACTCAGGGTTACTCCTGGGAGCCTTTTGTTCTGTGATCTTAACCCCCCATCCTCTCTCTCTCTCTCTCTCTCTCTCTCTCTCTCTCTCTCTCTCTCTCTCTCTCTCTCTCTCTCTCTCTCTCTCTCTCTCTCTCTCTCTCTCTCTCTGTCTCTCTCTCTGTCTCTCTCTCTCTCTCTCTCTCTCTCTCTCTCTCTCTCTCTCTCTCTCTCTCTCTCTCTCTCTCTCTCTCTCTCTCTCTCTCAGAGCTATCTATATCTCATATGTCCACCTTATTACCGGCTTTGTCTTTCCCCGCTCAGCCTCATTCATTGGAGCACGTTCTCCCCCCCGGCGGGGGTGATGGTCATGTCCATTGTTTTGAAAAATCCTTTAAACCTCCAGCCGCCGCCTTCTTTTTCTTCTTCTTTTACAGCCCTTTCTTCTCCTTCCTCTCTTCTTCTCTTCTTCCTGTCCGAACCGACACCGTCTGTCTGTTCGTCCGTCCGTCCATCCATCCGTCCGAGGGAGATATACGCTTAAGACGAGGCCCTCCGTGGCCGTGGTCTGACTGAATCATAACTTCCCTATTGAGCTCAGATTAAACTCGGAGTGACCGAGTGGTGTCTCTCTCTCTCTCTCTCTCTCTCTCTCGTTCTCACAGGCGTGCGCGCTCACGCACGCTGTAGATCTCTCCCAGTGCCTTTCTTCCTCTCTCGCTGGCTGCTGCTAGCGTCTCCATATCTCTCCTTGACAGTTTAAATGGAGTTGGAACAACATACATTCAGGGAGGCAAAGACCACGCCTCATCGCTTCACACCTCTAACTGCTACTATATCACGCCCTCTCCCCTCTCCTCTCTCTCTCTGCCCCGTCCGTGTCCCTCACCAGATGCTTGTTGCCCCCTGTTGTACCCCTCTGCATCCTTCTCTTCACCCCCCCATCCTCCATTCATACCTTCATACCCTTTTTTGAGGGTTTGTTATCTCCCCCAAATGTCTGGCTTTCAGGAATTACGTCATGTGGCAGCCAATTTTATGGACTTATGGACAAGAATTGATGAATTGGCAGCTGCTGTATTATTTGTGCAGAATTGTTCTATGAAATGTAAATACCTGTAATAAAAAAAACAGCATTCGGAGCGCCTAATGAAATGAAACGTAGCTCTGACTAACGCTAGAGACGAGATAGACAATCAGAAGTTGTGGTGTTGCCGAGAGATCAGATACGTCAGCACGAACACCATCCCAGGCTCAGAGCCTTTTTTACTATTTAAAAAAACGTGTTGGAATAGTTCAACATGGCCAGTCTACAAGTTCACACTGTGAGCTTGTAGACTAGTTTAAAAGGGCAAAGAAGTTAATGGATAAGGGGAAAGTCTAGCCCTTAGTGTCTAAACAGAGTTATGACATCTACGTTCACTTCCATGGAAAGTGAACATGCCCCCCCACAAGGGGGCGTGTTCACAAGGGCTGCTTGCACTGCCCTTGTGGAAAACAATGCATTTCCAATTCCAGTATGTCACAGTCCAGAGCTGCATAAACAGTGTAGGAGCTGTTTTCTGCCCCCTCAATGTCGCAACCCTTTGGGCAACCTCTTAGACACTGGCACCATTAAATCCCCAAAGTCCCCATGCCTGTTTATTAGGCAGCCTAAAAAAACCCTTGTGATATCATGTGTCAATTTTAAGCATTATTTAATATAAAAAATAGCACATCTAACATGCTACAAGCTTGTAGTACTGGTATTTTTGTAAAATCCTGAAACTTGAATCGTTTAATATACATTATCTACTCTTTCAGAGAAAATGTTTTAAGCCAGATCTTTGGCTTGGCAGCTTGGCAAGATTTGGCTTGGCAGCCAATTACACATGCCTCGGGGGGTCCTTGATATGAAATAGTTTCTTATAAATGATCTAGAAACGTCAGGCTTTTCAGAAAACTGTCACGATTTCGAAGACATGTGTAGAATGTGATCTCAGGTGTTAATTACGATTCAATCAACAAGCAACTGAAATCGGTCTAGTTTGAATGCAGGTGCGGTGTGCAGTAGCCTATGATAGTGAAATGTTAGTCTGACTGGCAGTCCATCTGGACACCTCCCAAGTCCCGATCTTTCTCTGTGAGTGTACCTTCACTCCTCTACGCTTCCCTGCTTCTCTCCTCTCTCTTGTGCGTGTGTTCCGTCTCTTTTCATTATCCGTGTAGCTGCACCTGGTCACGACACACACACACACACACACACACACACACACACACACACACACCCTCCGCATTTTATTAGTCAAGCTATTCAGTGTTGCCAACATGGCACATTTGCCACTATATTTATTTTTTTCCAGATCCTCCTAGTGCCAAAATTAGTCAAACTCCTGGCAGAAAATATACTGCTTTTTGCTGGTGAATTGGGGCGAAATTGTTGTTCGCCAGAGATAAAGCCCTCGTTTTTCACTATTTTTCTCCTATGATAGAGTCCTCTTTCCTTCATAGAAAGGACCATTGGTAACCAAATGGACCCTTATAGATCTGCAATTCTTGAGATCGTGAAATGGAACCATTTTACGCTATTCAAGAGTTAAGTTATATTTAATTAATTCCGAATTACCTAATTTTCATGGAGAAGAATTGCTATGGGCCAACATTTTGCCAGTTACTCCTCCTAAATTAGTCCCATAGACTAAACTCAACATCAAATGGTGGTCCTCCGTGGCTAAATAGTGAATAAATAGTGCGCCCTGGTATGAAAATGGTTGAAAACCACTGCTCTAGCGCATTCTAGTGCATTTTGGAAGTGCCACTAGTGCATTTTGGATTTTGGCAGTTGGCAACACTGCACCCTCCGTATTTTATTAGTCAAGCTATTCTTCGGCAGCGTCGGCCATGCCTTTTGATTCCATCCCTGACAGGCACATAGTCTGCCAGGGATTTAGCCGAGTGGCATCCTACTGGGTCTTTGTGCTCTCTATCCCCTCTTAGTGAGGCAGCCCCAGCAGAATGACACTAAACTGACATCAAACCTTTGACCCCGATGTGTTATGTCACCATATGCATGTCTTTGTCTCCCTCCTCTCCATCCACGTCTCCTTTGACAAACGGGGAACGCTCTGTTCCCTGCTGTTCCCTCCTAATCCAACGGATGATGCCCACAGCTTTTTTATTCCTTTCCCCATCACCTGTTTCAATGCTTTTCATCAGGACTTCCCAAAAGAAGCAGCTCTTTTTCCGTGTTCTACTACTGTATGTTCAGCTACTATCCTGTTATCTCTGTGACTCTGTGTGCTTTTTTGGCCTTTCTGGCTGTTCCCTAGACATTTTACCGGCTACCTATTTGGATTACTTTGCCCATCATGTCCTGGTTTTAATACTTACCTACCCATTCACCTATCCTTGTCTGCCTTATATCAATACATTCAAGATTGATCCTGTTGTTCTGCATATGGTTGTCTGTATTGTACTCCACCCCCACTTATCTGTTTGACTGACAGAGGAACAATTACAAGTAAATTTGGCCAAATTGTTTTCTGTTGTCAGATTTCTGCCATTCATTTGTCCATCTTGTCATTGTGTGGATCCACACTGCCACTTGGTGGAAGAGCAGAGTACTAGTACTCTACCATTCTCTCTATATTGCTTTTCCCCAATGTATTTGATCCAACCAATATGTTGACTCAAGTGTGTGTGTGTGTGTGTGTGAGTGTGTGTGTGTGTGTGTGTGTGTGTGTGTGTATGTGTGTGTGTGTGCGCGCGCGCGCGCGCTGTAAATGGAAATAAATGGAAGTCAATCCTCATCAGGCAGTGCACAGGCATTTAAACATTTATATCAGGTTTCAGGTCAAATCGATCTTGTGATCATTTACCTGAACCCTAACAGAACAAGCTTTGTATTGCCTTGTGGTTGAAATGTGCTGTAATTCTGCAAACTGTTAATAATTACTTCAATCAACTAATCAATCACTCAATCAATGCTTATACCGTAGTGGATCTAAGGCTGTGTTGTATTATTGTTTACTTTGTGTTAACCACAGTACCACAGCACCTCGAAGACCTTGAAAACAAGGCTACAGACCTCCCAAAACAAACTGGTCAGGCTGTTACTTGGCCTCACACCCCGAACCCACCTCCCCCCTGCCCACTTTGACGGTCTGGGTTGGCTTGGGTCTGGTCCACAAGATTCGATACTCTACCAAAAGGGACCCTCGTCCCTCTCCAAATACTTCCTAAATGTCAATGAGGTCCACTCCCACAACACCAGAGGGAGTGCCACTAACCATGTTCAACCCAGATTTGGCACAAACAAGGGACTTAATTCCTTCCGCTCATATGCGACAAATTTTTTTTGGAACGCCCTACCAACTGTCATTAAAACTTGTGAACCCCTTGACTCCTTCAAAACCGCTCTCAAGGGGCACCTACAGATGGCTGCAATTCGAAACTGGCATCTGTAAAGCCCCTGACACACCAAGCCGACGGTCGGCCGTCGGGCCGTCGGTCGGCGTTGGCCGGCCTAGTTTCCCCGGTGTGTCCCGCACGTCGCCACACGTCGGCCCCCCGTCGGAAGCTTTTCAGCCGATTTGACATGTTGAATCGGCGTCGGCCATCGGCGGAACAGCTCACTCTGTGATTGGCTGTTCAGATAACAAGCCGTTGCTTTTTGTTGTGGCCCAGGGATTCCCAAAGACAGAGGCGTCCAGGGGGTCCCTCGCTACATTATACTTTGTAACATAATAGCCAGGGTATAAACTAAGTGTACATATGAAATCAAATGGACCATTTGTACATTCAAGAGTTAATTAACAATGATTTTACAGTTAAAAATGGGGTCTCAGAGATAGAAATGCCACAAATGGGGGTCCTTAAACTAATACATGTCAAAGGGGTCCTCGGCTCGAAATCAAAGCCTTATAATAGGCTATAGACAGTTATGCAAACACCATTCACTTCATGGGGCCAGTCCAATGGCGGCTCTTCTACATAGACTTCTATTGAATTAGCACAACAAAAGGGGACACGTTCTGGACTGGAAGTAGTAGCCTATGCAATGGATTCAAGCAACGGCCCAGCTTTTATGATATTTTTGTAGTAAGCCTGTACAATACCTTACAACAGTTGCCACGATGAACAAATTCCTAAATTAGCTCTTATTTGCGCCGCCCTCGTTGAGAAACAATGCATTTCCAACAGTTTGTCACTTTATCTCATTTGCGATTGGTTTCTGACCCCTCAATGTCGCAACTCTTGTCCACCTAGAGTACACTACGCAGCCAAAAGAGAAAACAACGGCGCATGCGCAGGACCCCGCCGCTTAGACTCATCTGGTCATAGTAGAAGAGTTGCGACATTGAGGGGCCAGAAACTAAGCGCTCGAGCTGCTGTTCATGCAGTTCATATGATGCAGCTGAATAGAGACTTATTTTAGGCAAGGTTTCAAAATGTCAACGGTACAGTAACGTTGTTATTGTACCGCTGACATGTTTGTGTTGTACTATCACTAAAAACAATATAAAATAAAGCGATTTAAGATCATTAACGCTGGGCTGTTGCCTGAATCCAATGGTTCAGGTCCAGGAGTTGTCCCCATTCTCTATTGAAGTCTAAGCAGAAGAGCCGCCATTGGACTACCCCATGAAGTGGATGGAGTTGTCACTCTGTCTATACTCTATGGCTCTGTTTCAACACAGATGATACCAGATCGTTTAAAAAGTTTTCACATCATTATAACACATCAACTCATTTATTCACAGCGTCTTAACAGCAGACACCTGGGGGTTGGTGCGACTACTATTATATGCCCCACACACGATGTTTAGAGGTGATCTTGGGTTTCTTCTTATCTTTCGCCTCCTCTTTTCTTCTTCTTCCACAAGCAGCACGCATGCGCAGAACGTATATGGCTAGTTGACCGTCGTGTGTCGTCTTTGCGGTGTGTCCAAGGAGCCCGACCTGGCCCGACACAGGCGCCGCAAGGCGACGCAAGGCGACACAGCAGTTGGCCGACGTCGGGCGACGTCGGCTTGGTGTGTCAGGGGCTTAAAACAAAATTGTATATAAAATCCCCCACCCACCCCCTCTCCTCTTTGTACATTGCTCTTTTCCCTTTTTACCTCCACTATGATTTTACCTCCATGATTTGCTGCTTCTGACTTTACTGAAGTAGTTGCTTTGTATGTATTTGAATGCCTTAATGAAATGAACAAGTTGGCCACTATTGTAAACAAGTGTATGCTTAACTAGTGTGTCCAATCAGCTTTCTCATATTTGATGTAGTTGTATTTGAATTGTACTCCTCCAAGCTGTTATCAGTTTTGTTGCAGTGTGTACTTGACTTGTACTGTAACTCTCATCTGTCAAAAAAAAAATTATTAATTCATTCATTCATTTGCTCTTTACTCTAACTCAGGCCCAACAAATTCTTCAGGTCCAAAAGAAATAAAAAGCAGAATGGGAGACAGTGCCTCAATAAATACTGCTTACACAGACAACTGTAATCACACTGTAGATAACAGTAATCTCTAAACGGCCAGTTAAACAAGCAAGGAAGTCTGAATTGCAGTAGTTGGCTTTGTGCAATGCCATATGGCATGTAAACGATGTGGCTAAGTACTGTTTAATGTGCTGTTTAATGACTAGATTAATTCAAGCTAAGCAACCAACTAGCGTTTGTGTGAATCAGACATTACCAATGTCAACCAGAGAAAAGCGCTGATTCTGTTCTGATGGACAATAGCTCAGAAGTATGTTGCAACAACGACATTGTACTTCAGAGGAGGGTGATGTATGGGGTTGAATTTAGGTGCCTTTGGTAAGTTTAATTTCCGCAACTAGTTTGGCGCTTGGCCGATCACACATGCACGCGTGTGTGCACACACACACACACACACACACACACACACACACACACACACACACACTGTGCCAAATGACTCTTCATGCATTTAGCAGGGCTCTCGCGCTGCGGTTATGTTGGAGGGCAGCCAGCATGAGCTCAGCTCCACGCTGTAAAATCCAGAGTATTTACCACTCAAGCCTGGCTTGTTCAATGAATGATAGTGGAAATGGCACATCTACCAGCTCACACAACACATTGTGATTTCACTGTGATTCCATGCTGCAGTACCTGCTGGGAATAAGACATACCTGTTATTGAACAATCATTTTATAGAAATGATCATAGGGCCCATACTAGAATGTTATCCGAAAGTGTGTGTGTGTGTGTGTGTGTGGCAAGATGGCGTGGCAAGATGGCGGCAGGGGTGAACGCCGGTTCCCCAAACAAAGCACACTAATGCCACATTAAAGCACACCCGTCGTAACTACCGTCGTTAATGTAGGGAAGAAAGGCTACTATTATGGATATAACCAGATTGCTGCTGGCGATGTGCCTCATTGCGGTGATAAAGTCGGCCTTTAAAGCCGCTTTACCTACCGGTAGAATATATCAACAAAGGTGGAAGGTGTTTGATCCCACGCCAACCGGGGGTGGGAGCGAGAGCACCTGGACAACTTTTGCAGACTATGTCCGTCCACTTACACCAGAGGAGTGGATCCTCTTTCAAAACGAGGAGAGAAACTTCAGAAAAACTCTGGATACAAAGCGACTGGAGGAGCGACGAAGCTTCGCCTTCTCGGGCGGGACGCCTGCTAAATGGATTAAACTCATCGGCATTCTTAATGGATTGTACTACAGGAGCGGAACTTTTACTACTTGTCATAGGAATGGAAGACCATTTGGACTGCCGCTACTTAAGTACACACTGCGAGTATTAAAAAAGTTTCCGCTCTTCGGTCCGATCCTCCCACCAGAACGGTCTCGGGAATCCCTAGGAGAATGGATCGAACATCAGCTGTGTTTCGTGAGAGACGTCATCCAGCCTGCACTCGGTAGAACCAGCGATCACCAAAGGAGACCGAGACGGGTGGGCAGAGAGAAACTGGCCTATCTATGGCAACATAGGAGGACTAAAGCAACAGAAATCATACTGAACAACAGTACATATCCAAGCCCCCCGCCTGCTGTCAATTCCGTGGACCTTGTGCAGAACTACTACTCGGCCAAGTGCAAACAAACTGATCACGCCCCGTTAGGTGAAGCTCCGTGGCTACAGACATTAGCACTCGACCCCCCGCAATATAGCCCAGGGACCGGTAACTTTACGACTAGTGAGGTGGAAGATGTGATCAATTGCCTGCCTAACAACAAGGCGAGTGGCGCTGATGGGATCACATATGAAAATCTAAAAGCCACTAACACATCTCACTTAGTAAATATATTCAACACTTGTCTGGTGAATAGAAAAGTCCCGGACTCATGGGCAGGTGCACTAATACACAGAATCCCCAAAAAAGACAATATTCCCGACGACCCTTCTACGTGGAGAGACATTTCACTGTTACCAGCAATATACAAAGTATTCATGAAATGCATATTGGCCCGTATTATGCCCTGGCTCACAGACACTGGGATTCTCTCATCTGATCAAAAGGCGTATATTGCCCGTCAAGGAATGAATGAGCATGTTTTTTGTTTAAAGACGGGGATCGATAACTTTAAACATGACTCTGCAAAATTCTATTCCGTTTTCTTAGATTTCCGTGATGCATTCGGCACTCTGCCTCATAACGTTATGATCTATGCTCTCAGGGAAATTCAGCTGCCACAGTTGTACATAGATATAGTGATGAATGTCTATGAAAAGTCCTATATCCAAGTTATATGTGGGAATACTCTGACTGACCCGATTAAGCTCGGTATTGGTATTAAAACAGGGTGTCCCTGGAGTGCGGTGAATTTTATCCTTGCAATTAACCACTGGCTCAAATGGATGCGTCAGTGCGCACCTGAAGGTATAAGATCACCAAACCCAGTCCAGGGATACGCCGATGATGTGCAGATTGCATCACAACAAGAGAATGTAATTATATCTATGCTCTCCCGTACTGAAGAGTTTCTAATGTGGTCTAGGTTGGAAGCTAAACAAACCAAATGCGCCGCGTTCTATGAAAGGCGCAGCGGTGGTAATCGGTGGTATAAATCCAAGACCGATAAGCCCCCATCCTTCACATTAGTGCAGAAACCAATCAGAGTATATTCCCGACATGAAACGTATCAGTACCTGGGGCATAAGTTTAACGTTGCAGGCGACTGGGATGATGCAGTGAACTGCATGATGAATATTCTGTTAGACTGGACTTGATCGATTCCTCCCCTCTCCCCATCCGAATGAAATTGCAGGCAATTAGAGAATTGGCACTTGCCAAAATTCAACATCTATTCTCAAATATCCATTTGCCACAGAACACCCTTATGGAATTGAATAACAAGGTGGTGCGCTTGGTGAGGGGCTGGCTCGGTCTCAATAGTCACTCCACCCGTGCTATGCTCTTTCAGCCCATCAGAGAGGGTGGTTTGGGTGTACCGAATATTGAATGGGTTTACAACGCCACTAGAACCAGTCACCTTATAAATATGCTTAATAATGACGATCCCACGGTCAGGGAAATGGCCCGCGAGTCATTCATTATGCATATGCAGCGACGCAAAGTACCACCCGCGCTGGAGAATGAGACGCAGTTCCTTGGATTCAAAACTAAGGCGAATGGCAAACTGGACATTAAAGCCGCTGGATTCGGTGTGCGGTCTGACTGGATGGACCTGAATGACTTGTGTCAGCGATCAGGACTACAGTTGAGGTGGGTGACGCCTGATACTACAACTGTTACGCTCAGCAGCAATGCTGCTGCTGTGCGTAACAGCATCATCACAGACCCGTTGGTCCGTGCGTGTGCGACCTATGAGCAAGACGGCATACACCATGAACTGTCAATTAAATCTGCGATCGCTAGAGCCACCATTCTAGGGTTGAAACGATCACAAAGCGCACATCACTGGTCCAGTCTACGTCTGCAGGGAAAATTGGCTTTCCTTCCCTTTGTAAATCACTCACTATCGCACTCTGTATTGTCAAATGACTCTGTTGGCGAGGACATCCTCATTTTCACTGTTAAAGCCCGCTTACAGGTGCTGCCCACCAAGTTTAACTTGGCAACCTGGTACCCATCATTACATGATCCATACTGTATTCTACATCCAGTACCACATGACACAGAAACAGTCGCACACATATTGAATGGTTGCAGCCATTATAAAGCACTGTACATCGCCAGACATGACCGTCTGGTTGACCTTGTCTCCGATAAGATCAGAGGAGTACAGGAGAGGACAACAAAAATGTATAAACACAGCACTGTACGGTTGGACTGGTTTGATCACAACGACACTCATGTCAATTCTCTACAAAATATTCCAAACACCCCAGATATTGTGTTCATAAATGAAATTAGAAAAACCGTTACTATCTGTGAAATAGGCTGCCCTTTTGATTTGTATATGGACACTTGCTTCACATCCAAGCTTATGAAATATCAGCCTTTAGTGGAACGTATTATGGCCTTGGGTTACAACTGTCAACTTATTGTCCTTGTATTTGGTAGCCTGGGCCATGTCCATAAGCTTGTGCTCAGGGGATTGCAATTGGGTGGATTGCAGAAAACAAATGCAAAGAAGTTGGCTAAATACTGTTCTATCTCGGCTATTATGGGCAGTCTGTCTGTCTGGAGAAGGCGATGCTTTGTCTATCCTTAGAGAAGGAAAAAAAAAACATCCTGTTTCTGTAGTATCATGTGATAGTATACCATCAATGTCTTGTACTTCTCTGTATGTTAAGCATGTGCCGCAGATTTATCTGGTTGATCTATGATATGTAACCCTCTTCTGATCAGTATTTGGATCTATTATGACTGTGCCTCTTGTGCAGATCCAAATAAAAGAATTCAAATGTGTGTACATAACACTGCAGTGTGTGTGGGTGTGGGTGTGTGTGTGTGATGTTTCGGGCCCTTCCTCAGGAAGGGCTTCACCCCGAAACGTCACCATATGAGTAGCCTCGACACCCAGGCTTTCATTTTCGTTCGCCTTGCGCGAAAACGGAAAGCCTGGACTAACGCGCGTTGGAAAGTGGCCTTGAGGGGAGTGTCAACCTTCCGGGGTGGGCGTCGCTCTAAATGATGTGACGTAGAACAGCAGTGGACGGGCGTGGGAGGGGCCGGAGATGACGACACGTTAGTGAGATCAAATCAGAGCGCAGCACTTCCGCCGTGTGGATCCCACGACACCCCGCCCCCCCAAGGCCAAAATCATTGAGGGCTAGACCAGGCTACCATATAAGTAAAACAGCATTTGGGAGCATCAAATGGTGTGCAGATTTTCTTTCTTTTGTTTAGTTATGTTTTATTCTTAATCTAGCACCCTACCCAAGTTTGTTTTTTGGTTTTTTTTGGATGTGCGTATTCTTTTTCACCTTTCTTGCCTAATAGCATATACAATATAGGCCTACAGGCATACAGTATTGTGCTGCCCTTGAAAGGACAGTTCTGGTTAAAATGCATATTTAAAAAATGATGAGATTTCTGTCCTTTAAAAAGGTACTTAAGAAAATGTTAATCTGAAGTTCAATATACCATTTCTTACTGCTTGTACTGCCATCTAGTGGTGTAGGTAAGAGGTTAGAAACATGATACATGAAAATCAAACCTAACTCAGTATACTGGTAGATTAGAAAAGGAAAGTGAAACCAAACTCAGTATAGACAACAGCATAGAAAAGGAAAGTGAAACTTAAGTCAGTAGAGCCAGCATTCTGAACAGTGAGCTGTGAACATGTCTGCTGCTGAGATTTCCTCTAGTACAATTGGGTTGTATTGAAGTGATTGGATGTTTATATTCAGGGGAGGTTTTAGGCATGGGCAGCCGCCCAGGGCGACATTGTGGGCGACCACGAGGAGGGCGACCTCACCCTGAGGTCCCCCTCCCTACCTCCAATGTAGTCCTCAGACCAAGAAACAAATGAGAGAGAACATTCCTTGGGTGTCTCAATTTTTTCATATCACCAAATGAAAAAATGCACTCTATAGGTTCTTGCCTAGGTAGCTTAGCAGTAAGTAGTTGTTGTGTTTGGACGATGGTCTGGTTTGTTCTTGGATGGTGGGGTAGAGATGGTCGTTGGGTTGGTCCCGGCTGGGGTGCAGCAGGGGATTTCACTCAGGGAGTACGTCACTCTAGAACCGCCACTGTTTATATTTTATGAAGATTGTGATGTTTGCAATTTGTCTGTGTATGTAAGCTAAGGTGAATGGTTTATTCTGTGATGGCATGTGCATTGCATGATAGCCTACTACAACTGTGGCTGCATGATGTTTGGAACATTGTTTTAAGTTCAAATGCTGGACTTACATGTATACTTTTACTCACACTTCAGTGTGTTTACTTGCATGTTAATAATTTGTATGTTTATTTCTGTACCGTTTCAGTTTTACAAAATTCTGCAGAGACTACAGTGAATACAAGAAAAGTCAACCCTTGTCTCTTTATTGGAGGATCTCATAAACTGTTCACTAGCTGTCTAGCTGCACATAGGTACGTGTTGCAAGGGCATTATAAGTATAATATACACCATTGTGCCAGGGAAGCAAACAAATTAGGCCTACAGGTTGTAATTACAGGTACTGTATGTCCCTGTTAGCAGATTGCTGACAACATTTCCCCACATTTTGTGTGTAGCCTATTTCTACCAGACATACACAACTGTATGTACACAACACACACACACACACACACACACACACACACACACACACACACACACACACACACACACACAGTGCCACGGTCGTCGCGTCAGTGCATCCCTTCCCCCAATTCAACTGTTTCTATTGTTGTGGCGCTTGCTTTGACAATGTCAATGTCATCTCAATAACATCCTCTTCTTTAAATTTCTTGATAAAACAACCAAACTACTATATATATATATATATATATATATATATATATATATATATATATATATATATATATATATATATATATATATATATATATATATATATATACATACACACATCATCATCATATTAAAGCTCATATGTATGCGGATGTCTCTGACAACAACAAACTCAGTTGAGAATTAAGCGAGTTGTCATTTGAAAAAGTATATGCTCCATAAGATAGCCACCACGTAACAACGTCACTCTCCATTGGCCAGCATCGCGGGCGAGCCATCTAGATTTCTTGTTATATATTGTAATGTTTAGCACCCTGAGCTGGAGTCGAACCCTGAGCTGGAGTCCTACACTCAGTACACTAGCGTCATTTATAATGGGTGCGTGGCACCCATGGGCCCCATCGCCACTCTAGGGGGGCCCCGAGGCCCAAACAGACTTTTTTCCTTCTCCTTTTATTAAAATATATCTTGTCGCGTGGGGCCCACGCGAGCAGCATACGGGAGATGACGAGCTAATGTCACTTTACTTTCATCTAAAAAACAGCAACCTTATTACAGTCAGACGTACAAAGATGGCTAGTGTCAAAGCTGCGACATTGAGGCGTCGAGAGCTGTTTGTGCAGCATGTTGGTCCCTATTTATTGTCCCGATCCTCAATAGAAGTCCATGTAGAATGGCCGCCCTAGGACTGGCCACTTAAAGAGAACGGAGTTGTCGCTGCTGCTCGACTCTGTGCTTACCTTTTGAAAGTCCGGCACCCATGGCTGATGAACCCTAATGTCGCCACTGACTCAGTAGACCAGGCAAGCCGCACCAAGAGAGCTAGCATACTACTACTACTACTACTACTACTGATAATACATATAAATATAGCTGCTGGCAGCAATAAGATGGGACCGAGCAAGCAGCCACTTTGGAATCTCGAACGTGGGACCTACTTCAGAGAGATTGTAGTGGGAGATTGTAGTGGTCATCAACATGTTCATACAGTACACATGGCAAGATCTATGAACATGGCACATTTTGTGTGTATGTGCCCCCAGCATAGGGGATTCTGCCTCTCCTTCCAGAAGTAGCACTGCAGGAAAGGACACTGCCATTGTGGGCGGTGCTGCCTTTGGGAGAGCTCTGGGGTTTGTGTTTGGTTTGGGTGCAAGACTTGTTATAATTATCCATAATCATGTATAACTCCTCATAACTGCATTAATAATGTATTAAAACTGTCATAATGCAGAATTATGCTCAAAGGAACAGCAACTATATAAACACACATTCCTACTACCATCACTTAGTCTGTCATAAAGGCACAAATAGAAATGATGTACTGTGTCTGAATGCATTATAACCAATGTATCTATTAAATGAAATGTCTATAAACAAAATGTCTATAAAGTCTATAACATGCTTGGCTTTGAGACCTATAACTAAAGTTGGCAATTATTCATGTTCATGTCTGTAGTTTATATTTTGGTATGACACAACTAATTAATGATACATGAATATCTGCCCACTTTACTTAAAGGCCCCAAAGCCACCTTATAGCATATTATTGATGTTTATAAGACATGATTCCATTTAATAAACACATTGGTTATAATGCATTGTGACACAGTACATCATATATATTTGTGCCTTTATAACAGCAGTTATAATAGTGTTCTAATAGTTATAATGTGCTGTTCCTTTGGACAGAACCGTTATAACAGTTATAATACATTATAAATGTAGTTATGAGGAGTTATACATTATGGACTTTTATAACAAGTCTTATAAGCATTATAAATGTATTATAATGTATTATACATGCATTGTAAAAGTGACCTTCAAGTAAAATGTTACCAATTGGTTCAGTTGTGATCTAAAGTACAAATTCAATGTACTTTCAATAGTCAATGTAGTAGACTACTGTCCTTATCACTGTACATTGATAATTTCTGTCTATTTCAGGATGGGTTTTGAAATTACTGGAGAAGATGTTGCCGCTTCTATCAAGCAATTGGCTCAACTTACAGCTAGACCAGAAATCATGGCATGGGTTGAGCAAAGTGCAACTTCCTGTGTGGAATGGGGAGGTGTTTTAAATGATCTATTCAAACAAAGCTCAATCAAAACTCTGTATATTGAGAGATTGAGAGAAGATCCAATGCCATCAGTGATCTTTGAAGACATTGAACAAGGATTAACGAGAGGTAAATCTTTGATCTGTGAAATTAGAAATCCAGGTGGTCACAATCATGTATTTACTATTGATTCCTGTCCAGATGCATGTAATGCACGCATTATACATGCTTGTATACTGTACATGCTGTACAGTATATGAACTCTTGAAAGTGGCACCTTTCATACAAGCCACTTTACAAAAAATACTATGGACCTTATATCTGTTTTGAAATTGAATGTCATTATAAATTATTATAAATTCTAATGACATTTACACAGTTCTCACAAAAGGACAGCAACTCTGAATGTTAAGGCTTTTGCACATATTTATTTTCTTTGTACCATATTGCATGTTGGTGGATTTGTTTTACAAGTTGTTTAATTAGCCAGTGTGCCATCATTTGCATGTCCCATGATTTTCATCTTTCAAAAAAAAAAAAAAAAAAAAAAACTTTCTGGGATTGTTTTTTTTGTTTTTGTTTTTTTTTTAATCTAGAATTGTGTCTTTTCTTTGTATATCAATCCTTGGAACCGACAGGGTCACATGGACAAATCGGGTAAACATTGATTTAGTGACGTTTACTCTTGCACGCACCTACACCGACCTCTAGCCCTGATACATGACGGTCGGTATACATCTATACGACCGTCATGGATGCTAAGCCCCTGTAGAGATAGTGGATGATTTCAACGGCAGCGTACGTAATCCCAAACGCCCGTATCTGTGAAACAAAGTGCTGCCTCTGAGGTTGTATGTCTCCTGAGTTTGTACGCTCATCGAAAATCACCCGAAACCTCCTTGTTTTTGAATGAAATGACTTTGTTGCCGACCAACTCCTGATTTTCCTCCGTTTTCCTGTCAACTTCCGGGACCAGCGTTCCGTGAAATGACTTCACGGAACAAATCTCTTCAAAATAAGAGTACCCATTTTAGTTTTTAAAAATGGGTACTCTTATTTTTGAAGAGATTCTTTTCGTTAGCCGGAAAAAGTAGATTTCTCGTCGGATCCTGCTGGCACTGTGCATTCCAAGGATTACGTTGCCCACAGAGCCCATAGCCTGAATATACACTGAGTTACGACAACACTCCGTTCACTTCATGGGTCCAGCCCTCAGAGTAAATAATTATAGAGAGAGCACCCTGAGGAAATCTTGAGGCGAAATGGACATAGTGGCCAAAGTTGAGAATGCAGTTTGAGAGCATGGGGCCAGTAACATGAACGCGGAATAGGCTCCGCCCCCTCCATAGCTCTCCGCTCTGACGCACGCACACGCACGCGCGCCGACCGTGCATGAGGTCGCCCGCGTTCATGTTCTCGGCCCCATTTTCCCAGAATGCACTCTGTTTTCCCCCCGGAAATAGGGAAAAATAGGAGTGAAATCGCCTCATGCGCTGAGTGAGCAACTCAATGCAAGTGGATGAGAGGGGATCTCGGGTGCCCTCTCTATTCACTTCATGGGTCCAGCCCAATGGCGGCTCTTCTACATACATTTCTATTGAAAATGGGGACAACACATAGGCCTTGAGAGTACTCAGTTTATGACCCCTTGATGTCGCAACTCCTACAAATGGCTCTGCTGTTACTGATGGATCTCATCTCTCAAGGAATCCAGGTTGTTTCTTTCATTCAGTGGTAAGACTTTGATTCAGAGTGTGTGCTTTGTTGTTGGCTGTTGTATATTAATATTCATTGCAATGTAATACGTATACAACGTTGTAAATTTGTATTGTTTTTTTTTTTCTTCGCCGGGGTTGCCATGTTTGGTCACGGAATTACAAGCAAACCCGTCTTGTTTTTATAAAAGTCACTTGCAGGGTAGATGTTGTTGATCTGAGCAGTTGTTCATGTGAAGCACAGCTCAGATGAATATGTTGTTAAAGGTATTTGTGTTGTTGGGACGTTTTCATAACCATTCAAGGCAATTTTTGTTACTTAATTTTGTGAATCTGGCCGCTTGTAAATCTGGCAACGCAGCATTTGGTGATCCTCAGATCGTGATGATCGCTTTAGGATGCTGATTCAATGCGAGGATGCTTAGATGCCCAAACAGCTATTTTCACTGTTAGAAAAACAGTTCGCCCCTGCCCCATGGGTTTTTGACGGGGTTTCAGGGGGTCCCCAGCTAATGATAGTCAAATTGGAAAGAAATGGACCCTTATAGTCCTGTAACTCAGACTGTACAAGTGGACCCAAAGAGGTCCATTTGGTTCTGTTTGAGTTGGGGTAGATAGAAATGCCATTCAATGGAGGTCCATAGACTAATGTACTGTATGTCAAACTAAAGGTCCTTGAAATTAAACAGTCTCTGAATCAGCACTAGAGCCATAAAACGTCTTCTCTGATATGAATATCTTTTCAAATGGGGGTCCGTGGGATAATTTGTTTCAACTGTGGGGCCATTGACATGAAAAGGCTTGGAAATAAAAAATTGTGTGTATTATAGGCCTATGCATGCTGTAATAGTGGCATAGTGCATAATATTGCTTATCCAACTTCTCAGAAATATGTTATTCACAAAACAAACATGCGGTTTTGTTACATTACAGACATCAATATATCCTCCCTCTGTTAAGTTAGGCTCCTTATCGGAAGTATGGCTGCTATGACGCAATCGCCATAGTTGTCAAAATAATTTAGCAGACAGCCATCCGCAACAACGACGGATTAGCATGGTGATGCATCTATGCAGCGTGTGTCGAACAGGCGTTGTGGACTGGACACTACGTTAAGTGTAGGTTCTGCCGTAGTAGGAACAGCTGCTAAATTCTGTACGCTCTATTGAAAAAGTTTTTCCTCCTAATAATACCTGATCATCATAATTTAGGAAGGAAAAAATCATGGCACTGTATCTTTAAAGACGGACATAACATGACTCTTTAAAGATTGTTTTCATACTGGTATTACAGTCTTATTGTTTTAGCAATCATTTGGGGCCCACATGCAATACCCTATGGCACACCATAGGAGCTTGACTGTACTACATTGACCTCTCACATATACGGTTCATTAAAGAATCCGGCCTTGGAACCCAGAAACCATTTTCATGTTCTGATTGGGTCAATCTTTTGCACTAATTCAATGCTGCTCCTCAGCCAGTTTTCAGTGAGGACAGATGCTAGTGAACTGATTTGCATAGAATTTGCACAGCGTGGATTCAATCGCCAGAGACAAACATTTGAAGAGCACAACAAATATTATCTCCACCAGTGTCTCTATCTAATAAGGTTTGCTGAAAGTATAGGCTACACCCATTTGGCAAGAAAATGTCTACATAAATGTTTTTAGATATGGCACACAATACAGTACCTGTATGTTCCAACATATATGCTCATATTTCAAACTGGCCTCCTACATGTCAATATATGCACATGTATGACATATTATATATGCACATGGATGCACGGCATATATGTACATGACCATGAGTGTGGCTTGAGTGTACAGGATTTGATGAGGTCAGATCAACAACATACGGAACAGGTCCGCACCATAAATGGAGATGTAAGGGTGGCGGTGAGGGCAGTATCTTGAGTGTACATTTGATGAGGTCAGTTGAGGCAGGGCCGGATCTAGAAGGGGGCAGGGGTGGGCAGAGCCCACCCAAACGTGCATCCTGCCCACCCAATGAAAGATAATATCAGTGGTTTTCAACCAGTGGTCCAGAGTTCCCCAGCTAAATGGTGGAAAGTTGTTTAACCTGATGTAACTCTTTGAGAGCGTAAAAATGAAACCAAATGGACCCTTGCGGGTCCATTTGGTTTCATTTTTATAAGGGTCCATTTGGTTTCATTTTTATGCTCTCAAGAGTTAAAATATTCACGTCAGTCTGTCACGATGCGTGACTGAGATGCGTGACTGACTGACTGTCAGCAGGCCTGTGGCCAGATTATGGACTGCTGCAGGATATCCTTCATGTCATGGACATACCGGTATTTGACCAGCAGGTGTCAGTGTTACACACAGGGGATCATGCCTGCCTAGAATAATACACAGAGAGAGTCATGGAGTGTGTGTGTGTGTGTGTGTGTGTGTGTGTGTGTGTGTGTGTGTGTGTGTGTGTGTGTGTGTGTGTGTGTGTGTGTGTGTGTGTCATGCTGCATGAGCATATTGTGTGTGAAATATTAAGCTGTAGATGATCTTATTTGTTCATATCATTCAAGAAAGGAAATACGCCTACTTTAGCTGT
Source organism: Benthosema pterotum (assembly GCA_039105355.1). Lineage (NCBI taxonomy): Eukaryota > Metazoa > Chordata > Actinopteri > Myctophiformes > Myctophidae > Benthosema > Benthosema pterotum. The sequence goes on along the minus strand of CM076970.1, from coordinate 26,642,601 downwards.
TCTGAGATCACTCATAGTGTTGTCATCCAATTTCGAATGAATGAATGCATTTTCATTCATTTATCGTTTGTGTGTGTGTGTGTGTGTGTGTGTGTGTGTGTGTGTGTGTGTGTGTGTGTGTGTGTGTGTGTGTGTGTGTGTGTGTGTGTGTGTGTGTGTGTGTGTGTGTGTGTGAAAAACTCTGCATGCATGCGTCAGAGAGTGTTTATGCTGCATCAGCGCAACGGATATACGATATTTGAATGTTTTCATTTGTATGACTAAACCAAAGCAACTAAAAGTGCTTAATGGCCAACTTTTGTGTTTTGAGCATTTCCCTCTGACGTAGATGGATCAGCCGCAAAGAGACGTTTAGAGAAGTTGGTGGTTAGACATCGAAACGTCTGGAATTGTGATGGAACATGTAGAAGGAAGGTGTTGCCCAACACTGACAGTGAAAGTAGTACTTGATTTTGTGGAACTACAATTCTTCAGAAAAAAAGTCAACTTTGGCGACTGCTTCTCTGTTTACATGCCAACAGCACACACGTAACAGTGTTGGCAGAATGACGTGTGTGTGTGTGTGTGTGTGTGTGTGTGTGTGTGTGTGTGTGTGTGTGTGTGTGTGTGTGTGTGTGTGTGTGTGTGTGTGTGTGTGTGTGTGTGTGTGCACGCGTGCGCATGTTTAGAGGGTCATTGCTGAGACAGCCAGAGCAGCGTGAAGGTTCTCCCAGTATCTGCAGTATGTCGTTATTACTATTGTATATTATGTGTATCTGCATAATTTCGTTATTACTATTATCATTATTATTAATAGGCCTATGACACATTAATATGACACCTTAATGTCATCTCTCCAAGCAGCTGGAAAGCATGGCTTGTTCTGCAAGGGCAATTGCAATGTCTTCCTGAGTTTTAATGACTCGATTTTGTCTGTTTGTATTTGTCTCCATCTTTTTAAATCTCTCTGGCTCTCTCTCTCTCTCTCTCACACACACACACACACACACACACACACACACACACACACACACACACACACACACACACACACACACACACACACACACACACACACACACACACACACACATACACCACACTCTTGAATCATGACAGGAAGTGAAAGTGAAAGCACATCCTCAGGCATGCCCAGACACATGTAGTCTGCTGAGCTACTGCTGTGCACACACACACGTGCACGCACGCATGCACACGCACACACAGCCACATGTTGATCTGACAGACAGATGTGTGCATAAATGTGCGTGTGCGCAGGTGTAGGCATAAGGGAAATTTAGAACTGGCACTTCAGGCCAGTGGATTCTCCAAATCACTGGCGCAACCATTAATATCACTGGCCAAAGGGATTCCTATTCTTTAATGCATACTGTTTGTATTATTTGTTTTAACACCAATTTAATAGCAATAAACGGCAATAGCTATAAAGAAATGGCCTGTAGTTAAATTATTGTCAACAAAATAAATAAATCAATTACTTAGACATTTAGACAAATACTTGCAACGCTGCTGATTAATTAAGGATGGAACCCTTATACTTTTGGAAAATCACTATGTTTCTACAGGGAATTATGTGCGTGTGCATGTAGGCGTGTGTGTGTGTGCGCGGGTGTGGCACTGCGAGGCTGCGTAACAGTGCAAAACAGCCAACAACAGACACTATGACATTGTGTGTAGTCTGCCTACAGATATACAGTATACGTTGCAACACTAATGTGTAATTGGAAGGCACATCCATACTTGCCTCATGTGGCATGTGTGTGTGTGTGTGTGTGTGTGTGTGTGTGTTACCTTGGAAAGTGCCGAGTTAGGCAATGTGCTTTTCTGCCTGAAGGCACAGCTGCAAGAAGTCAATCAATGTACAAAGATTGGCGGTGGCTCTGATGTAGAGCCACGGGACTGTAACCACAAGGTTGGCAGTTCGAATCCGGACTCCCCCAGAGTTAGTGTCGATGTGTCCCGGAACAAAGCACTTAACCTCTAATTGCTCCCCATGTGCTGGTTGTGCCTTGCATGGTTTCCGTCGCCTTAAAGGGGAATTCCACCCATTTTCAACATTTTTTTCTGAGAGTGTACAAATGCAACCAAATGAACCTGTTAGGGTTCATTTGGTTCCATTTGTACAATCTCAGAAAAAAGAAGCGTCTAAAGAAATCCATGAATGTGTGTGTGAATGGGTGAATGTGATACACAATCTATGTAAAGCGCCTTGGATAAAGGCACAATATACTGTAAATGTGTCATTTACAAATATGACTGAATGTATGGGGTTATGTAATGCATGGGTTTGTATCATTGTATGTGCTTCCCATGTTTTCCAGATGCCAGACAAATGAGGCTTTTAATATACAATAGACTAGATATTTTTATTTACAGTAATACAAAATAAACTAGAATTGTTTAGGACCTATCATCACGTGATATGTGACCGTTTTGTGACCCAGGGCTGAGTCTATGGGGTATTTTTCCATATTAGTCGGTTTAATAGAGGAGTTTTAAGGTCATTGATGCACGCCTGCGATGCTGCAGGAACTCGCCCAAATGCAGCCTATTGTAGTCATTGGAACATCCTTGACACACACCTTAGGGATTGCACAAATGTTTGTTTTTTACAGACGGTAATAGTGGCTAGTAATGGCTTGATTTCCAACAACACCTCCGCATGATGACACACACACTGTGCCTGGAGCCAAACCATCATTCCGGCCGATCACCCGTTCAACTTTGTCTTCAACGTGTTACGCAATGTTTGTGTTCACGCAATGTCGGAGTACACGTAAACACTGGCCCCTTTTATTATCAATGAATCGTATTTATAGTTGTGTAATAAAAGCTGGACATAGGAGAGTCTGTCATGCCCTTTAAAACAACAATGAATGAACAAGTTTCAGACATTCAATCTGTCTAATCCACAAAGCTGTGAAAACGACTGGTGAGAAGAAGAGGGTGGGGTCGGTCAGGGGGATAGAAAGAGGGCTAATTTCAGACTAATTCGCCTAAAGTGATTAAGTGAGACAGGGCTGATGATAAAATAAGCTGCTGCTGTTACTGTGTGCTCGCGCCTTTATGTCTGTCTGCACACACACACAAACAATGACATGCCACCAAATGCAGGGCAAACTTGCTGTGAAGTCAACAATCTATGAAAACCTGTGAAAAATGCTGAGCTGTGACCGCCCTGACACAATATACTGTAGGCTATTTCCTTTAGAGATACTAAAGATAGGACTTAAAAGTAATAGAGGCAACTTTACGGTGTGCAAACACTATGTTTGTAAACAGATTTGTTTAAAAACCAAATCTAACTTCACCTAACCTCCACTCTATTGGCTCATTATGAAACTGCTGGAGACTACTGTTCTGTGATTGGCTAAAACACTGCCTCACCCCACACAACCCCCCATTAGCGGTGTTAACCCACCATTAGCACCACGTTTCCTGAGCCCGATGAATGCTTTGTTTTCATGATTTGTTGACAACAAAGTTCTGGACCGTCTGCAGGACGAAGCAAGTGTCTGCAGGGAAACAGATGCAGCATCAAAGTAGAAGCAACATAGAGAGGAAAAATATAGCTACGGTATATATCTATTTTGATTTTTGGCTATAAAGTTGCCTCTATTACCTTTTAACGAAAGGCTACATAATGGTCAAACAGCTTGAATGATGAGATAATGCAATCACCCGATTTGCCCTTGACCTCACCTTGGCCTCGGCTTGCTTTCTGCCATTATTGATCTGGAACTCACGTAAAAGTACTCGTGTCTAATAAGCATCACAGCAATAATGACAGCAGGCCAACAAAAGGTACAATTAAACTGGCCTAATTACTACTAATCACTACCTCGGGGCATTACCTAACGACTGTCAGCGCGTGCCTTAATTGGCAATAGACGAGGAGGCAGTTCCTAATCTTTGCGACTGGTTGCTGAGGAAAGTGGACCAGGCCAAGCCACGGACAGATGGGCTGTTATGGAAGGAGCTCCCAGACAGACTGAGCCGACCCTGAGCTCTCTCTCTCTTCCCTGGCCTGGTGGTCGGTGCAGTCGGTGGCTTCCATTGAAGCTGGCCCTGGGCCAGCCTTGTGGAGACGACTGTGAGGGATTAGATTAGCTAACAGCAGAGTCACTGTCATCTGACCAGCCAATGACCGGTTTGACCCATGAGGTGAGGTCCCGTAAATAGAGAGGAAATGAAGGGAAACAAAACCTCTGACAATCTGGATTCTCACCTGTTTGAAACCAAGGGCACTGCAGACAAACATCAGTTCATGGTATACAGCAGGGGTTTTCAAGCTTTTTGATCCTATAGGGACCACTATTTTAATTGAAGACACTTTAGCTCACAGACCCCAAAAGTAAAGTTTTTTTTTTTTTTTTTTTTTTTAAACAAAACAGGCAAAGAAAGATAAAAAATGACAATTCTTCTTCATTCTCTAGTTACTGTATGTGTAGACTTGGGCTAATTCACATGATGATTATTTTAACTCTTGAGAGTGTAAAAATGAAACCAAATGGCCCTGCAAGGGTCCATTTGGTTTCATTTTTACGTTCTCAAGAGTTACATCTGGTTGACCAACTTAGCTGGGGACCACCTGGAACCCTCTCAAGGACCACTGGTGGGCCCCAGACCACCGGTTGAAAACCCCTGGTATACAGGCAAGTGACGTGTAAAGGGGAATTACACACATTTTCATAATTTACTCCCTTAGAGATGTTGTGTGGACATGATAAAAAGTTCCCCCCATTCTGTCTTTCTTAGAAATGGAGGTGTGAAAAAAAATTATTAACATGGTGAAACACATCCTGGTGACATCATTAAGTTGTGTTTCACCATGTTAATGATTTTACTTTTAGGAAAAAAATGAAAATAGGTGGAATTCCCCTTTAAAGGGTAAACCTGAACAAATTGGTAGATACTTTCATATAGATTTACTGCTTGATACGATTGACGAATTAACATCTTATCATAGGAGTGGTGGTGAGGAGTGGTGCTGGATGTTAACCACAAGGTTGCCAGTTTGAACCCAGCCTTAGTGTCCCTGAGCAAGACACTTAACCCCCAAATTGCTCCCGATGTGCTGGTCAGTACGTTGCATTGGCATCAATCCACGGAAAAGTGGGGGAAAAGGCTGACAGTATTTTGTGAGGGGTACATTTCCAGCATGGTTTGGTTCCACTTGAACCCTTGGCTTATAGGGAAAGATCAATACAAAGCTAGAGGGATCACCTTTTATCCGAGGACAGCATTTACAGGTCCTCCCTGATGGGACTCCAGATGTACAGTAAAGTACAAGGGGTCACTGAATGCCAGTTCTCCAACTATTTTAGACCAGCATTTCTACACAGCACTCTCCTCCAAAACACCAAACAGAGGCATATACAGTATTTTGTTAGTATGATGTTGCCCCAAGTAGAGTTCCAGAGTTCTGGTGCATTGCATATGGCCTGGTCCTTAAGACAATCCACAATCCATACTGGTGGCTAGAAATATCTATACTATGTTTCACGCTGGTTGAGGGTGAATAGTTTGATCAGTAGATCTTGGTCTCTCTCTCTCTGTCTCTCTCTCTCTCTCTGAGATGGGATACATGTGCTATACACAATGCTCACACACATACACGCGCGTGTGCACACGCCGAGCACAAACATAAAAGTGGACAACATTGTGTTGATCCCCCTCCTCCCCACTCCTTTAACAGATGGTCCCAGTGTTGCGAAGGGACAACGGATTATCCCTTATTGTTCTGAATATTTTTGATTATCGCCTGCCCAGTGATCATTTCGACATCATATATATAATAAAAATGACCTCCTAACCTTTTTTGTCGGAGCTTGCCCCTCGGTGCTTCTCTAGGGCTAATAGGTTTGGCTCACGGTGGCCACAAAGCCGTAGCAACCGAGACGGAGAGACGTTCCATAAGCTTCTCATTTCATAAATTGACGGTCAGATCGGCTGTATTAAGTCAAGAGAGCATAACAAGAGGCTTGGGAGAGATTTGGAGAAGGTGTTTACCACTGCTGCAAGCATACTTATTGAAAGAGCCGGCAGCGCTTATGTAGTCTTATGTATATTTATTTATGTGCATAATCATGTATAACTTAATTCCATTCGTAGCAGCATAACGCCGCTTTCCCATGTGACTTGTTTTCTCCTTACATCTAGCTGCTATTTTTGCTCGTGTTAGTTTTTTATTTCAATTTAAACATTATAAACACAATCGTTGCTGCCTTATTCATATCTATTTATTAATTCATTTACTTTACTAAAATCAGCGATAAACAACAGAGAAAACGACGATGATGATGATGATGATGATGATGATGGTGGTGGTGGTGAAGGTTCTGGCCTGATGCCAAGTATCGATCGGAGGATTGTGCGTTTTTTTGTACGCATGAGGGACACTTAAAGACCAGCGGGATTAAGACAATTAGGGGGTTGATTAAATGGGCAGAATTAGGTCAGAGCGACGTCGGCCTGGTGTAAGGCCGGGGGGGGGGGGGGGGGGGGGGGGGGGGTTGGTCAGGGAGGAGGGGGTTGGTTGGAGGACGGCTGTGAAATGAAGCGGAGGTGGAGGAGGAGGAGGAGGGAGGATTGGGGTCAGAGAAACTGATCGCCATAACATTGAAGAACGGCCAAATATAACCTGGGATGAGAGGAAAGCAGAGAAAGAGAGAGAGGGAGAGCGTGGGAGAGAGAGGGAGGGAAAAGAAGGCGAGAGGAAGTGTATTGGATTTGCGCTCACGAGTGAGTGAGGTGACATCATCACCATGCCGTACTTCACCTACTTTCTTTCCGTGGCAACCTGTCTGCATGGCGGATTTACCTTCGTCTGTCTAGACCTAGTGGTTTTCCAAACACTGGGGCCAGGTCAGATCACAAGGCACAGTCCAGCTGATCTATGGTACAAGCGACTTTTTGGAATTGTATAAGGCCCCAACGAGCCACTTGTGGTCGTCACAAAAATGCCAATTTTCATTACCACTGACCCTAAACTTTTGAATCGCGGAGCATGCATTGGCAAGAGATACAGTTGCCACCTATTAACAGTCTGACATGGGTTTGGCGATGAATTAGATCTGCTTTTATGTACTGTACTATGATAATGTGCGTCTCCCAACCATAGGGACTCCAATATCCCATACAAAAACAGCACAACAGCAAGGTACAGAGCCATTTAGTACGTTGTAGAAGAGTTACGATATTTAGGGGGCAGAAAACAGCCTGGCCATGTGGTTCATGGACTCACACAAGCTCATAGACACCAATGCATTCTGTAACTTTCGGTTGTCCCCATTCGGGCAGGAAGGAGCAGTTCAAACTTCCAGATCAAATAAAGCGTCTTGATAGTAAAGTGAGTATCATTGGATGCGTGGGTGTGGACTTGAGGAGGCCCAGCAATTTGCACTGATAGTTTCATCAAAGAACTTGCCATGTGACAGGCCCAATGCACATTAGTCAGTCCACACATGCAAACACCTTTGAATCATCATTGTCTGATAGTGAGAGAGACAGCAAAATCGTTTTCCAGACCACGACTGTTGGTCACGACCATTGGCAAATAACATAAATCAGTTGTGACCGTTGGGGCAGTTGGCCCAACGGTCGCAATCGTTGGGCCAACAGCCACGACCGTTTTTTATCAGTCGCCACTAAACCTAACCTTAACCCATAACCCTAAAAATAACCTCAGAAAAACCAATGCCTAAACCTAACCTTAACATCTAACCGCTGGGCTGACTGCCGTGACCGCTGGCCGAATGACAACTACCACGACCGTTGTCATTCGGCCAACTGTCACAGCAGTTGGAAAATATCATAAATCAGTTGTCACCGGTGAGCCATCAGTTGCGACCAACGGTTGTGGTCGGGAAATTCTTCTACTTTTGAATTTCCAGCAGTGTAGATGCTGCAAAGCTTATTACTGCCCTCCACAGTTCGAGAGTGTGGATCTCTCTTAAAGCAATATTAAAATTTAAACTAGGCTCCACCCGTGCTATCCTCTCCCAGTGCTCCGAACCCTACTTGGTTATTTAACCTGCCCGTTCTTTCTGACCCTCTCTCTGCACAAACTTTCAGTTCTTCTCCTGTGACTTTGTCAATAAATGGTCGGGAAACGATTTTGCTGTTCCTGGAGGTATTTGCTACATTTGCTGACTGTCATTCTTGTCTGAGTTGTCTCCCTTATGAGAATCCAAACAACTACAGTACCACCTCATCCAAAGGCAAATCCTCAGGACATAATGATTAGACTTCTGGGCTACAAGTGGGGCTGTACCTCTGCCATGTACTGTAGTGTACACCCACATACACACGCTCCCGATTCTTGTCCTCAATGCCCCTCAGGCCAGACCCCCCTCAGACTGTCTAATTAGCAGACACTTATTGATCCATTGGATTTGGGGGTTGAGCTCGCCTACTGTCTACCAGACAGATCTGTGCTTAAATCTTCTTCTAGCTGGTGGCCTTGGGTTTTTTTTTTAAGGGATCGTGGATTGCGACTGTGTTCATGTGGAAAGGGGAGGGGGGGGGGGGGGGGTATGGCAGCAGACAAACCAACCTGTTGACCCCTAAAGCCTGACCATGTCCAGCAGAAGTTGCTGCGGCCCTGCCTGCTGATCATCTACCCCTCTCTTATAATCCATCGCCCCTCTCCTCTGTCTATAGCGTTTCATACTGTGCTGGCTATTTAATTGTTGAGGCGCACGTGGGTGGCATGTACTTGAAGCCTGCAGGATATTAATTGTACGCGAGTGTTGTAGAGGGGGGGTGGGGGGTGTGCTGGTGTTGGTTGGCAGTAATTAGGGTTTTAGCCTTGTAGAGGCCAATTAATTTGGAAAGTGTGGGATGAGATAAACATCCCCTGGTAACTGGGGGGTTTAGACAGATTATGTAAGCATTAGGAATCGCAAATTAGCCAACACGCTCCGGCTAACTACACAGCATCTGTTGGTGTTTACTGTTGCAAACAAAAAAATAATAAAAACACACACACTATCTAATTTGCGGTGATATATTTATTGGGACGTTTCGCTGTTGCACCTTTATCAAGCAAATAGTTTGTGACAATGAGATGGCGTTTTTAATAAGCGTGGAAGCCTGGAAGCTTGCAATTAGTTGCAATCCCCATGTGCAATGAAGGCATGAATACGTTATTGTACTGTAGTACCCAGAGCTACAGAAGTAAGAGAAGCACAGTCTTGTGACAATTACACTGTAAATGTAGTCTAGATGGTAAAATAACTTACATTATAGAGGTGACAAAAATACATTTCCACACACATTAAACTGCAGTGCATCGTTGCTATCTTTTTAATTTTAATGTGAATTTCATTAGGCTTCATCCAGTTACAGGCGTATACAGCACTGTTTAAAGAACTGGATGTACATATCCCAGCTTTTTTCAGATCAAATATACATTCCAAAATAGTTCAGGTTGGACGGTAAGCGTGGGTCCTTTTTTTTTTTTTTTTTTTTTTTAATAAAATATAAAGATAGTCTCAAACCAAGACTTAGGGTTGTGGAAAAAGTCAAGTAATACATGTATTCTAAATATAAAATACAAACCAAATCATGGATTTATATAAAATGATCAAATTCACCTTTAGCCTTTCAAAACCTCAAGCAAATGTAATTGTTGTAGTTATAGTTATTTCTATGAAAAATTATTTTTTACTATTATTATTTACTTGTTACTAAATTATTTTACTAAGTATCTACTTTAATCGATGAAAAAATAAAATGCATAATAGTTAAGTAGTTTCTTTTGCAGGTGTGAAATGTGTTTCACTTTGTCTGCTCATATATTTATTCATCACTTTTAAATGCACATTATCGTGTTACTCACTGTACATGTTCTCTCTTCTGAAACAAACCACTTACATTCCAGTTAGTGACTTATAATCATTATACGCTGTGAAGAAACTCATTGACCAATATGAGGGACAACAACACAATGGTATGGTGGTTTAAAGTAGTTCTTGGGTATTTGTTATTCATCTACCATCTACCTCTCTCCTTCCTTCCTCATTGATAGCATGCTTGCAGCCTAGATGTGTGAAGATACTTCATGACAGTGGCAATGTGGTCTGTCTTAGTCAGCCCCTCAGACGTTTTCTAATTCTGATCAATGAAGGTGAGAAAGTGAGTTCTCAGTTCTCACCCTTTCAGCACAACACACAGCACAACAACTTGTAAATAATTTGTTCTTATTGTAAAATGACACACATCTGCGCACAACACAACAACCTCTAAATCTCTAAATGTATTTACACAATCATTTACAACTTATTCAACCAATCAGACACATTTACACTTCTCTGTTCATTTTCTACAACAACCATTTCTCCCATATTTTATTTATATAGTAGGAGGTCATTTCTCACTCGTATTCCAAATGCTAATTTTTTTCCTTGCTCTCAATATTGTCCGCCTTTGCCATTCTTCTATGTTCTCTAGTTGTGTGTAGACTTTGGCTAATTCAGATGATGAATATTTTAACTCTGTGTGTAAACATGAAACCAAATGGACCCTTAAAGAGTTACATCTGGTTAACCAACTTTCCATCATTTAGCCGGGGACCACCTGGAACCCTCTCAAGGACCTCTAGTGGTCCCTGAACAAATGGTTGAAAACCACTGCCTTACACCATCAAGCAGGCACACTATCATTCAGATCAGAACACTCTCCGTTTCTTGTGAAGGTAAAAGAACAACAAGCAGCAACCTTGGAACAGATGGAGAATACAGAAAGGCAGTTCTTTTGTTAGTTGGTTTGTTTGGTTTGTTTTGTTTTGTGTACAGTCTCCAAAAGAAAGAACTGGACAAAACATCTTAGAACACTGGAACAGTCTGCTTTTATGGATTGAACAGGATTATCAAGATTAAGATTATGTTTTTGTGTCTCAAATCTTACTTGGATTATGTTGATCATACTGACCATATATTGCATGTATAAATTAATGTGTAATAATAATACTTATTATAGTTATTATGTAAATGATTACTTCATTACAATCTCTGTAACAATACATGTGTTATTACATTCTTTATGTAGCTGCTTTATTAGGCTTATTTAGTTGAGTTTCATCATTAACATCTGTACAGAAGTCCTCAAATCCTCAATTTTTCCTTTTAGAAAACAACAACTGGCTTTGACAAGGAAGATGATAGAAAAGATGTTTCCTGGGATGATAATCAAAAACCCTAAGTCCCCCCAGCATTCCAATGATGAAACATAATGCAATCACACGTATTTACGGTTCTACCAGGGCGAGTGGAAGGGGTGTAATCTCTACATTTAAAGGGATCTGAGGGGAGCGCTAAGCCGGTTCAGACTCTGTAAACAATTTTAACGCGGGAAAATCACATGACCATGGGCGGCCAGGGGTGGATGTAACATCTGCCAATTGGGGGGCAGGAGAAAATGGTATGCATCTTCATCGCACCCATACCCTTTGGCCACAGGCGATGAAGCCAATAATAACATCAGTTGTTGTTGAAGTTGCAACAGACACGCAGGATGCATAAAGCTAAAGGTCTGACTCAGTTAGCAGCAGTAGTGTTTCAAATCACTTTAATTATAAGCACTTTAATTTGAAATATCTTGGGTTGTTTTGCATGCCGTCACGTTTGGTGGGGAAGACTGGGCATGTAGGGGGGGCATTGCCCCCCCATTGCCTGACCACAGGGGCGGAGCCGCCATGTCTAGCTCCGCCCCTGTGGTCCTACAGGTCAGCCCCTTCCTGGTTAAGATCGGCGGCGGTTGGAGGCCGTGGTCGGGGAGGTGTACCGTACGACTGGCGGACGGATTCCCCAACAACCACAGTGGCACAGTAGAGATGCATAAACACATGCAGAGATAATCCTCTTTGCCTCTAAAAGAACTATCTCTCAGTTGTTTACTGTTTACTCTGGCACAGTGGGGAAAACAATGCCGGACCATCGAGGGAATGGTATATTTGTGGCCAGATGTACCGGTAATTTTCCTGGCGTTTATTAGGACTGTAGTAGATAATAAAAAAAGAAGTCACTTTAAAATTTTGTAAACAAATATGTATTTAGGGCCATGTCCAAATGCCCTTTCCCATAGCATAAAATCTTTAAAACTAAAGAAAGCAAGGAATGTAAAACAATTAACACCCATCTTTTACTTTCTCTAATAACAACCTAAAACATGAACCTTGGTTGGAAAAAAAAAGTTGCCCTTTAATACGTTTGTTCCTAAACGTAACCCTGGTAAAACTACGCCCATCCCAACTTATTTATAACCTTATTCTCACTCTGTGAAACAAAATAAAGATACCGCCACGGTGGGTGTGAGGTTGGTGGAGAAAAAGGGCCAGATGGATTATGGGTGACAGCACCCTAGGAGGACTCTGTACTCGAGGAGGTCATGGGTAAACAGAAACTACAATGTAGGGGATTTTTTTCTATCTCTACTGAGTCATTATTTACAATCAGTCTATCAGCATCAATACTTTCTGTTTCCAAGGAGTGGCTGCCTGTAATGAGGGGTGATAGTTGTTCTTGTGGTCCTCCCAATGTTTGTTTTATCTCTGAGCGAATGGAAAACATAGACTTCTGTCACCATCCCGTGACTCCCTGTGTTGTGTTAAGATTCTATATTTATCTAATGGTTCAAGGAGTTCTTATATTGTTACATCATCAGGTCAGGTATACGTAAGAGTGAACAGCATTATTATTACTATAAATAATAGGAGTAACAACAACAACAACAACAATACAAATAATAGTAAACATACAACAAATCTGCGCAAGGTTATAAATACGTCATTTGTCTGGTTTTGATTTGTTTTGGAGATTAGCCTCTAGAGCAGGATGGGCAATTATTTTTCCCAAGGTGCCAATGGGGTCATTCCGCGCCAACTCACCTAAATTTCAGGAACTCCCCCACATCACCATCTCAGATTTTGCTCAAAAAATATATATAATCAAGAACCATATGTTTGTACCACACATGCAAAATATTAGCTCCCAATTCATTGTAGTTTTGGAACTACAGGCCTTTAAAATATTGGTGTCAAAACACCACATGTCGAAATTGCGTTTTTCCCCAACTTCAGAGATCCATAACTTTTTATTGCAGCTATCTACACAGTTGTGTTTGCAGATTCTTACTGAATGATACCCACTCTTTTCAAATCTGTTGCCAGAAAGCCTCTGAAGGACATACTTTTTGCATAATAGGAAGCCAAAAATGGCATTTTGGCCAAAATCGCTTAAAATTCATTAAAACTCTAAGGGGCCTAGTAGAAATATGAAACTAGTTAGATTTTTGTCCTCATTACATAGTAATTGTAGGGTTGCGATGTGTTCACAGAAACATTTTTGCGATGAAAATTACATTCCTGATTTTTTTACAATTTTTTAAAGATCTTACGTCCTTTCCGAGGGGGCTAAAATAGGGCATTTTTGGCATCTTATTTGGTCATGTGGCTAGGGGTTTAGGATCTTCTAATTCTTTGTGAAGATGCTCTCATATAAGATGTAACTACTCCCTGATTTTTTTTAACAAACGCCTCTTTTAATATATATATTTTTTTGTACGTGTACAGTGTCGTCATTTTTCACTTTTTTCCACATTCAGAACTCTGTGACTCTAAATTGGAAAATTCCTACTAGCAGCTATTTCAGACTTACATACACTGACATACAAATTTCCATATTTTAGTAGTTTTATGCCCAAGAAATTAATATTTTTCTCTCTATTGGGACCTAAAAACAGCTATTTGGCCAAAAATAACGAAAATGCTGGGCAGCTTTTAATAAACAAAGGAATAATGAAGGGGTGTTTTGCACACAAATTAAGGCATACACATTTCCTGAACAACTTTTACTGTATTGTACAGTATTTTTTGCAATTAGAAAATCTTAGGTATAATTGCAATTTTTGTTGAATATCCTTGGAAAATATAGAAAAATAACAACATTCTGGAGTAGTTGTGTAAGCACAAAACATTTAGCAATGAGGTTTCATTTACATATTAACACATTCAGTGATCCATGATCATGATGTTGAAAAACATCACAAGATTTGTACATAATTTTAAGTCAAATATGGGCATCCATGATAATGGGTAATTCATTCACAGGCAGTACAGTTTCATGTGATGTGTTAAGACACTCATAAACTGTCATCTAGTTAGTACATAAGTTAAAACTTAAGTCTGTCACAAGTTTGAAGTCACCCTCTGTTAGTTGGTATTGGCGTCCTCCACTTTTTATGTTTGGGGCCTCTACCAAACAAAGGACATGAAGCAAAGGCACCCAACATTCATCTTTCCTGCTTTGTGGTGGCCATGAGAATGAGTTGCCTCGTCCTTGTGTCATGAAATTGACATAAACATCATTTTGTTCTTCATTTCTGGTGACAATATTTCCAATGTACCATTTTCTGTCATAAACACAGGCAACATATTTGCCCGGCTGGTACATATTGATGCAGATTGGGACATTTGGCTTGGGGCCTGTAACTGGGACTGTAAAACTGGTGTGGTTTCAGGTCCTATGTCCACTACCGATGATGGTACCACATCAGAAGAAACCCTTCTCATCTCTAGCTGAGTGGGTGCAATTGGGCAGAAGCTGTGATGAGATCTTGTTCCAGGAAAGGTTGAAACATTTTTGAAACGCTGTTCCAACTTGTATGCCACAGCATTGTGAAGAATTTCTTCGGCAGAGACAAAGAAAAACTTGATTCCCTTGATATTCTAGTCAGCCCATTTATACATTGCTTCAGCTGTGAGAATTTGGTTATGGACAGCTGCTTGCAAACTAGCCCTTGCAACAAGTCGTTTCACTGTGCCCCCAATACCGTCACACAGACTTTTTCCGTGGCTGGTGGCAAAAAAAATGCCACTCAGCCTCCAAGTTGAAGTCATTCTGATGGTGCAGCAAATTGCTCAAGTTTTTATAGTTTTTATACTGGGATGCTGCACCATCGCTAAAGTACAGGACCTTCTTAAGGTGTGGCAGTGTTTGTTTCAGGTGTGCTACAACTTTTCCAATAAAAGCATGCACTGTCGTGGTGTCATGCTTCAGGCACTCTGAAATAACACACAATGAAATAGAGACAAGGTTTCCTGATGCTCCTTTGACATAAATGCAGAAGGGGTGAAGTGTTGCTTGACTGTGACCTTGCTGTATGTACTGTATGTTAGTTTTCTTTTTGGTTGGACTGTTGGAACAGACATTTCTTTTGACCAAAACGTTGCCACAATAACCCCAGTCTTTACTCGTAAGTTTTCTCGTAGTCGTAACTATTATGATTTCAAATAACAGGAATGTAAGACACATTTTTCAATTAAAAATCAACATTTGCTAAGGATATCATTGCTTATATATATATATATATATATATATATATATATATATATATATATATATATATATATATATTATATATATATATATATATATATATATATATATATATATATATATATATATATATATATATATATATATGGATAGAAAAAGTCACCACATCTGTAATGTCTGAGGACATTGAAATTGAAAAATATCAAGTCAAAATGTTTGTCATTTTTGGCCAAATAGCTGTTTTTAGGTCCCAATAGAAAGAAAAATATGAATTTCTTGGACATAAAACTACTAAAATATGGAAATTTGTATGTCAGTGTATGTAAGTCTGAAATAGCTGCTAGTAGGAATTTTCCAATTTAGAGTCACAGAGTTCTGAATGTGGAAAAAAGTGAAAAATGACGACACTGTTCACGTACAAAAAAAAATTAAAAGGGGCGTTTGTTAAAAAAAATCAGGGAGTAGTTACATCTTATATGAGAGCATCTTCACAAAGAATTAGAAGATCCTAAACCCCTAGCCACATGACCAAATAAGATGCCAAAAATGCCCTATTTTAGCCCCCTTGGAAAGGACGTAAGATCTTTAAAAAATTGTAAAAAATTCAGGAATATCATTTTCATCGCAAAAATGTTTCTGTGAACACATCGCAACCCTACAATTACTAGGTAATGAGGACAAAAATCTAACTAGTTTCATATTTCTACTAGGCCCCTTAGAGTTTTAATGAATTTTAAGCGATTTTGGCCAAAATGCCATTTTTGGCTTCCTATTACGCAAAAAGTATGTCCTTCATAGAATCTCTGGCAACAGATTTGAAAAGAGTGGGTATCATTCAGTAAGAATCTGCAAACACAACTGTGTAGATAGCTGCAATAAATTATGTTAAGTTATGGGTCTCTGAAGTTGGGGAAAAACGCAATTTCGACATGTGGTGTTTTGACACCAATATTTTAAAGGCCTGTAGTTCCAAAACTACAATGATTTGGGAGCTAATATTTTGCATGTGTGGTACTAACATATGGTTCTTGATTATAGAATTTTTTGAGCAAAATCTGAGATGGTGATGTGGGGACCCTTAGGTGAGTTGGCGCGGAATGACCCAATGAGATACATGAAATATTGTGGAGGGCCAAAGGCTGAACTAACATCTGTGTAATATTAATTTAATTTCAAGATAAAAGTAAGAGTAAGACCAACCATTTTGACACCAGGGCCCTCAGTATTTGAGCCACAGGACCACCATTTGCTGATATTTTAGCCCCACAGACCCCCAAAAATAAAGATTTCTTTTGCTTTTGTCCACAATTCCTGGATTTCACAAACAAAACAGGCAAACATACAGATCAAAATGACCATTAATCTTCTATTGTATATTCTCTAGTTGTGTTCTCTAGTCTCTATGTGCTAATTCACATGAATATTTTAACTCTTGAGAGTGTAAAAATGAAACTAAACGGACCTGCATGCGGCATAATGCCCAGGTATGCTCTCGAGTTACCTGGAACTCTGTGGTTGTTGGAATGCAGTGGTTGTTGGAAGGGTTCATGTGTCATATGTTATCCAAGCGAAAGAATAAGATGCTATACTCATCATGGTAAGTTGTGACCATAATTGAAAGAGAAATATACCATTGGAAACTGAAAGTCCCCCGACTTAGAACATGAGCAGTGCACTGCAGCTCCTGCTGAGTCACAGGGCAAGCGAGATAGGGCTTGACTGGAAAGATCAGCAGAATGACTGAAAGGCTTTAGGCCAGGTAGGCTGGGTTATAGTAGCAATAATAGCACAGGGATACACAGTATGACACAATAGTTCCCAAGTCATTTATGAGAACAGACGTTATCTAGATACAAGGACTGAAGATACAGATCAAATTTTGTCTGTAATTCTCACAGCAACAGCACTTGAAGAGAAACTTTCTGCGATAACACAGAAAGACGCCCCCACACACAAATCTGTGTGTGGGCGGCTTACTCATGCTGTCTGTCACCATGGTGTGTGTCACCGTGTGTGTGTGTGTGTGTGTGTGTGTGTGTGTGTGTGTGTGTGTGTGTGTGTGTGTGTGTGTACATAAACGCAGTTGAAAATAGTGAGTTAATTAGTTAAACAAATTGATTAATCTGATTAAAGATTTTAATGCAATTAACTCATCTGCACACTGGCTCAGCCCACTAAGCATTTTCTCATTGAAAAGAATGTGTAGAGCGACACATATAACTGTGTGTCTCCCTGCGACCAGAGCCATAGAGTATAGCTGGAGGGATCTACATACATAGATGGGCTTGTAGATCACCGGTTGTGATAAATATTTTATAAATAAACAGATGTTTTTTGTCAGATATTTTAAGTGACCAAGCAGTTTCTTTTCTTATTTTTAAGAAAAAATAATCTGAGAAAAAAACATCTGTTTATTTATAGAATTATTTTTTATTTATAAAAATTAAATTAATTTAATCATGATTAATCACCATTCAAACTATGTCCAAAATGCAATGTTTTCCTGTACAGACCACACACACACACACACACACACACACACACACACACACACACACACACACACACACACACACACACACACACACACACACACACGTACACACGTACACACACACACACACACACACACACACACACACACACACACACACACACACACACACACACACACACACACACACACACGTGCGCACACACACACACACTGTAAGTGGGCACTGAGGGTACAATTGGGGACATCAGAGGGGATCAGTAGAATCCATGCAGACAATGCAGTGGGATACAAGTTGACCACCACCGCCGATGGAGGATTAGGGCGCTTGGTGGAAGGGTGTTGGGGTATGAATTGATGGACGGGTGGTGGGGGGTAGATTTATTTGGGTGCTGTCATTGAGTTGGTGGTTAGCAGTGGATAACCAGGATTAGTTACTAATTGCCCTCCTTTGCTTATTGTGGAGCATACGGCGAACAGATGCATTATATGCTAAGCTGCCCTATTAGCTCTTTGCTGTTATTGCTATTGGCCAATTTCAATCAAGGGGAAGCACATAATAAACTTGATTCTGCATAAGGTTGACTTAAACTCACTTAAAATGTATTGTTGGGTGGCCGGTACTGTCTTCAGCTTAAAGCTGTTTTGAACTTGTGGTATTAATCTTGGGCTGGCCATAGAATAGAGCCAGGGTTTTCAACCGGTGGTTCAGGGACCACCAGTTGTCCTTGAGAGGGTTCCAGGTGGTCCCTAGTCTAAATGATGGAAAGTTGGTTAACCAGATGTAACTCTTTGAGAGCGTAAAAATGAAACCAAATGGACCCTTGTGGGTCCATTTGGTTTCATGTTTACACTCTCAAGAGTTAAAATATTCATCATCTGAATTAGCCCAAGTCTACACAAGTCGAGAATTAACAACTATAGATTAATGGTAATTTTGATCTGTGTGTTTGACTGTTTTGTTTTCTCAAATCCAGCCTGGAATTGTGGACAAAAACAAAAGAAATCTTTAGATGGGGTTCTGTGGGGTGAAAATGTCACCAACTGGTGGTCCGTGGCTCAAATGCTGTTTAAATAGCAGGCCCCAAAAAACAACTCCTGAACAGAAATGTCCTAAGTTAAAGGTGTTATATTCAACGTTTTAACCAAAAATCAAACTTCTATTTTGATGCTGCATCTATTTCCCTGCAGACAGACACGTGCTTTGCCCTGCCGAAGGTCCAGAACTTCATTGCCGTCAACAAATAATTGACATCAGGCTCGTGGCAAGGTGGTGCTAGTGTGTGGGGGAGGGGGTTGTAGGAGGTAAGGCAGTGTTTTAGCCAAGCCAAGTTGCCTTTAATATATACCTTTAAAGTTACCAACATTGAAGCAGTATGGAAAACTTGAAGATTTTTTTCATAAAAATCCATCATATAAACAATATGACCTACTTTCTGTCAAGAAATGCCTTGCATTTGATTAATTCTCTTAAGTGTCACAGTTAAAGCGCTTGTACAAGAATCCCCCCACTGCCTCTATGTGCTTTATATGCAAATTCAAAACAGGTGCGACGTATGGGCTGTTGAGTGATAGTCGACAAGCACTTCCAAACTCCAGCAAGTATCTTATAACAGGCGTGCAGTGGATTGTTATGAAACAAACAACAGGAAGAGCATAATTCAATTTTTCTGTACAGCGGCAATGTTGATGAGTTTTCAGTTTAGATAAATGGGTTGCCAAATATTGTAAGTGATTTTTATGTGCTTCCGTGCTCTGTGGGCGAGGAAATAGAAGTAGTGATTCACTCTCATTATACAGGTCTTCAGCATCAGGCACCTACCAGTTCTGTACACTAGCAGATTCTTCCAATACAAAAAAGTGTGATTGTGCAATGTGCATCCGAAATAATAACTGGACGTGTACCACAAGTGAAGATGCATGCTGTCGACATTGTCAGGGGAACTAGGCAAGAAGGCAAAATCATTTTTGATCAATTACCTTTACGTGAAATGGGATTGCTAGGGATTCCGCTGTTGTTTAATCTTTTGCATATGAAATTTCACGTTCTTCTGTGTCTTCTGTAGTAACTTAATAGGCTGTCATGTCGGTAGCACCATTCCGACAAGCATTATGTGTCGGAATGGCAACCATTATCTTTTTGTCATTGAATGGAGACATGTCGGAATAGGGACATGTAGGAATAGAGCCATGTCGGAATAGAGGCATGTCGGAATGAGCCATGTCAGAATGCAGGCATGTAACCTGTCATGTCATGTTTTGGGGGTTTGTTTTGGGTGGAGGTTTGCAATCCACTAATCATTGTAAGTGAATAAGTAGGCTACAGTGGTATACCAGATTTCCTTACAGCAGTAGTTTTCCACTTCCGTTGATGGTTGGTTTGTGGACCAAAAATGGTCAGTTTGTGAAGGTATAATTGCATGTGGTCACTGGCCACGTATGCAGTACGTAGGAATGCATAGGCGGATGATGCAACAATGTTGTCAGTTACTGGGAAGCCGGACATCCAAAGTCTTCCACAGAAAGGGGAATGAGAATCCTATTGGGACACTGTTTAGTCTCCACCATGGAAATGTGTCAGTGTCTTAACTGCTCACCAAGACACTATTCCAACTATAGTCATTCACCCTCATTATACAGGTCTCAGGATCAGACATTTAACAGTTCTCTGCACACTAATGTGTTGTTGTACACAAAGCAGATTCTGACAATAAAAAAGTGATTGCACAGCAGAAATCTGATATGACACTAAAATGGACATAAAATGGTCGACATCATTAGCAAAATCACTTTGGCCTATTAAAAAGTTTGTGTGATTTTGAGGCCTGTTTTGACATTCAACGAGAGAGAGGTAGGAATAACATGAATTAATTTTGCTTTCTAGAAATGCCGTTCCCACAGCACATGGAAGGGGAAGATAAAAATCTCAAGCACACTTCTGATTGTGTCCTGCAAAACAAAACGTAGATGCTGCATTTATATAGTACCTTTTTATCCAAGATGTTTTACATTTTAGATGCATTACAGCCGACCATTCACAGCACACCTTACATGCATGCTCATTGGAAGCAGTTTGAGGCACAGACTCTTGCTCAAGGTCAATTTGACACTAAGTCAGGGGGAGCCCGGATTTGAACTGGGAACCTTCTGCTTCCCAAGCAGCCCACTCTACCCCTGATCCACTGCCATTCTCTATGTGTTATCACTTTTATTACTCACTGAAACACTTCACCACTGAAGCTCTATTTCCTCCTTTCATGAATACCAACTAATACAAATGTAAATGCGCCAATAGCTTTTTTTGTCATCCTTTTTTGTCATTATGTGAAAAGAGTGAAATGAAATTAAAACTATTTTGAATCTATATGACCACTTCCCCACTTTTCAACGTATCTTCATATAATAGATCCTCAATAATGTACTGTACATGATAAAATACCACTATTTTTTTCTACTCAGTCTGTGTCTCACAGGAGGGACAGGACAGTTCAGAAACTTCTTCCAATGACATCATCATATTAGCTTGGATTCCACCATTGATGATGTCATTGGAGGAAGTTTCTGAACTGTCCACAGCCCTCCTGTGAGACAGTGGTATTTTATCATGTACATTAGCGAGGACCTATTATATGAATATACATTGAAAAGTGGTGAAGTGGTCCTTTAAATTAGCTGTATTTGTGCACATTAATGTATAACTATTTTTCTTTGTTGACAGTATGCTGCAGTTATAATATTGAAGGTTGACATATACATAGGTTGTCACATCGCCGTTTGAGACTTATACGTAGAGGCTATATCTGTACATATGTTTAACAAACTGTTGCTTTTCCCTGCAGGTCAAACCGTTACATGACAGCAGGTATTTACAGAGCAGACTGTGACAACAGCTAACAGGTATAATCCGTGCGCCGCTATAACTGCCCCGTCTCGCGGTGGCATCACCTTGTCAGCTTTTGTCTGTTCTCAGAAAGCTTCTTTCTTTATAGCTGACCTCAGTGCTTTTCTCCACACTGTAAATGATTTATCCTTTTTGTGTCGTCTGGTCTGGTGGTCCCCAACGCCCCCCCCCCCCCCCCCCCCCCACACACACACACACACACACACACACACACACACACACACACACACACACACACACACACACACACACACACACACACACACACACCCTTTCTCTTCTCCGTCAGCCCCTCGCCCTCCTTGCTGCAGGCATGAAGATCGAAGCCTCAATCCCCCCTGATGCATAATGGTCCCTCCTTGGGAGGGAGTGTAAGTGGAGCAGGCGTTTATATATCCAGGACGTGGTGGTGGTGGTGGTGTTGTCTGTGTGTGTCGATGAGTGAGATCAGTCTGCCTGCCTGCTTTTTTCTGGAGGGCCTCTTTAGTCCTGAGCCGAGGCCCAGACAGTCTGGGCAAATGACATAAATTAGCCCAGTCAGGCACGGGACGGCCAAAGAGCCAACAGAATCCTCAATCTACCAAAGCCTACAGATGCACACACACACTCCTTCTGCCCCCAACTTAACCCCCCTCACGTGCCACGCGCAGCAAGTAAGCACCCCAGCACCCGGAATAGCAAGTCTTGCCATATGGCAGGCATTTGACTGTTTCACTGTTAAGATGAGATGGGGGGGGGGGGGGTTGAATTGAAAGTATGGACTTCTAAACACAATTGTGTACAATAATGACATCTTTTGCCACAACAAACAGCTTGTGCCTTTGTGTGTTTCGGCGTGTATCTTTACGTGAAATGGGATTGCTGGGGATTCCTCTTTTTTTTCTTCTTTTTTTTAAGCCTTTGCATATGAAATTACATTATAGTTCTTCTGTGTCTTCTGTAGTATTTCAACAGGTTGAGTTTTGCAGTCAAGTAAATAAGTAGCTACAATGTTATAGATGAGATCTTTTATAGGATTTTATTGCAGCGTGTTTCGACTGGTGGTCTGTGGACCAAAGGTGGTCGGTCCGTGAAGGTATAACTGCATGTGGTCCCTGTATTTAGTATGTAGGAATCAGGGGTGTAACGATACATTTTAACAGCGATCCGATATGTATCACGATATTTTGGCGATACGATACATGGACGTTATTGGGTCTTGGGGGGTCTTGGTCCAAGATCTTTACGTGAAATGGGATTGCTTCTTTTTTATCTTTTGCATATGGCCCCAGACCATGTATTTAGTATGTAGGAATGTATTACCTAGACCAGACCTGGGCATTATGCGGCCCGGGGGACAAATGCAGCCCTTTGGCTGACTCTGGCTGGCCCCTGAAAGGGGACTTGGAAATTAGAAAATACTATGTGCAATACAATACCTTTATTCACATAAATACAAGTTTCCTGACATAAACATGACCTGAGCCATTGTTTTTGAAATTTTGGAAACAACCTCATCTTTAATTGCATGATAATGTCATATAAGCCTACTCTTACCCGAGTGTCAAATCAATTCCATTTACTACAGAAATATTACGCAGAACTTAATCAGCATTTTGTCCCTGCCCTCCAACATTTTCTGTATCTCAAACAGCCCTGTGGGAAAAATAATTGCCCACCCCTGATGTAGATGATTGATGATGCATTAATGTTGCACTGGAACGCCGGAAGTCCGTACAATTTAGTTAGAATCCTATGGCCTATGGCGACACCTTACTCTACTCCTGCTCACACACTAGTTGCAATGCAAAGAATCATGATGAGTATAATATGGAATGTTAATTTCCCCTGTCACACCACACCCACAGCCCAAAGAAACGCAACACAACAGTCATGGTTGATTCTCAGCCAGGGTGCTGGTCCCTGTGGGGAAAAAAATCCCACATGTAAAGGTCTACTCTACACAGGGGCGGATCTAGGCATGGGCATGAGGGGGGGGCAATGCCCCCCTAAATACCCAGTCTGCCCCACCAAACACGATGCAAAACAACCCAAGATATTTCAAATTAAAGTGCTTATATTTAAAATGATTTGAAACACTAGGCTACTACTGCTACTAACTAACTACAGTTGTGTCACCACTAAACCAACAGCATTTCATCATTGAAAACAGAAAACTCTCTGAGTCAGACCTTTAGCTTTATGCATGCTGCGTGTGTGTTGCAACTTCAACAACAACTGATGTTATTATTGATGCTTTACTTGCCTAATAAAAGTCCTGTAACTGAAAATGGTATGGGGGCGGCATACCATTTTCTCCTGCCCCTCCAACGTGTTCTCTTGCCCCCCCAAACGGGACATGTTACATCCGCCCCTGCTCTACACTACTATGACGAGCCGATGTTCAATACTTCCCTGTGTCTGTCTGGGGGTTTGGGTCTTTAGGGTGGTGGTGTTCCATTTGATATCCTCTTATCGCAGCAGAACACACATCCGTTGTATGATATGGAAATGCTTTGCTGGTGATTTTTTTCCTTCAGATTCTCAATTGCACTGCCATGATGACTCGTTATATATAATAGAAGTGGTGTGTGTGTGTGTGTGTGTGTGTGTGTGTGTGTGGGGGGGGGGGGGGGTGTCTTGGTCCAAGATGTTCCACATCTTGGAGATATAGGTCAAGGAGATACAGTGGCAGCAGATTGCTCATTAAGTGCCAAATGAAGCAAAAGTCTATCAGTGTGTTTTTCACTGGCAACAGGCCAGCCATCTGCCTGTTCCTTTATTCATTCATTAAGACGTCTTCGTACCAGCTCTGGCTGTTCCTTTGTGTGTGTGTGTTAGTGCGTGTGTGCGTGTGTGCGTGTGTGCGTGTGTGCGTGTGTGTGTGTGTGTGTGTGTGTGTGTGTGTGTGTGTGTGTGTGTGTGTGTGTGTGTGTGTGTGTGTGTGTGTGTGTGTGTGTGCGCGTGCATGCTTAAGGATAGGCACTGCAACATAGCCAGTTCTCGCCCAGAGATGTTGTTGTTTAAAGCCAACAGTTGCGAGACGGTATAATCTCCACGGGTCACATGGTGGTCAGCGGTGGCTGGTGATTGGACGGTGCTCTGGGGCTAAAAACACTCCGGCCAACACACTGGCTCAGGAGTTCTGGCGGAAAGCAAAGTGCACACAATACCAATAACAACACACACTATAGGAAGAGAAGGTGATTCCTCACTGACTTCACAAACAGAGAAGGAGTGGGATGAAGGGATGATCTATAACCAAAGAAATGAGGATCCTACACAGCTGAATGAATGTTTCAGAGTAAGTAAACAATAATTATTGCTTCTGGTATGAAAGTAAATTAATTTGATTAATTGGATGCTATGGTAAAATGTGTCCAATAACTCACTTCTAGTCACTGCCTACAAGTGGGTTATGGGAAGAACAAGGTGAATGTTTGAAGTGTGGACGTTGGCTGTTGAAGAAATTCATTGCTACAAATGATTAAATAAAACCTGCCTAATGTTTTACTTACTGTACGATGATGACACTGAATCTTTTCTTTTCTTTTCGGCCACTTCCCTCCTACAGATCTTGAGCTTTAACCAACGGACCTAAGAGAAGGGACCCGCTCCCAACTGAACCAAAGTTACTTCCATACCAAAGTGATCCAAACCAAAAACTGAACCAAGCCCGAAGGCAACGATATACCTACAGTATACACAGTATTGAAGACAATATGAAGCTGGAGATGGCGACAGGAGACATGAGTGAGTGGAGAGAGGCGGACTTTGCCCTCAACTGTACCTACATTGTTCCTGACCAAGTCTCTGACCCTAGCTTTAGGCTGCCCAAAGCCATGACCTCCATCCCACGCAACCTCACCTTTGAATACAGCACTGACAACGAGGTAAGACTGAACAAACATACTCTAATGTCTGTATAAGCTCTTCCAAATGATTTTTCCAAATGAACAGAGTGGACAGTTGTACATTTTCTTCTTCTGAAAGATTCACTTTCAGTCGAATGCAAGTCATATGTAAATGAATGCACATCTCATTTGTTTTTATTGATTACTTGATTGAAGACTGTTCATCAGGAATGTAAAGGTGTGGTATTTAAACTAGAAAAACACTCATTTTCAACATTGAACTATGCCATTAATATACAGTACCTTGGATTTTTCGTGTAGCATAGAACGGTAGGTCTAGAACTTGAGGTCATGTATTCAGTGACATCTCAAACATGTACTTTACAATACAATAGGAGTGCATCTAAAATGAGTGGTATTCCCCTAAAAGGATAAGATAATAAAGGAGTACGTAGCATACATTAATACATTCCAGAACCTCAGCATGTATCTGTAGCAGCATGTATTCTATCAGACCTTAATATACAGTAGATTTCGAGGATAGATTTGCTGACTAATGACACACATAATAGTGTGTCAGTGAACGAATGTAGGGCACTAGTGCACAAGGACGTCTTGAAGTCAGGGATCATTGCATTAGACGGTGTCATCTATTCTGGTCCTTGTTGACTCACTGCGTCGGGACGGCTTCCTAAAGTTAGCACCTGTAAGCCTCTAATGTGTGTCTCTGGGTCAGTGTTACAGTGTGTACACACACACACACACACACACACACACACACACACACACACACACACACACACACACACACACACACACACACACACACACACACACACAGGACACACACAGGACACACGTGCAGGGAGGAAGTGCATATACAGTGCATACAGAGTCAAATCCAGACATGCGGCCTGTCGAATCATACATAGTATACAACTGTTCCATGTTAATATAACTCTTCGGTGTATGAAGCTTGTCTGAAGTCTTGTCTGAAGCTTTGAAAACGATCAAGTGGACCTGAGCGGCGCACTATATGCGGCTCAAAACGTGCAGAGATGGTGTCCTAGAATCGGAAGGTTCCTGGTTCGATCTCTTGCTGTTCTTGGATGTGCCCTTCTGTGCAAGGCACTTAAACCCTATAACTGCTCCTCAAAAGCATGTATGGGGAATAGGGCCATAGGGGGGATACGTATAGGGCCATAGGGAGAGTGCATTTTTAAAGCGCCCTGATTAAAGCTGTCGTTATGAATGCCCTATCTACCATATTTGACTGTGAGAGAGCGACCGCGTCAAAAGAGAAA
The DNA here is from genome assembly GCA_039105355.1 of Benthosema pterotum. Classification (NCBI taxonomy): domain Eukaryota; kingdom Metazoa; phylum Chordata; class Actinopteri; order Myctophiformes; family Myctophidae; genus Benthosema; species Benthosema pterotum. The sequence goes on along the minus strand of CM076970.1, from coordinate 26,615,731 downwards.
GTGAGCTGATGATCGATCGATGGGAAGGACAGTATTGCAGTTCTCTCGTGCTCACTTCTGTAATGATGTCTCTATCATCGTTGTGTGGTCGCCTTCCTCTTTCTCCTTTTTTCACGGCAAACCTCGACCCCCCCCCCGCCTGTGCCTGGGACTGAGTAAACGTGTGAAAACTGTGGTTGTGCTTTCGCACTGAGCCTTGCATAAGTATCCTTCTATAACACCGTCTAGGCCGGCGACACGTCAGTCAGTGTCGCTTAAAGGACAACCTTTTTTTTAAACCAAGGTTCATGTTTCAGGTTGTTATTAGAGGAAGTAAAAGATGGGTGTTTTACATTCCTCGCTTTCTTTAGTTTTGGGGATTTTATGTAGTAGTTATGTGCATTCGAACATGGTCCTAAATACATATTTGTTTACAACACTTTAAAGTGATTTATTTTTTTTATTATGTACTACATTGATAATAATAAACCCCAGGAAATTATAACTGGCCACTGAAGTTCACAGGATCTACTGAATGTGAAAGAGGTGGCACACCAGAGTTTGTGACATTCAGTAGATCATTTGTGGCCAATTGTAATTTCCTGGGGTTTATTAGGACTGTAGCAGATAATAAAAAAGAAATTGCTTTAAAATTTTGTAAACAAATATGTTTTTAGGACCAGGTTAACAAATGGCCCGTCCCACAGCTAAAATCACTGAACTAAAGAAAGCAAGGAATGTAAAACAATTAACACACAACTTTTACTTTCTCTAATAACAATCTAAAACATGAACCTCTGTTGATAAAAAAAAATGCTTTGGACCAGTTTCCTTGTTTTCAACAGTGGCTGTGGGTTTGTAGCGTGAGTCATTATTGTACAATTTAGTTTCACTTTTCACCCCAAGTGTGATATTGCTTTTCATGCCGAATAAAGGCAACTAAAAGTTGAGCAGCTTATGAATACTGATACTGAGTGTGTGTGTTCAAGTGCATGCACACAGTATAATGTGCAAAAAGGGGAAAGGAAAGTGTGTATGTGTGTGACGGTGCATGTGCTTGTGCATGCAAGAGTGTGAATGTGCCTAGTATGCACAGGTGTGTGTGTATGCACTAGTGGCGTGTGTGAATGTGGGCAAAATGTCCCTTGATTTATCCTTTTGTATCCAAGATTTTACCATAAAAATGCAGTATATGTAGATTTTTGCCTCTGTAGCGTCTTTGCGCAGATCGAGTGTTTCACTGGTTTCTCTTCCCCTTGTCAATGTCATGTCATTCTCTGTCCTCCTTTAGGCTGGGAAGTCCGTTCCTTAAGGAGGTCGTGAGAGACGTGTTCTTTGTTCATACGTGTGTGTGTGTGTGTGTGTGTGTGTGTGTGTGTGTGTGTGTGTGTGTGTGTGTGTGTGTGTGTGAATGTGTGTTGTGTCACTGCCAGTAATATTGTGAGGCGCAGGATTGTACACATTGATGATTAACCGTGTGAATTGTCCAGACAACAATGTCATGCAAGTAGTCACAGTTTCATTCTTATTTCATTTGATTGATTGATATTTGAGCAAAGGTTTGACAAAGGTTACCCATTCTATTACAAAGGTTTCCCATATGAATCCTCAACGGCACACTCAGAACATACACCCACTCAAGCCCGCAATTGCAACATTCGAGGCAACACGTAGGACGGAGTTGAATAATCCCGTCTTCGCCGGGCCCTCACTCGCTATTGTCAATCAACCTGAAGTGTGCCGTGTGTGTGTGTGTGTGTGTGTGTGTGTGTGTGTGTGTGTGTGTGTGTGTGTGTGTGTGTGTGTGTGTGTGTGTGCGCGCGCTTGGGTGGTTGGGGGTGATGCGGGGTCCTAGGGGGCAGATGGGGCACGTGGCAGATGGGGCGTCATGCACAGGCAGGCGTTACTTGGCGGTGGCAGGTTTCTATACATGGGGAGAAAGAAGGAGGGGGGTCCATACTACATAGGGGGGCATCTAGGTTAAGCCCCCCCCACCCCAACGATTAACTTTCGTTTGTGGGCGAGTGGGGCGAGCGTCCAGGCGGGAATCACGCCCTCAACCTGGCGTTGAGACTCCCCCCCCCCCCCCGTCCTATGGCAGTATAGGACAGGAGGATAAGGATACTGGAAGGAGGGGTTGGAGGAATGAATGGACGCCTGCACATATAGGGGCGAAGCCACAAGTAGGGCACCTCTGTCTTAGTTTAAGGAGAAGCGCTTGTCTGTTTTTTCCTCCTTCCTTAATAACTCTTTCTTTCCCTCTCCCTTACATCCTTTGCTTCCTTCCTTTCTCCAGCTGCCCCCCCCAAGCCCCCTCCCCACACACACGCACTCCTTGGGTCCTTGGTTTGGATAAAAAAAAACGTAGCGTTTAAGCAGCAGCACGTCGCTTCGTTAGTCACGCCACAGTGGCAAAGCACAATGTCCCTGTCACACTTACTCCTTGTCCATTACACCCCAAGCCCCCCTACCCCCTTCCTCCTCCTCCTCAACAGGTTCTTCTCTTATTTGTCACCCTGACCCTGCTTCACTAACAAATATTCACTAAAAAATTTTTGGGGGAGGGGGGATTATCAATAATAACTACTTACTTTTCCTCAGTAAAGTATTTTCCCCCGCGCCTTTGTTTCAACGCTCTACTTTCATTCAGGCTAAGCCCCTAATTTGCCACTAGGCCTACTAACAGCTAACAACAAACGTTGTTGCCTGTTTTAATATTTACGTTTTTGAGCTCAATTGGCTTTTTCAGCTATTCAAAAATGTTTTTTTTTCCAAATAGTATATATTTATAGTAAATATAAGGCAAAGTAGTTTAGGAATAAGAGGTTTTGCATGGACGAGAACCATTTAGGTGTAACGTTTTTACGAATTCCCCTTGACCTCTTTTGACAGTTTGAATTATATGGCGTCATTTGCTGGAAGACGGTAAGGTGGGTGGGGGTGGGCTTAGCGCTGGGGTGTGTGTGTGTGTGGGGGGGGTGGATGCTGCATGGTTTACGTTTTGGAGGACGAAGCTCCTTAAAACCCCCACGCTGCATGGGCCTGAGACCCACAGGCGCTGTAGTGTGTGTGTGTGTGTGTGTGTGTGTGTGTGTGTGTGTGTGTGTGTGTGTGTGTGTGTGTGTGTGTGTGTGTGTGTGCGTGTGCGTGTGTGTGTGTGTGTGTTACACTTTAGGGAGTGCCCTCATGTCCTGGTGTGCACCTTTGTGGACTTTCTACAGTCGATTTATGGGACAGCAGTTCCCAGCAGCAGGGATGACTGACACAATGATATACAGTAACACTAGTAGTTTCCCTCTGCTGTCGGTAACATATAGACCTTTCTTTTTATTACTTCATGAAACACTCCGCCACACTTTCCTTCATTTGCTTTGCGAACAGGAAGTTCAAAGAGGCTCTACATTGATGTATTGCTCGTAGTGTAATCTATAGGACTATTAACAAAATATTTACTGTATTGCCAAATACATGAACTGATTGCCACATACATATTTTGTCATAGATGAGTCAGACTCATCCATACTAGCGTTGTGGAGGCCTCACAGCACTGGAAGCATAATTGTTGTGCATACTGTACATGGGAGTGTAGAAAAGTTGTCAAAAGAAATCAACCTGCACAACCTGAATATACCTGGCGTGGTTTACAGCAACATTTTGTCAGTACAAACACAATCTCATGGACATGACCCTTCCTCCAGAAAGACTTTATCATTAACCGTAATAATTAACTATACTGTAGGCCATACCATGTCGCATATCATGTCTAAAGCACAGGCTATAAACAGGTGTCAAAATGTAAGCAAGTGCTTGAGGTTATGTCAGGTGACTTGATACCACATAGCACTGCACCACAGTCAGGCACCTATCTCTCTCTCGATCTCTCCCTCTATCTCTGTCTCTCAGGTCAGTAGACTAGGTCAGAGAAAGTGTACAATAATTCCCATCATGCATTTAAGTCATTAGTGTTTAAAATGGGTCACCTTTAGGTCCTTGCATTATTGCAGTATACAGTGGGGACCGGCTCGAGTCATGCGACCAAAGTATTGAATGAATTTGGACTTCACGGTAGGAAGTGTCTGATGGCTATCAGCTGTGCTGCGGGCCATTTAAAGGCCTATGAATCACCGCCGTGGGAGCCGTCCCACATAACACACCCTACATGTCACTTTTTAACCACTTTTAGTTTTCTTTTCTTTGAAATCCAAGTCAGGTCTTTCCACATAGGAATTAAGCAGGCTACTCTCTTAATGATCTCTCTGCCAATGCTGCTTATGTTAAAAGGTAATTCATTTTTTTTTAAAGTATGATGTTAGTAGGTTATTCATGGATGTATTGGGTCTGTCTTCCAGGTGACAGGTGTGTTCAGCAAAGAGTACATTCCCCAGGGCACTCGCTTTGGCCCCCTGCAAGGGGATGTGTATGCCAAAGACAGCGTCCCCAAGCAGGCCAACAGAAAGTACTTCTGGAGGGTAAGGGTCACACACACACACACACACACACACACACACACACACACACACACACACACACACGCACACGCACACGCACACGCGCACGCACGCACACGCACTGAAGTTTCACATCAGCTCCACTCCATATACGTCAATGGGAACCACAATGACTGAACGAACGCACAGGGTTTTTTGGGGAAGTAGAGAAGTAATGTAAAGACAAAATGAGTGCACTCTCTCACGACAGCCTTACTGGAACTCGACATGCACTGCAGAAAAAAAAGGTGTGAATTATCTTTTTCTGGGATTTTGCAATGTCTCGCCTATTGGCCCACACAGAGGCAGTTTCCCAGCTTTAGGCTATAATACTACACCTCTCCCCAGCCCATTGTCGTTTTCCGTTTCCCTCCTTCATTGACTTGTGTCACCCAGGATTTTTTCATTTCTAAGAAGTTGAATTCCCAGAGGTGTTTCAGTTGTCCAGCGGTTTCCTTCACTTGTATTTCCTGTAAGATCAGTATCACTAGCGGCGGGGCAGTTCCTACTTCCTGCCCCGCGTACAGACAGTGAAAGTGTGACGTGCGACGACGTGCCTGCAGGAGTGTCGAGTCAACACGCTCTCGTGTCAGGTGTATGTGCTACTGCTACTGGTGGAGCCCTGTGTGTGTGCGCATGCACACCGGCGTACGTGCGTGCGTAAAAAAAAAAAGCAAAACAAAAACATACTATGACAGACAGGGCCGTTCCAGTGCTTGCAATTCAGTCAGTCGTGTTACAACATGCGATGAGGAAAGAAAAAAAAACAGAGAGTGAGAGAGGGAGGGAGAGACAGAGAGGGGGGAGGGAAAGAGTCATACTAGGCCCCGCCTCCATCCGTGGTAACTGATAAAAGTTAAATCTCACATACAAATGCAAAGTAAAGCATAGTGACACACAAGGACCCACAACCTATACCTACTAGCAGACCATACTGGCAAGAGGCACATTTACAATTGCTGAAGAGGATTTAGTGAAGATAACTGTACATGGCAGAGGTGAATTATATGATTATTTTTATTCTTTATTTTTTTTTGCATCTTTCTGGTCTGTTTTTTGTAAATGTTGTTATTTTTCTTTAGTTTATACATTTATTTTTGTTTAATAGTATTAATTATGTTTTACATTTATATTCTTTATTTATACTGTGTATATATATATATATATATATATATATATATATATATATATATATATATATATATATATATATATATATATATATATATATATATATATATATATATATATATATATATATAAAGCTGTTAACAAGTTAATGACATTAACTAATTTTGTTGGTTAGTCTGATTAAAACAAAATTAATGCAATTGATGCTTAATGGGCACACTGACTCACTGACCAATCTTCATTGAAGAAAATGGGTAGAGTACGGCTTTACGGAGACATATAGCTCTGTGCCTCCCTGTAACCAGAGCCAGAGAGTATATCTTGAGGGATCAACAAGCATAGGGGGGCTTGCAGATCACCTATTTTCATAAATATTTAAAAAAAATAAGCTGATTCTTTATTTTTATTTTTATTTATTTATTTTTTTTCGTTTTTGAATGTTCAAATGCTTTTTAGGAAAATGTGGACAGTTTGAATGGTGATTAATCATGATTTAATTGATTTTGAATGTGCGGTTAATCATCTAAAAATGATTGTTCCAAATACTAAATTACTATACTATACTATACTATACTATACTATACTATACTATACTATACTATACTATACTATACTATACTATACTATACTATACTATACTATACTATACTATACTATACTCTTTCTAGTGAAGTTGACTATTGACAATGCATCAAACTATGGAAACCCATGCAAAACTTAAAATACTACACAGTGTTACTGCATATTATACTATATTGGTGTATCTGGCATACACAGGAGCATACCAGCATAATGTCCTCATGCCATCCTCCATGTCCCCTGTCATAGATCTACAGAGGCGGTCAGCTCAACCACTTCATCGACGGCTATGACGTCCACAGGAGCAACTGGATGCGCTACGTCAACCCGGCCCACTCGCTGTCCGAACAGAACCTGGTGGCGTGCCAGAACGGCCGCGACGTCTACTTCTACACCATCCGACCCGTGGAGCCCAAACAGGAGCTGCTGGTCTGGTACAGCCAGGAGTTCGCCAAGAGACTCTGCAGCCAGCAAGACCATGTCAGACAGAGTGAGTATATACTCTGAGAGAGAGATGTCTTGTCGAATGGCAGAGCATCGTCTAATCGTGACTTCAGATGGGTGAAGTGTTTAGATACTGACACAATACACTGCAAGCCTGGTTATAACATACTGTACATACCATTGTATTCAGATTTCAAAACATAACAAGAAACATCCACTTTGACCTTACATGATATATTCTACAAAACATTCGCTCTGAAAGAACATATACTGTAATATTAAAAAAAAAAACACCCGTACAGAATAATTTATCATGGATTGAAATTTTTTTCCCAGTAATTTCAGGACGAATTAAAAAACAAATGTTTAAGAAGCAGCAAAAGTCTTAAAACCACATCCCAAATTTCTCATTTGGCTCATGGACCAAAAACTTTTGGGAACCACCCCAGACGCTAACGCTGTGTACAGTATCTACTGGTTTCCACCACCGAGGACCTAACACATTACAGAACTTGACAAATAACAGAAGTACAGAACAAGCACCACAAACATTTCCATCTCGCTTTTAAGATAAGCTTTATTGATCTCAATCCAGGTATCATAAAGTAGCAGCATTAGTACACACCACCTCGAGATAACAGCTGATAAGTAAAGGTATAGTAATAAGATAAATGATGCTCATATAGACATAAATAAATATAAACTGTAATAGGCATACATTTAGGCAATCAACAGACTTTGGACGGTAGGATGCGGGGAAGTCACCTGTTTCTGAGCGGAAAGAAAAGTGATAAAGTATTTATTTTTTATTGTACGCTCCATCTAATAAAATATGTGGAACAGTGAGGAAGTCTAAACTGGAGCGTGCCAGCATTTATAACTGCATTTCCTATAAAATAAAATAAAATAAAATAAAATAAAATAAAATAAAATAAAATAAAATAAAATAAAATAAAATAAAATAAAATAAAATAAAATAAAATAAAATAAAATAAAATATCTTTTGTACTGATAAAAATATGCTATCATTTACACAGTTTTTCTTTTTTCGTTTTTGTTATAAGGGGAATACTCATATCCCTCCCCCTCCCCTACACCATCTCAACCTGAATTCAATCACGTAAGACAACTCTCAAAGGAAAGTGCAATACAATGGCCGGTCAAAGTACCTTCCTGTGAGTCAGTGAATGTCAGCTGTTATACGTGTAGCCTTTCTGTCTTTCTTTCTGTCATCCTACCGGATGGTCCAGCGTTGCCACAAGTCTGGCGTGATTCATCGGGGAACGTGCGACACGCCTTATCTTTATAAACCAATGTCACCGCAGCCTCATTGTACCTGACTTGGATAATCTTGCACCTTTACAATGGACACTAGCAATGACACACTGATGGTGGTGACTAAGTTAGGTGTTTAAATAGAGCAGGAAGAAATTAGTCATAGAAAGAGAAAGCTTTTTTTGTCATGTCACTGGAGTCGTGTCTTCTTTGAAACACTTATGGTAAACGCAGATATACAGAGAAAACCACTGATTCAAGAATGAAACACTCCATAGGTCTACGCCCACAACCCACACATCCTCCCCCGCACAAAATCACTACAATCCCAGCAGTGATATACAGAAACTATACGTTCATACTGTCATTTACAAACGGAAACTATCATTTACCGTACACGTGTGCACATGTACATGCGTGTGTGTGGCACGTGTGTGTGTGTGTGTCACTCACCACGCATCACCTCACATACCAGAGGAAGTCCAAGATGTCTAATGCAGGGGTAGACGGTATGATGACTTGATGACTGAATGATAATGGGTCTTGTTACCTGAGGGTTTGCACAATCCAATAATAAAACCTGGCTGGCAACTCACAGGAAGTCACTCAGGTTCGCAAATGTCTAAACTTAGACACGACAGACCGCTGTTGTTGACACTGTTTTGTTTTCCTCGTTTTCTTCCTTCTAGAACACGCCGGAGGTGCGGATGAAGACTCTGAATCGGAAGTTGCCAAACAGAGCCTGCTGCCTCAACAACAGACACGGTGGTTCTGGGAGAGGACGAGGGACGATGTGAAGGCAGAGAGCTGCGAGGACGCTGAGGAGAAGATCGACGTGGAGGCGCTAGAGCGGGACACGCCGCCGGACACACCCCACGACGACCAGATTGTGGACTTCAGCGCCAAGATGGAGGAGGAGGAGAAGGAGGACAGAGAATCGGATCACAACAAATCTCCTCTCCCTTCCCCTCGGCACTCGCCACAGCCCCGTGTCCCCGCCATCCCGTCCCCGCACCGCGACCTCCCGCTCCACCTCCACGGCCTCTACGGCGACAGGGAAGGCCTGGTGTCCTCCTCCTCCCCGTACCCCGTGTACCCTCCTCCTCATGCCAGACCCCTCCAGCCTCCCTACCAGCTGCTGCCCTCGCCGTACAGCCCGCACTACCCTCGCCTCCTCTTGCCGCAGTACTCCCCTCCCTTCCCTTCCGCGATGTCTCCGCCGTGCTCAACGCTCCGCTACGGCAGCTACCTGGGCGCCGACGGCCTCCCGTACCACCCCGCCATCGCCGGCCAGCCGGGCCTGCTGCCGCCCGTGTCCCTGCCCTACCCTCCCCCGCCACCTCACCCTCACCCCCAGGGTGGGCTGAAGGAGCGGACCGTCAACATGTCCCCGCCCTGCGGCGCCCCGGCCACCCCCGAGCTCTCGCCCGTCCACAAGAGCGACAGCCAGAACTGGACCCCTCCTCCTCCTCCTCCTGCTCCTCATCAGTCTCCCTCGAGCTGCGACGAGGCCATGAACCTTAGCCTGGCCGTGAGCAAGGCCAACGCTGTGCCGCGCGTCGGCCCCGGGTACAAGTCCCTGCCCTATCCCCTGAAGAAGCAAAACGGGAAGATCAAGTACGAGTGCAATGTCTGCCTTAAGACCTTCGGGCAGCTGTCCAACCTCAAGGTAAGGGCCGAGATGCTTTGTTTTGATAAGATTGTTTGTTATTATCATTGTTGTCATCCATGTCTTCACTTTTTAGAATTTACAATACAATTAAACTGATCGCGAATGAGTTTGACAGCTGGTAATCAACCGTGACAACAGCGACGATGGTTGTAATAACATGTCATAGCTCTTCCCCTCCTTATGTCATGTGGCTCATCCTGTTATCCTGTTTGTGTCGCACGTTAATTACCAGGTTCACCTGCGGGTCCACAGCGGCGAGCGTCCGTTCCACTGCAACTTGTGCAAGAAGAGCTTCACCCAGTTGGCACACCTCCAGAAGCACCACCTGGTGCACACAGGGGAGAAGCCGCACGAGTGCCAGGTGAGATGAAAATAGTTTGACGACGTGTGTGTGTTTGTGCATTGTGCATAGTGCATGCGTGCGTGTGCAATTTTTTTTTCATAAAAGTGAAAAACAGAAAAAAAGGCTCCATTGAAGGATAGGGATAAGGGATTTAGCAGTGGCAAACACTGCTAAACCCCGTCTCCCTAAACTTGTTTGCCTTTTTTTCCTATTTTTAAAAACAGGAAAAAATGGTATTATGGGAGTTCAACGATATCTACATTGACATGTTGTGAGCTTGTATTCTGGCCATTTTAACTATCTAAAAATGTTTTTTCAAAATGAAAAATTATGAAGAAGTTTAGCGATAAGGGGTCTTGGAAAATGTTCTCCTATAATGACGTGCCGGGAATATGGACATAGTGACATCTTGGAACAACAACAAGGAGTTGTTAATTAACACACATGACTACACTAAGGGCTTTCCCCCGTGACGTACTGCAAGAGTCTTTGTCTTCTTCACTCTCACTCTGGGTGTGTTTTATGGCTTGTAATGAGAGACTTGAAACACACCGTGCACAACAAACCAGTTTGAGGTTTTTAAAGTTAAATGACACCCCGACAGAGACTGGCAGCCGCTCCGCCACTGTTTGTTCTGGCAGAAATGACAAAAGGCTTCTTCCGGATTGGAAGAGCTCGTGGCAGATACAGAGATGTCACCGATACTTAGTTATCTCAGTGACATCATGGAGATCTGATAAGGATGGCACTCCTAATTTCTCTGCAACCGGTGGCTGCCCAAAGGCATGCCAATCAGGGCATGCTGGCTCGAGGCAAAATGCCATACAAATGTTATTTTTAAAGTAGTGCCAGGCGCATGTCACACGTAAGCTCTCGCCTGACAGCGTGTCGCGTGTTCGAATCCCGTTCATGACGACCTTAGCTTACCCCCCCAAGCCTGTTCTGTGATGTGAAAATGATGTGACACATACACATCTGATTGGTCCTTGATTACAAGGACCAATCATAATGCGACTTAAACATGCAAGGGATGCTGGGAAATGTAGGACTCGTTATTATATTAGTTATTCTATATAGAATCTAACCTTCTCCTGTTGTTCCCTTCCCTCAGGTGTGCCACAAGCGCTTCAGCAGCACCAGCAACCTGAAGACCCACCTACGCCTGCACTCTGGGGAGAAGCCCTACGAGTGCAAGCTCTGCAGCACCAAGTTCACTCAGTACATCCACCTCAAGCTGCACCGCCGCCTCCACAGCGCCCGCGAGCGCGCCCACCGCTGCCAGCCCTGCGGCCAGGCCTTCCTCCACCGCTTCTCACTCTGCGTCCACCAGCGGAGCTGCTGCCCGGCTTCGGCAACGACCACCGGCAGCGACGTCCTGGACCACGTGGCACGCCGCGCCAAAGACATCGTGGAGCAGTTCGACGCCAGCCAGGAGGCCGACGGCCTCCCGGAGGCGGCCTCGCCGGCGCAGGTGGAGGCAGCGGCCGAGCTCTGGCTGGCCAGGAGCCTGGAGGGCCGCGAGGGCAAGGAGGACCAGAAGGAGGCAGCGCTGCTGCTCAAGGCCCTGGTGGCGGCCATCAACGCTCCGCCGGCGCGCCAGGAGAGGGCCAGCGTGGTGCATCTGTACGGCAGGCCGGCCGTCAAGACAGAAGGACAGTGAGTGAGGAAGTGGATAGGCCAAAAGACGATGTGAACTGTAGACACAGAACTATAAGAGTAGCCATGCAGTCAACGGGTTCAACAGACAAAGAAAGAAAAGAGAGACTATACTTCGCCAAATAAATCTTGCCGTTTTATTCCAAAACTGGATCAAAGCAGGGAAGAGAGACTAGAACATTATCCAATGAGCACAGCACCAAAAGAAGAGCATTCCAAAGACTGGGCTATAGTGTATTGAGCGATTGCACTTCCACCTATAACTCTCTTCCTGAAGAGAGGGAGAGAGAGGGTGGTATTTTTTTATTGTAGTCTGTGAAATATCATTGTTTTTTACTCAGGTAGAAGTGTTGTTTTTTGTGCTTTAACTTATTATGTGTTGTGAGAACCTGTGTCGTCTATATTTATATGTAACAACTCTGTACTTTGTTCTTTTTTTTGGTTTGTTTTTTGTCACCCCACGTGTTCAAAGATTTGCCACAGTACAGGAACAAATGCAGGGTATTCATTTGTGAATGAATCCTCACTATTGCATATTGATTGTCCTACTTTCTGGGAGCACACACAAGTGTGTAAACCTGAAGTATTTGAAAGGGTGTACCAGTAGCAGCGTGGCATAATGCCGCTTTTGATGTTTTGGCGTTTTATGTGATGCAAAGAAAAAGGGAAATGAAAAGTATGTTGATTTCATGTAAGCATTTGCCAAAAAGAGGATATGAGAAAAGCTGAACATGGACCCACTGACTATATGTAGCACGACTTGTTTGATCATAATGTTTACCAGTGTATCGTGACAGCTTTTGCTGCAATTATCCAATAATCCTAATGACCTTTTAACTGCCAACTAGCTTATTCTCTGCATTGCAATGTACGTCAAACTTAACTCTGAGGTTGTTCAATGGGTTTTCTGCTGACCAAGCTGCACAGTTCACTACTTCAAGTACTACTGTACACTTCACACTGACAGTTATTTCTAGCATCAGTTCATATTCCAAAGTAAAACCAAAATGGGTGAGTGTTTTTGTTAACCATAATTTATTATTTTCTTGTTAAGTAGCACTGGACAAAGGCAGAACTACCACTGAGTATTTCTTTCATCATATTTGTAGTTTATTTGTACATTATGTCTTTGTAGTTTATTTTTTGATACAGTATGGAATGTTGATAATTTATATGTGAGAGGCTACTTTGATGATACTTTTATATTTACACTATGTAGCATATTAAAGATATTGTTTCTCTATATTGGTGGTTCTTCAATATTTTCTTCCAGTTCTTAAATGGTGTCGGAGCTACGGTTACAAAACCAAGATGTCAATGTTTTCCTAGTTGATCAAGTCTTGAAAGGTCAGAGAAGCATACACTGCACTAGTCAACAAAGAGCAAATGGTCATGTAAGTAGTGAAAATAAAACAATTGTGCAACTGGTAGCTAGGATACCAGTTAAACACCACACTAGCAAGTAGCAACGCTCAAAAACAACATGCATAGCATTTGAGATTATATACTGTAATGCATATCTGGTGGCACAACCTCCTATTTTGTGTAGAAACTTGAAAAGTTAGAAAAGTTTGTTAACAACAATCTGTTTTAAGATTAAAGGTATTGTGCATACAGTAGTAAAAGAAAACAACCGCCCACATGCACTATAGTAACTTAGAAACACCCTCGCTAAAGTCTTCTGCAGTCATATTTCAGGCTCACTTTTACAAGAACTGACACTTTGTTCTTCTTTTTTTTTAAAGAAAGAAAGTACCAGTAAGTGGAGAAAAAAAATCTTATTTTTTTTTATCTTTGCATTTTTCTACAAATATTAAAACTAAGACCTCCCGTAAATGATGTCAACATTGATGTACGCCTTTTTCAAATGCACTGACATACGGATATGTTTTGGCACAAACGACTAGACAAATTCAGTGAATTTACAAGCAACGGAGACACACCTGTGTTTTTATTATTATAACTTTATCCCATGATTTTATAAGCAGTTTTTTCCACCTGGTGTCATTTGCCTAAACTGTAATCCTGGGCGCTACTCTCCCTCTGACAACTTGGGGGAACTGAGCTCATACCGTTTTTGAATACACGAGGATTCAGAGTGAGAAATTCTCATCACCTGATGAGGAAATTTCTCCAGTCGGTAATAGCAAGTGGAAGGAACGCGTCATTCCGGCTAACCAGGGAGAGGCAGTGTATAGAGACCAGGATTACTACATGTTCTTATCCTATAGAGGACACAGGGATAACATGCAAACTCCACACAGATAAGCCCTTTCGCCAAACCCAACTATAGATGAGATCATGAGCCTCCCCTTCCCTTGAAATTCTGCTTTTCACGAAGCTACTGTAAATTACATCTGTCAGACAGACAGCAAAGCCTTGTTGTCTCTGACTTTCTCTCTCTTGCACCCCCTCTCTCACACACACCCACATCACGCACGCGCGCACGCACACACACACACACACACACACACACACACACACACACACACACACACACACACACACACACACACACACACACACACACACACACACACACACACACACAGAGAGAAAGAAGCACTCTTTTTTTCCCTTGCTACTTCAGTCACCTTTGACCAGAACAATTAGACCTCAAACCAGAGCAAGAGCTGCTGGTTTCTTGGATCTTTTTTAGCTGCTCGTTTGCAAACAGGAAATTCGTTTTCACATGCTGCCAGCTAGTATAGCTACTGTACATCCGCTCACAAGTGCTTGTGTCCATGATGAGAGACAACCACTTAAAATTACAGTAGCAAGTACTTGCAAATAAATGCTAGCCAATGAATTCAATAAAATCTGAATCTCAATCTGAATCCAAAGTTCCAGTACAGTCGTACAAGTAGCAGTAATCTTAATAGTAGAATTAGCAGTTATGTTGATGCATAAATCAATAAATATAAATAAGTCAATAATATATAGATCTACTATCTATATCCATTTTGTCATGCTTGATAATAAATCAGTTTATTGATAGAAGAATAGAATAGAAAAGAGTGACACTTTTACAGTAATGTCTTGTTAAACAGGTACAATCACCGTGAAAGAATGCTGGACGGTCGGTTGGCTTGTTGGTTTAAGAGGAAGGGGCAGACGTCCTGTTTACAGAACACGTAATTCCGGTTTGATTCATCTTAAAACTTCATTCGCTCTTTGAAAGCCTGTCACCCTACTTCCTGTTTGTACTATACCTGGATAACTTCTGGTACCCAAATCTACGGCAGGAAATTCATTATTACCGGGATGGATGGATGGATGGATGGATGGATGGATGGATGGATGGATGGATGGATGGATGGATGGATGGATGGATGGATGGATGGATGGATGGATGATAAAGAGTTAAGGCAAAAAGGGAAAACAAGGACATGAGTGAGCAGAGGTTTTAAGGGCATAAAGTGTTACTTAGAGGGACTTAAAAAAAAAATAGAATGCACATTATTACCATTTAGAAGATATAAAACACTTTCCTGGGAGTCCAAAGGACGCAATGCATCCCATTGAAATACTTCCGAGGCTTTGGGCCTCGGAACTAGCAGAGCCAAAGTGAGACAGAGTTACAACACTCCCATTCACTTCCATGGAAAAGTGTAATGAGCTACTGCTCCACATAGACTTCTATTGAACTGTGACAACTAGGCAGAAATGCATTGAACTTGGGCAAACAGGCCAGCTTTAATAATCATAAATCCCTTTATTTTAGTACAATACTTTTAAACAGTTGACATGTTGCACACATGTGTGGCCCCCATTCCTGTTAAAAAAGACTATAAAGGACAACAACAGTCTATTGTCTCTCCCCCCCATTTAAAATTGCAGAACTCAATATATTGTGCTTTGACTGTAACTGTAAGAGGACAGCAGAGGGCGCTTTGTCCTTACTGAGTAACTACCTGTGTGCTCTTGCCGGAAACGGGTAGTCATATCTGTTCGATGCATACTGTATCCTATGGCATGTATACAGACTGAATCATGTACTGTACTGTGTATGTCACTGATGTGTGCTATTAATCTGTTTCACAGGTAAGAACGGATATAATGACCAAAGAGTACACTACCAGGTGTTTTGTAGGCATGTGGTTCTGAGTGGGCTGGTGGGACAGAAGACTTCTGTTCTATGTGTGAGTCGTGTTTAGCATTAGTACTTAGGGCCTATTTAGCTCTGGTCCAGAGCTCCACTGCTTCTGAGTCTGACTAACATTGGAGCTCTGCTCCTCTCCGTGAAATCGGCCATTACTCCACCCGATCAGCCTCTCTTCTCTAGTGGATATATAAAGAACGTTTTACCTAGGCTACACCAAAATAAACACGTCTTGTGTCATTAGAAAGCCTACTTACCTTGGTGGTAGCACTCCACCACACGGATAAAATGGACTTTTATGGGCAGAACGACATAGCCTACCACTAAGGTAAGTAGGCTTTCTAATGACACAAGACGTGGTGAGTAGGTAAAACGTTCTTTATATATCCACTAGAGCAGTGGTGTCAAAGTCATTTGGGGTGGGGGCCGCATTGGACTTAATGTGACTTCATGGGGGCCGGAGCGCCGCGGTGCAACCAGTCGCAGACCGCAAGCATGCACGGCACACGCATGTTTATGCGTTACTTCTATACAGTATATCACACAAGTCATATTTATTATTAAGAATAACTATTAATGTATATATATTAATGACTCTCATTGTTGGTTTTATACTTGTAGCCTAGACATTTGCTATGAAAGATGCTATTTTTATTTACAGAGCATCAATAAACCATACGAAAATAGCATTTAAATTTCAAATACTAAATTTAAGTAAGTATGTATAGTTAACTAAGTATAGTTCTCGGTTATACACCCTTGTACTGCTGAAGTATAGTTCTCTCGGTTACACACCCTTGTACTGCTGAAGTATAGTTCTCTCGGTTACACACCCTTGTACTGCTGAAGTATAGTTCTCGGTTACACACCCTTGTACTGCTGAAATATAGTTCTCTCGGTTACACACCCTTGTACTGCTGAAGTATAGTTCTCACTTTGCAGTGCCAGCAGCCTAGCCTGGTAAAACGACTCCCCCTGCTGGACAACATGCATTACATGCCGTTCAGAAGAGAGCTCAAAAGCATTTCTTTAAACGATCATAACTTTTGATAGGAACGTGCTAGAGACTTACTTTTTTTTTAATAGACTCAGACATTTTTGCTCTACAAGCCTGGGGCCGGATTAAATCATCTCGCGGGCCGGATCTGGCCCGCGGGCCTTGACTTTGACACATGTGCACTAGAGAAGAGAGGCTGGTCGGGACTCGGGTGGAGTAATGGCCGATTGCACGGAGAGGAGCAGAGCTCCAATGCAAGTCAGACTCAGAAGCAGTGGAGCTCTGGACCAGAGCTAGGGCCTATTATAGTTACCAGTCAGCCAATATAAGAAACAGTGATTGTGGGGGTCTGTGTGCTGAATGTAAAACTGAAGGTGCACTTTATTATGGTTAATGCAGTGTTTATTGAAAGTATTGATTCGGTGCATTTGGACAGGGATGTTTTGTGAGCTGAAGTTATGGTGTTTATGGTGTATTTACTGTGTATGTACAGTAGCTACTATATGGAGTTTATGGACTACTTTTACAGAAAACAGGAAGTGGGAGTCAGATCAGTTCAGTGCATGTATATCATATACTGTACTGTATATGTCACTGATGTGTGCTATTAATCTGTTTCACAGATTCACCTACCCTGCAAATTAAATAAATGTGTTGCACCAGAGTGAGGATCTCTCTTCATTCCATAAGTGTAACACATGCCTAATATAGCTCTTATTTGTGCCGCCCTCATTGAAAACGAAGGCCATTCAAAAACTCCAAACATGGCGGCTGCATCTGCATCTTTTGATGAATGGAAATAGACGCAGCTTCTTTTTGCTGCAAGGCCATGTGTCCTCTGGATGCAGGTCTTTGCGGCACTTTGCCACAACAGCCATTTTTATTTCCCATCCAGAGCCATTTAAAACATTGTGGCTGTATCTGCACCTTTGTGCCATTGTTACGTGCTCATGGCCTAAGACAACCCCACCATTTTGTCAAATGGTGAAATGTCCCTTTAAGTTTACACTTCTTCAGCAGTGCATGGACTCTTCATCACTCTGTAAGGATGTAGGCTTATGTCTTTGGAAGCCTCCATATGACATGATACTTTTTATAGAAAAATAAACTAAAGTTTAAAGGTGGATTGCAATCATTGCTATAACTCGCTCAGTTCAGTCTGTGGTTTCGCCAAGATGTCATGTCACGTCCTGCTTTTTTTGAATGGTTGTCAGTGGACGGCTGCAAGCTGGCCGTCACCGAAAATACATGCCGGAAGTGCCCATTGACACCCATTCAAAAAAGCAGGACACGACGTCACAGCTCAGCCGAAAACACGGGGTGTACACAAGCCAAGTCTGGATTACCACACAGTCAGTCAGTCAGTCAGTCAGTCAGTCAGTCAGTCAGTCAGTCAGTCAGTCAGGAGAGGGAACTCATTTATTTGCTGTTTTTTCCCCATCCCTTCCAGTTTCAATTAACCTATTGTCATTGGTCAGTATTTAAGCTTAAGGGTTGAACGGACGAGCAGACCCTATTACTGAGCAAGCAGGCAATGAGGTTATCAGAAAAATCTTTTTAAATGAGAAAAAATAAATAAATAAAAAAAATAAATCACATACGGTATTACACCTTTAATATTGCAACAACATACAGGACAGAATGTTGTTGCCAACAACATTTTTGCTCATTACTTATTGGCACCCTGGCATGTGTACTACTAAAGACTAAAGGGAATGCTGACAGGCCGACTGCTGGGATTTTAGCCAAAGGAAGATAATAAATTTCTTATGAAATGCATCACACGCAGGAAATTTACAAGTTTGCATCCCTGCCAACACCATGAATTTCTCTTGAAGTCGGCATTGATACAAGTGCATTTGTGTGCGTGTGCCACCTCTCTTCCTCTCCATTCACCCTCCCTCCCTCTCTTCCTCTCTGTTTCTCCCTCCCTCACAGCTTGGCTCTCAGGTAAACAATGCTCATTCATAAAAGGGAAATAACATGAAATTCAACTGTGTGTGTGGGTGTGTGGGTGGGTGTGAGAGAGGGGTGGGTGTGTGTGTGTGTGTGTGTGTGTGTGTGTGTGTGTGTGTGTGTGTGTGTGTGTGTGTGTGTTTTTGGTAGCTCCCATGTGTGTTTTCTATCCCCACAAATAAAGTTTGAAGAAACATTCTTCCATATCATGGAAATTGCTCTGAGGAACAGCTCCTTTGATTTTGGCCTCATAATGATGCACCATACTTTGTATAATCCCCTCTCTTCTTCAAATGAAATCACCATGTGCAGTATCTGACAGAACAGTGTTCTTTCGGTCTACTGTCTAGTGTCTACTGTCTACTGTTTTTTTTAAGTAGGCTATGATTATTTTTTGTTTTGTTTTCATTTTTGGCCAGTTACTACATTTACGTATTGCACAGGTGCATCATTTTTAGGTTACTGTTTATATGAGCAGTTGTTATGCATTGATATAAGCCTAGATAGTGTCTGTTTTCCCCATTGATGTCATCCTTACTTAGTCACATAGCCAGGCTTGGAAAGTGAGTGGGTTATTTAATAATAAACATAAGGTGCAATAGTAATATCGAAACGTCATGTCCCGTAGACACAACATGCAGACAATACTTTTGATTTTGGCGTGGCTTTATTTAATGAAGCCATCAACGTGACTGCATCATTATCCAAATAGTAGGCCTACTCCCTGGCCTTAAGGCATGTCTAAATATAGATCATACACTAATATCCCATTACATAATACAACACAAATAAAATAAATGATAAGCAATGACCACCATGACCATATTGTAACACTGGTAGTGCTGTCGCCTCCCAGCTAGAAGGTCCTGGGTTCGATTCCCTCTCGGGAAGCTGTGGATGCTGGCAGCGTTGCACACACTCTACAGTGGGGGGAAGTGCAACAGGCCAACAGCACATACACCAAGGCACACCAACCCCTACTCGAACCTGATTGGAGGAAGGCCCCCTTCCTCCAAGAGGGGGAAAAAACGATATACACATGGACACACTCTAGAGTGAGGTACACACAACAGGCCAACAGCATGTGCACCAAGGCCTGCCTTGCTCAATCCTGGTTGAAGGAAGCCCTCCTCTTTCCTGATTGGATGAAGGCTTCGTCTCCCAGAGCCCAACATGGAACTAGGGTTTTGTGACTTCTACAGTTTGCTAAGGGCAGAGAGGAACTCCTTATATGGTCAGCACTAGGACTGCAACTAACGATTATTTTCATAATCGATTATTTAACTGATTCATTTATTAATCGGATGATGACTCTTATTTAGCTATCACCTTAAAGCGGGATTCCATTCCACCCATTTTCTTTTATTTACGGAGTGTGTACAAATGGAACCAAATGGACCCGCAAGGGTCCAAGGAAAAAATATTAACAAGGAAAAAATATTAACATGGTGAAACTTGATTATGTCATCGAGTTGTGTTTCATGAAAAAGAGCTAAAAAAAAAAAGACATGCACATACAACCCGTAATAGGGCAGGTCCGAGCAGCAAACAATTGAAACCAAAAATGATAAAGAAAAGCTCGCACACTGTTACACTGTGAGTAACGTTTCGAGCACAATGCTCTTCCTCAGACTGAGGAAGAGCATTGTGCTCGAAACGTTACTCACCTTTATGGTGCAATAAAAGGTACCAGTCCAGCATCTGAGCCCTCAGTGTGCGAGCTTTTCTTGATCATCGAGTTATGTTTCACCATGTTAATGATTTTTTCAGACCTCCATTTTTAGGAAACATGTCCACACAACATCTCTAAGGTGTATGAATTAATAAAATGTTGAAAATGGGTGGAATTTGTTACACTGGAAAAACTATGGTTAAGTGGAAAAATGGGTGAAAAACTTCAGTGATTAGTTGACGAACCAATTAATCGATTACTAAATACCATTGGCAACTAACTGAATAATCAATTTCATTACGATTCATTGATTAATTGTTGCAGCCCTAGTTAGCACAAAACAGTGATATTTTAGGCTATAGCCTACCTTTAAGAATCTCAAAAAAAAGTTTCTCTTGTCTCACATTGTGGTATTTTTTTATTTAATTTGTCACATTTTGCCTTTGAATGGAAGAGTTCATTCACTCACTTCACTCAGTGTTACATCACTGCGGCAGCCAATACATTTGTCCCACTGCCTTTATTCGCTGTGCTTTAACCCCCTCTTGTGTTCATTCTGACCATTCACACAAGTTCCGCTAGATGTCACCACTGACTTGCTAACCTGCCAGCAGGTGAACACTGGACAGTAAGACATTACAATGCTGTAAATGCATTTGGTCCCTTAATACCTTTATGACTTTTCACTCCACTAGATTGCAAAGACACAACTTGAGGTCATCCAGTTGTGATTCACAACTGGATGCACAATGTTAGTGATTTTTTTCAGACCTCTTTCTAGGAATGTGATGGACCTTTTTATTATGTTCACACAATGAAAACACCTTTAAGGTGTATTATAACATAATACAATGTTGAAAGCATTTTTAATGGTCTATTTTAACAAAATAGATCACTTTTTATTAGTTCTAATCATCTTTTTTATTATGATCATTATATTTTACCAGAGCCATCTAGGAAAACAGTTGCGAGATTGAGGGGTCAGAAACTGAACGCTCGAGCTGCTGTTCCTGCAGCCTGAAAGAGGGACACACTGGAGTTGGAAATACAGTACATTGTTTTCAACGAGGGCGGCGCAAATAACAGCTTTAGGCATGCGTGCAACATGCCAGCCGTTTTACTGTGTTGAACAGCATACAGCAACACAACTAAAGTCTCCGTAATGATTACGTGTTACTACTACACAACAAAGCATTAAAGCTGAGCTGTTGCCCTGAGTCAAATGCATTTCTACCTGCTTCAGGTCCAGGATTTGTCCCTGTTTTTGTCCCCATTCTCAGTAAAGGTCTATGTAGAAGAGGCTCCATTGGACTGACCTCATGAAGTGAACGGAGTTGGCGTAAGTCTGTCTATACTCTATGGCTCTGGATTTTACTACAGCCTAGAGGCCAAGCTTCATTGGATGCGCTCCAGCAGAGGGGGCGTGGCTCGCTCGTCTGCCACACCTGTGCTCTCTCTGTGCGTGTGCGCGCGCGTGTATGCGTCTAGGGAGAAAATGAAGCCGCTGCAGGTTGCTGTCAACGAGTCACACACACTCAAGTGGTTTCTCCTTCTATGAGGCTTTGCTGACAGCCCTCGTAATATTAGTCCACCAACAACAAACCTGTCGCAACGTTGTTGTTTTTTAGGTTTTAGTGGCGTGAAGTAAGTTTTAATTTGGAACCACCATGGCGAAAAATAGCCCCAAAAAGTCTCTGAAAAACTTGTTCTCCAAGAGCGAGGCTAAGCAGAAAGACTCTGGCGTTGAGGTGGATAAAAACGGCAACGGAGAAGGAGGAGGAGGAGAGAAGAAGAAGTTCAAGTTCTTCAAAATCAAGTTGAAGTCGAAAACCAACGATAAACCTGCAGCTGATGGCGTGAAAACCCACGATAAGCCTGCAGCTGATGGAGAGAAAGCCTACGATAAGCCTGCAGCTGATGGAGAGAAAGCCTACGATAAGCCTGCAGCTGATGGAGAGCAGACCGTGGCCAGCAGGTATGCATGCACGCTGCTTGAGCCTTGAGTCAACATGTGGCGTTTATTTAATGCTCCGCGTGGCACAGCAGCAATTCTGGCTGGCATTGGGCTGCAAGTGGTTCCCAAAGTGGGGTCCGAGGACCCACCAGGGGTCCTTGAGGGAGTTCCAGGGGGTCCCCAGCTAACTGATGTTGTTGTTTTTAGGAACCGAATGGAACCTTATGGGTCTGTAACTGTTTTGAGAGTGTACAAATGGGACCAAATGGACATGTACTCTCTCAGAGTTAATTTTACATTTTTCAATATGCACTGGGATACCAGAGATAAAAAAAAGATCTGTCTGTAGATACCTCTGGTCCATGGGTTCTATGATTCAGCCTTAGAATCATAGAATCCGTGGAGCTATGGACCAGAGCTAGGTCTGTAGACTAATATGTATGTCAATTTGAGGGTCCTTGAAATGGGTTGAGAATCATTGCTGGGTAAAACTCTTCTCTTATGGGGGTCCCTTAGTCCATATCTCCATTGCCTTTATGATTCAGCCTTAGAATCTTAGAAGTGGAGCTATGGACCAGAGGTCGGGGTCCCTACTCCCTGGAATATCTGTGGAAATATCGACACAAAAAAGTTGGAGAACCACTGACCTAGATATCTGCATTAGATGTATTTATATTTGGGGTGTGTGTGTGTGTGTGTGTGTGTGTGTGTGTGTGTGTTTACTTCTGCTCTGACCCACACTCATGTGTAATTGGCTTTCCCCCCAAAATGATTATTTTTTAACTTGTGTGAACTTTCAGTATCACATATTTAGCCGTGTAGGCTACTCTATAAAGGTTATCATGAGAGATGTTGGTGAAAGATGATTACCGGTATATCAACATTTGTATTGTACATTTAACCATTTTCATTATTACTTTTTCCTAAATTTCTGATTGGGACTGCAGTAACCGAACTAAGTAATATGTAATATCTACATTTTAGTGTGAATTTAACTAAATTTGAATGTCCTACAGGTATGTTAGGTACCGTACTGTATGTGTGTTTTCCCCTAACGCATCATGGACTCCATTTTCATCGCACACAAAACAGCTGATGCCTCAACTTGCCTATTTTACTATTTTAAAGAATATTTTTATTTAAATTTGCCACTATACAAGCTCACAACGTGAACTATTCAACTAAGACAAAAATGGCGTACATGTGTTGGGCATGTAGCCTCATGTAGTGTTAATGTAGTGTTATTAAAAACACCTATTTTTTCATATTTTGCCAAAGGGCTCTGCTGCAAACATCATCCGTGGAGTCTGTGGGTGAATGTCTTTGGGTTCATAAACTGTAAAAGTGATTTGCCCTGATGTCCTTATGATTTATTAATTTATTCCAAACCTGTCAGTAAAGCCTGTTCTGTTAAGGCATATCAGCAATACAGTTGATAGATGACATAAGACCACCAGAGTGATCAGTTATTTCATTAATTATTCAGGCAGAAGTTTGAGATTATATAATATAATAATTGTGATACTTTTTGTTGTCATATCATCCAGCCCTAACTGAAACTTGTAGATTTGCTTGTTCTTGAGTGCAGCTAGTGATACACAGAATTTTGTTGCATTACCCGATTGATTTCTTCATTGATCATGCAAGAAAGTAAAGGCAACCACATCAGTTTGCGATTATCATGTTATTTTAGATTCCAGCCAGCCACTTAAACCATTATTTATGCTTTGGCTACCAAATGGGCAAATAGCAGAACAGTATGAGATTTTAAAGTCTTTTCTTCTCGGGTCCCTACAACAATATTTTGGGATATATAATGATTCGGGAGATTCCTTGATGTGAACATTACATTGTTTGTAACACAGAATTGTAAAAAACACAGACGAGGATGAACATATGCGCATCCACACTACAACACAAATCATGGTACGTCATGAGCTAATAGTCACTTGAACGGGAAATCAAATCCTGTGGATCCTGTGGATCCTGTGGATCATTTCACACCTGTCGTTGCCTCAGTGAAGAACAAATATGAAAGTTCAACGTACCTCCGTGGTTAGATAAACAAAGTGGTATATGATCCTGTTGGACTGCAAGCACATTCTGTAGGTATCTTAACAAGAGTTGACACTAAGGTCTCCGAGGCACTTGCCCATCGGGCAAGTGCAAGTCACGTTCTACTTGCCCTCAGGTCATGGTCACTTGCCCCCCTAAAAATATATTGTACATTTTGCAGTGTTGGTTAACCAGATGTACCGGTAACTCTTGAGAACGTAAAAATGAAACCAAATGGACCCTTGCGGGTCCATTTGGTTTCATTTTTACACTCTCAAGAGTTAAAATTCATCATCTTAATTAGCCCAGGTCTACACAACTAGAGAATGTAAAAGATTAATGGTCATTTTGATCTGTATGTTAATTTGCCTGTTTTGTTTCCCAAATCCAGCCTGGAATTGTGGATAGCTAGAAAGCAGGGAAAGACACAGAGGCAGAGTGCAATGACTGCCTTCAAGACAAATTTATCTTGTGTTGCGTTATAGTGCACTAAGTTGCACACTTACCCGATCGGGCAACCAGGTAGCAGTCTTCACTTGCCCCACCATTTTTTTTACTTGCCCCGGGCAAGCTGGCAAGTGTTAGTGTCAAGCACATTCTGTAGGTATCTTAACAATAGTTAATTAATAATAGAAATCATCACTGCTAGAATCAAACTGTGTTTAATTGACATTCTATCTCCTTCCCTCAAAAGAGACGATTTAGCCTGAAATACGACTTAAATCCCCTAAGGACCAGATGTTTGGTTTGTAAAATACGTGTAATATTATCAGTTTATCAGGCCATGCTTTTTCAATGTCTGGGGAAACTATTCCATTGCTCCACCCAGACAGTATCTGCCTGTTTTATGCTCCAGGTTAAGGTCAGTGTGTCTGTTTACCTTTCACATAATGTCAGCATGCTGTCAGCAAGAAGGTCTTATCTGTCATCACAAGAACGCACCGTGCTTAGACAGGAGCATAAACCCTGTTCTAGGCGACCCACTGTAGTGATCACCTATTTAACCATAAATTGGCATCCCAATTCCAGCATGTCGTGTACACAGTGAAGGCATTCACAATATTCAATTCCTACAAGCTACCAGTGAAGCAGGGAGGGGAACTCGAGATTATAGCATATTCTTAACACGCGTGTTGTGCCTCCCAGTGAAACTCTACGCTGTCAGGTAAAATAAGTGGTTGAAAATGGCATGTATATTGTAGAAGAGTAGACGTTGGTGCCCACATTCTCCTGGACTAGCCCATACCAACAGTAGTAGTTGTTAGTGACAGGGTACATATGTTTCGTGTTGGATTAGAGAAGAATGCGGAGAACGGTTCATTTGAGGTAAAATGCCTTGGTATCTTCTGATTGATGCCTCCTAACTAACCTAGTGCACGGCAGCATCAACACAGGGCCCTGACAGGAGCCTGACAATCTACAATACATCTCTCTGCATAATGAAACTATCACTCAAATTAAAAATATGCCAAAGTAGCTAATTGTGCAACTTGCTGTACGTGCTGGCAGGGTGTTGGGGAGACTCAGAACTTAGTCATCTGCCATCATCTCACTGGAACTTGCAGACTTACAGTGTGGCTTTGTCTGTGTGGATATTATTTAGTTAGTCAAAACTGTAACTACATAATTTAACAGAGCTTGCTACATAATCCATGCACTCAGAAATCAAAGATAAGAGCCACAAGGATTGTCCTTGGGAATTCAAAGAGAAACCACAAAGTTTATAACCTGTCACAAAATGTATTTGGATTGAATTATCATTTCATCATGTGGAGGCTTAGCCTATGACTATTTTTGACCAAATATTAGTGGTGTTTTCAATATATCTTCACAACTTACCTGGGCAATAGATAGATATATCAATCAAGAGGCTGCTATATCAATATGGCAATAAACATGAACTATCTGCTGATCAGTGGTGACAAACATACCTCTGTTTAATGTTACCAAAGCCCCCTTGCAAGTTGTAATGCACTCCTTTTCCAGAGCCCTTGTTAGGATGTTTGGAGAATGTATTTCCATTTAAAGATCTCTGTGAGCCTGAGAGTGTTTTAGCAATAAACACCACTACCAAGTATGACCACAAATATTGTGAAGATATCAAATTATGGGGACAATGGGAATATTTAATTTTCTTTGTTACAGAAATAGGCTATTTTTGTTGAGCCGCATGGCAATCAAGCTTGGTTGGTATGAACTCTTGCTTTAACATTGTCATAAGAAGTTTTGCTTAAGGGGTTTCTTAAGTCCACACCGGTTGGAGGGGTGACATGAGAACAACTCATATCAGCGAGCCGTTCAGTACAGATGCTTGCTAAACCTCTTCTCTGGCCAAGAAGCTGCATATTTGTCTCGCCTTTGCGATGAGTGATAGCCTTGATATGGTGTCATTGTGCAGTTGCTGTTTTTTTCTTACACACAGAGGGGTGTGTGCGCACCCGGTCCACCGCTCTATTCCGACATCCCGCTACTCCTACATTGACGTCCAATTGTCGGAGTGGCAGCACTTATACTATTTGAAAACATGTCACCACTCCGACAGAAGAGGTAGCACCATTCCTACAAGCATTATGTGTCGGAATGGCAACCATTATCTTTTTGTCATATGGAGACATGTCGGAATAGGGACATGTAGGAATAGAACCATGTCGGAATGGAGCCATGTCGGAATGGAGCCATGTCGGAATGCAGGCATGTAACCGGGTGTGTGCGCACCCTGTCCACCTGTATGTATGAACATAGATAAATAAACCTGGCACTGTTTTTTTTTTTTTTTTTGAGTGGATGTGAACATACACATTCACTCCAGCACAGGTACTGGACAAGAGGCAGTAAAAGAATGAGAGTCCACAAGTCTGGAAACAACATTCTCGGCTCCTTTGATTTATTGATTCGATGTTTCGATCACTAGGATCTTTTGATGCTGTTTTAATGAGAACATAAATCATGTTCTTTCTGTCAGTTGATATTTAATTGTAATGCTACTGTGTATCACCCTCTCCCCTAAGGGTGCAAACATGCCATTAAGTGGTTCTCATCCGGCATGAGGAGTCTGTGTAGTCTAGTCTGTGCGGCATGCAAAGCCATGGCGGGCTGAACATGTTTAAAGGGAGAGATGGAGCGTGTTCAGTCCTACCCATGTTTGCTTGCCATTTAACTCCCGAAGTGAGACAACCTGTTTGCATCGAGCACCTTCCTTTTGTGCCACTCCTCTGAATACAATGACAGTTCATCACTACTGAATGTATCTATTTACTCTGCACATGCTATAAACCTACGTGTAAGTTCTATTGTTATCTTGGAGTTGCACTGCAACTATTAGCAGGCCCTTTTCTCACTGTTTTACCAGTGGTTTTCTTTGGTGTAAAAACTGATAAAAGGGATACAGCGTGAGTTCACATAGTAGGCCATTTCTTATATTTATAAAGCAGGTTGTGTCCACTGTCCATGCTCTTTTATTTAGTTAGGCATTAAGTTTGGTGTCATTGATTTTTATTCTGTCAAGCACAGTCATATTGTGTATCAAAGGTGCCATTACAGTACTACAGGACACAAGGTATATTACTTGAACTGAGCTAAATGAACACCATTGCTGTAATCAAACATTTTTGTTGCCAGCTACAATACAGTACTCTGTTGTAGTATACCAGGCTCACCAACACATGGTGAGCTTGTAGATCTGCTATATGTGCCACAATACACTGATATACAGTGAAGTACAGTATCAGCCTTGAGGATACTGACAGAGACACGGAGTCAGTGATGCAGAATCATGCACAGCACTGGCACTGCCTGAGATCACACAGCAATCTGTTTCTTAAATAAGTAATTATTTCCAGATTGTTTCTACAACTCTTATCATCAATCTCCATCGATAACCATGCATATCTGTTACTTGTGCAAAATAGCAATGCCTCATTTTTCTGCCAGGTTATTTTTTAGTCCTTTTGCTGACTTTCTCTTTGTACATGCGTTGACAGTGCTGCAGAGTCCCGTGGTGCAGCCACAGACGGAGATCCCTGGGATGACGTCCACACTCCTGGCGGCAAGAAGTCAAGTCTGTACGCCACTGCCCCCAGGTCAAAGGTCAGTTGGAGCCAGCTCTAAAACACTGTTGACCCCTGTCAGTTCACAGGCGCAAGATAAAAAACGAGGGTTTGTGTAATAATTTTTCAAATGGAGTGGGGCTGGCCCACTGCCCCCACACAGCCCACACTCCACACTTAACCTTCCCCCTTGTTTATTGACTTTATGAAAATATTTCACATGCTGGGAAAAGTGACACGTGATGGCATGGCACAAAGCGGACAACGGTAAACAGTGGAGCACGTGACGGCACATACAAACTGTCAGTAATATACAATGCATAGCTGTGATTTGGATCCAGGCAAAAGCCGAGTTTCTTTGTTAATGTGAAACTGGATCATCTGCATCTAGTTGATCTGTTATTAGTGATATCACTGTTCACAAAAACAGATACCCCTTCCCCTACCCCTTCTCAGCTGCCCTCTAGTAGTTTACTCTGCCAAAGATAGCCATTATTTTCCTCATTGTAGCCCCACAGTGTGAGTGTAAAGAGGTATGTGTAGGGGAGAGGGCGTGCTGTGCACATGATGAGACCAAACCACCTAAAGGCTCATGGTGCCTGAATGGTTTTCACAATCACCAGCAAAAGCAGATCTGTGCTGACCCTTGTCATTCAGTTACCAGGGAGTAGGGAAAGGATTTTAGTTGACAGTTTATTGATGCAATAGAAATATGCCATTTGGATTTTTTTTCTACATATCAATGAAAACGATTTCTAATTAGAATTAGAATTCACTGCTCTTCCCCAGCATACTATGTTGTTCTGTAATCTAACATACACTTATGTTAGCTCACTGATGCCTTGCCAGCTTTAAGTAGCTTGAAATACCATTATGTGTTAACAGCATTATGCCTTATCAGGTAATCACATGAAACCTAGTATGTCTACACTATTTTAGCAAAGATATCTAGCTCCATGTGCAGGGGCGCCATCTTGTGAGGGTTGTCACTGTTGCAATTTGACCACCAGTTCACAGCTATACATACACTTTAAGCTAAACATTAGTGAACTGAAGACATAAAAACTTGTATGTATATATATATATATATATATATATATATATATATATATATATATATATATATATATATATATATATATATATATATATATATATATATATATATATATATATATATATATATATATATTTTTTTTTTTTTTTTTTTTTCTTTCCATTTGATACATTTATAGCTGAATTATGGGTCCCTCAATGTTATGTTGCAGGAGTGTGTGAACACCACACAATACCCTCTAGGACACAGTATGGATGAAACACACAAATCAGGCTCTACTGCACACCCTTTCACACATGGCACATCAGAATTGACATGAAAGACATGTTATTATGATGATTTTTTACAAGAAAGAGATGAGTAAATTCTTTACCATCTGCCATTTTGGTGCACTGCAGGTTGCCCTGGAGCAACGACCACCTCAACCAGTATCTCGGGTTTGAATATGTGTAACTTCTACGGAATAACATGTAAAGAACACTAAAACATCCTACCCAAGTAGAAGAAATGTTACTTACTGCACATATACTCAAGCAGAAGCACTGATACTACTAATCAAGTAAAAAGTAGTCTACTATTTAGCTATATATCACCCATTCACACACAATCAATGAGGAACGCGTGCAAGGCACCAACTTGCTCATGGACAGCAGTTAGAGGAGTTCAGTGTCTTGCTCAAGGGCACTTTGCCCTACTCAAGTTCTTGACTCATCCCTCCTGAACATACAGTATGCTTTGACCTGTGCACGTACATATGAATGTTTTGATGTGAAGAACCAAAGCATACCATCAATGCCGGCGTAGATGTGTACGGTTACGGTATAGGGGTGCCATACATCTTGAAAACCACTGCTTTGGGTTTTCCTACAGTCAGTCGTGTGAAAGCTACTGGAGGCCTGTCAGAACAAGAATGTTCCTTTCTGGAGATATTAGTTTGTGAGACGATTAGAAATGCCCCCCTGTATAACTGTTGGAGTTTGTCATTGCCAACGGTTTTGCATTCCACCAATGGTCTACTTACTACACACCTCTCCCTGAGGCTCCTGCTTGCATAACTAGGACCTCACTGAGCATCATACCTACACCCATGAGCACACATGTATCCATATACTACTGTATGTGTGATGTGCACTGAAACATTCTGTTATTACCTCAAAAACATGTATCTGTTGTTGCTCAATACAGGATTAACACAACACATGCCCATCCTCTGGACAGAGCATAAACCTCCATATGGAGCTGGCATGTTATAACATGACAATGCTGTTCTGACATCTCCATAGACTCCATATTTGGCGTGACAAAGAATATGTATGGGCATAAAAGGAACAGAGATGTATTAGCTGGGTGGGCATGCATTTCCAACATGCATCAATCCATGTAGGTCAGTGCCCAAATAGGCACCACTCGAGTTGTATGATATTATAATAATAATAATAAAAAAAACTTTATTTATATCACACTTTTTTCTTCGTGTGCTAACACAAACATTAAATACCCTTGACAGTGAATGATGATACATTTATAATAGTGCCCTACTCTTCCCAAAGGTGTGTGTCTGTGTGCTTTTTCTTTTTTACTTGAGTGAGCGGGCACAAGTAAGTTGATCAGTGCGCAGTGTTCGTGTTTGTTTTGCAGTGATCAGTCCCTCGGGATACGCCGATTATTATTGTTGTTATTATAACTACTGTCATGAGTATTAGCCCACTCCCACTCCACTCAAGGACGAGTAGGCCATGGCCTACTTGTGCGCAGGGCACAAGTTTTCATTCTACAGAGTCCAGATCTATTTTATTAGGCCACCTACCATATAACCTTCCCTACGCACGCCTGCTTGAAGTCGATATTGAGATTTAGTTTCCAACACTAGAGGGTGCCAATTTTACAGCAAATCAACTGGCGCCCGTGGAACCTTGGGCCTTTTTTCAATATTCAGGAAACAGAGTAGTGAATTATTGTCAAAGCCTGGGGCATAAAGAATTCATTTTAACAGCATGTCTCCTCCGAGGCGAGTCATGTAGTAAAATATTGTCGGCCTGTGTGTCCAGATCCAGCAAATTGCTGGATTGATTAGCACCACATTGGCCATATACAGTAAGAGCCTTGGACAGTCACCGATTGAAATAATCAATGTTGGATTGATCCAAACACATACTATAGTTAAAGCTGGTGTGTGTGTGTGTGTGTTCATTTATTAACCTATGTACACTTACTTGAAAACCAATCCGTATAGCATACCATATGAAGGACTGTCCTAAAGTATTTGCATTGGTTAAGCAATGCTGCTATTTTTAAATTCTCCTAATTGTTTCCACATAGGACAGCTTCACCAGACACATCATATTAGTATGCCAAGATAACTGATTGTTGCTGTTCTGCTGTCACTTATTTTTAAACACTATAAAAACGAGGCTAGGCAAGCCTGGTTAACTTCCATGAATGCCATGGTGGGCATGTGTTGATGAATTATTTTTAATGTGTATGTGTTCCATGGAGGTATCTGCCTGCATTCTAACCTGAATCACTCTGAGTCTGTGAATTAATGGGAATGAATCATGACATGGACAGGGTGTAACTTTATAATTTTTCATTTATGTGTTTCTCCTAACGGTTACACATAATATTGCTGGTATGATGATGTAAATAGTCAAAATGGCCTACGTGCTCAAATAGTGAAAATTGTTTATACAAACTGACACACCATGCTTGTACAATTGCTATTTCACGGTTTTGGAACATTTTTTTAAGATTCTGGAAAGTTATCCTTTTAAAATATTTCTGAACTTTTGGGGTGTTTTACCTTTTGTTTGACTAATAGTAAATGCTGTTGGGAAGAAGGCTTGGTTCTTACATTTTGGTATAGTTTAAAAACAAGACGTAGGCATTTTTTGTGTAATTTCTATTTAGAAATTCACCATAGTTTGCTAGATGAGTGTTATAATAGGAAGGTGAAATGATAACAGGTATGTGTCCCTCCAGTAGAGGGCGCCAGTGTATTTCTGTTGACCAGTGTTGTCAGATTAATAGCTGACATTTTTATAACTGGCATTGGGGGAAAAAAAAACACTATTCATACATGACTGGGAATTCGGAAGTGCAGTAAGCTGAACATCTGTGTTCTGTATATGGTTGTCTGTGTGAGTTATACCTGTGCAATGCACAGGCATTTCCAGTGCAATGCATGCCAGAGTTTACCATTGTGCATTGTGTGAAAGTATGCATGTGTTCATAGATCATGACGGCAGTGTATATAGGGTCATGGTGCCATTTGTTTACATATCTTATAAGTTGTAAAGTGTGGTGAGGAAGGGTTGGACTTCAGTCAATAATTACCAATCATACAACACTGCTTACGTAGTCCAACTCCATGCTTTGGCTACCTATCAGTAGTAAACCTACTGCCTGGATTGAAACACTAGTTTGATTCATTGATGGAATACTTTATTAGTCAGAAATGTAAACAGTCAGAGTGAGTCAAACACTTACAGTAGTCTAAAAGAATACCACTGAAAAGAGTCTCTTTTGGTGTTGCCATTCAGGTCCTGGTAGTGCCACGGCTTTATTATGTTAGGCCAGTAAGGCCACAAACCCAACCCTCCGATAACTTTGTACCTCATTGGAGAGCAGATACTTATTCTATTATGACGCGCCCTGTGCTGGGTGTGACTATAGGCAAACATTCGCCAATCTTCAGTAGCAGATCACTGTAAAGCTTGAAGTTGATCTTGTACATTTCCACTATTTGGCATATAACAACATGGGTTTTAACGTATGAGAATACATGATGACTACTTGATCCGAGATGCTGAATCATTTGGTCAAAAAAGCAAAAAGGCAGCTGTGCATGAATACATGTACTCGTATGTACTATATAATGCGTTTAGTCGTACTTGTGCGCCTGCCTTTCTCTGCTGTATGTACATAATACTCATAATACTGTCTTTGCAGTGTTATGATTTTGGTGTGTACAGGTTGTCAGAATGTGGGATTTCCATAATTCACAGTTTGTATAAGATACAAAACAGTCTTACGCCCGTCCATCCATTGCCACCTCGACTTGAATTCCACCTCCTCCATTGTTGTCTTAACCTATTCATACCCTCCTAGCTCTCTATCAATAAAGAAGGAATTCCTACCTGACACACCCAGATGAAAGTCTCTCATCTGCACTAACCAGCCGCCTTATGTGCAAATGTCTATTGTCATCGTGATTCAAAGGAAACACATGCCATTCACCAGAATTCCATTACACTTATCTTTCTCATCGGGTACATTTGGATTCACTACTAATTGCTGTTTACTAGGAAATGTTGTATTGTGTGAAACCTCATTCCATTCTTACCCGTGTCTCCCTCCCTCTTATGTAATCTTATTTATCAGATTCAGACTGCACCCTATTTTATCTGTCAATCACCTCGTCTCGCAGGCTAAAAGGATGTCTTATAGCCAATGTTCTGCTGGGCAGAAACAAACTTCTATAGATGAGCATCTGCACATTGGATCAAGCCCTGGGGTTTTATTTAATTCTATTTATTTATTTTCTATCAAATGCACATGATGTTTAGTACCTAGGGCCTAGATTTTCGTCACCGCTAAACCTCTTATCCCTTAACTTCTTTGCCTTTTTAAACTATTCTAAAAACGTTGTTCAATAGTTAAAATGGCCAGTCTACAATCAAACAATGTGTCAATAGATTTGCACGTTTAAATATTCCAAAACGTTTTTCAAAATAGTAAAAATGCCAAGAAGTTAAGGATAAGGTGTTTAAGTTATGATGAAAATGGAGCCCCTAGTCTTCTCCAGACTTCCCATAATCAGAGAAAGGCTAAAAAGGCTCTTCTACCAGCTACCAGACTAAAAGTGTCAAAAACAACATGTGTTGAGCTTGATCCAGTGTGCAGTCTGGTTGCAGGTCGAGGGCTGTGGCCTATATACACTGAAGTCATTGTTAGTATTGTCATTGTAATTATTATTTTTGTTGCTGCCTCCTACACAGTCTCCCTTAACCCTTGAGGCAGATGGACTTCTATTCTTTAACCTGATTCTGCCTGAGGTTTACTCCTAAATAAGTTTTTCCTCCATGGTGGGTGGGGGCATTGGGGCTCTTGTCTTGAGATCCCTATTATTTGATTGGCACTATAGTCAATTTCAATTGAATTACTATAAGCACTGTATTTGTCTGATGTTTGCGTAATCTACATGATCACTGAACTACACTGATGTCATGAAACATATCTGTTTTGAAAGATATTTCAAAGTACTTTGAAATATCTTTCAAAGCTGATTATGTTTCATGACATGGTTGGCACTGACTTGAATTCATACTGTAGTTCACCCACTGCTGTATTCTGTGCCACTGGGCAAACATTTCACCCACATCTTTGGGTGGAGTCATTCTGTTGAATTGGAAGCAGGGTGTCTCCCTGCTTGTTCTAAAAAATGCTAACACACAAACACTTAATGTCCAGTTGTCCATAGTACATTCATTGTATAAAATGCCTCATTTTGTTTGTTTTATTCTCTTTAATGGAAAGGTTGGGTTTGTGGATTATCACAGTATTTATAACAAGGTGGGGTTTTAGTGTTAGTCAGTTTCAATGTTTGCATTATGATTGTGAGGAATATACAGTATAGTGAGATCCCAATTCAATTATGGTAAATGGTGCATTTATATAGTGCTCTTATCCAAAGCTACCAATTCTCACACACAATGTTCTACTGGCCAACTTTGGCCACTGCGCCCCCAATAATTCATCCATCCATTATCTGCTCCAGGCCAAAGGCCTGGTAAGATTTGTTGAGATATGTTTCACACTCCATCCGTCTGTGTGTCCGTCCTTCCATTCGTCTGTTACCAGCTAATTCCCAGTATACTGTTGACCCAATCCAGCCCAAACTTTGCACACACACGTCCTGGAAATCATTACGCATTGTCTCCATGTGCTCAAGACAGAACATTCCCATACCTGTCCAATATTTCATACACAAAGAAATGGCATATTGGCTTATTATAGGTGCCACAAGGCCACAATCTGAACTCAGTGGAGACCTGTGCCCAGAATGGCACTTTTTCTAATTAAGGTGTGAACTGATTTGGATGATGTATCCTGTCACTCCCACTCATCCATCTTCATTGTGTGTGCGTGCGTGCGTGCGTGCGTGTGTGCGTGCGTGCGTGCGTGTGTGTGTGTGTGTGTGTGTGTGTGTGTGTGTGTGTGTGTGTGTGTGTGTGTGTGTGTGTGTGTGTGTGTGTGTGTGTGTGTGTGTGTGTGTGTGTGTGTGTGTGTGTGTGTGTGTGTGTTCTACACGCAGGGAAAAGGCTTTAGCTACTCGGAGTTGGATCTCAGAAAGCCAAAATCGTTTGGTTCCTTCAGCTTTGGTCTTAAAAAGAAGAAGAAGAGGGCAGAAGAAAACATCTCCAAGAGTACCATTGGTCTCCACACTCCTGCCAGCAAACAGCAAGACAAGGTTGTATAGTTGAGTCTGCTAATGGTCATAGTATAATATACTGTATGTATTGTATTGTATTCACAGGAGATTTGCAATAAGTTAAGTTGAAGCATGACTAATAACAGATGGCTTTATTCATATTTGTAGCACGATCCCTAGTAAATTGATATATTCATAATAATTGATTATTGTGTTATTGTGTTTTGTTTCAATTCTAATAATCAGTAATCAATTCTGTAATTTTACAGGATGCTATTGACCTCAGTCAAATGGAATTGGATCAAGCACACAAGCCGGTGTTCACTAGTAAATCTCAATCTGAGCTGGACACCATCGCCTCAAACTTTGAGTCGCCATTTGACATCCCATCTCCTCCTCCCTTGGCCAACAATCACACACCATCATACAAGCCTCTGCCCAGCCAAAGCGAAACCCCCGTCGTTCTCAACCACCAGCCAGAATCCGGGAAACCCCCGGCTGACGGCGTTGATCCTTTCGATGTGGTTGGGGAAATGGGAAGAGCGCCGATTGCCACCATTTCTGAGCTGCAGTGGGACGAATCGCTGACGCCGTTTTCCTCAGAGACGGCAGCGGAGACCCATGTGGTCCAGCCACCCCGTGATGCAGACTCGCCAACGCAACAGATGCATGCCGAGCCTGCCATGGATGCTACTGCTACAGCCAATGTTCTTCCTGTAACGCCTTCAGCAACACCTGAAGTCGCAGAACATGGGTCAGGAGCAACAAACGGTACCTCAAACCACCATGCAGCAGCACTACTTGACACTGATCGCCCGCCTTCAGTCTCTGTAAATCTGGCTGATGCTGTCACCCCCCAGCAATTGCAGACGGAACCTGCAAAGATGGTTGACGCTGTCACCCCTGAGCAATCACAGACGGAACCTGCAAAGATGGTTGATGCTGTCACCCCCGAGCAATCACACACTGAACCTGTAAAGCTGGCTGACGCCGTTGCACTCGAGAAATCACAGATCAAACCCGTAAAGATGGCTGATGAAGTCATCCTCGAACAATCACAGACCAAACCTGATGTCTCTGATAATGACCCCTCAAATATCACCCTACCCGTTACACAGCCCTCTGCCCTTGAGATGCTCGACACTTATCCAAGTAATAATGACCCCTCTCTGGTAACCTGTGACTCTGAAACTGACACCATCATTGCTGAACCAGACTCTGACACTCTCATGCCCACCTCTGAACTTAAAACGGAGTCTATCCATCTCCAAAACATTGTTGACGACTTGAGTAATCGCAAGGAAGAATCTGCTCTTGTAGCTGCTGTTTGTGTAAACACAAATGGCGCCGTTGTTGCCGGTAGTGAAAATGACATTCCATCTTCACACGACTCCACTGTCACTGAGGTATTAAATTCTGTTGCAGACCATGGCCGTGCCGAAAAGATATGTGATGATCCACCTACTGATATGCCAGACCATGGCCCAAACGAGGACCCGCAGCCCATTAATTCCAATCATCAGGGTCCTTCTGTGCCAACGGGAAGTGACACTGAGGGGATTGAAGATGTCTCGGCTCCTCCAGAGACTATTAATAACGATGTCACTCTGTTGAATGAGACTCCTTTAAATGCTGCCCATTCTAGTCACAGCACACAGCCAAGTGAAGCTGCATGTACCAACATGGATGTCAATAACACCTGTGCTGCCCAACCATCCAGTATTGATACGGGTTCTAAAGAAGTGTTTACTGCTCGCCATGGCTATCCATCCCCTCCAGGGTTTTCTTTTCATCCTGTTCCCTCTAAAACATACTCAACTTGCCTCTATGCAACTTCCTCTCGCAATTTAAAAGACTTTGATGAAACTCGTAGGGACTACAATCCCTACTCCTATAACTTTGTCCCCTACTTTGCCCATCCCAGAGCCTACTTGAGCCCCCTTGAGACACAATCTCGTACCGCCCGGCTGAGCAGCAATGATCCTGGCCGTCCCTCTCCGGCATTTGAAAGAATGGCTACTGTAAAGGATCGAGAGACGGACATCGAGGAAACTGAAGGACGAGTATCTGGTGGCTATGCATCCCGTAACCCGGTACTCCGCAGAACCGGATCGGACGACAGCACCGCGACGGAGGAAGGCAGCACGGCCGACGTCTACTACAGCGCCACGGAGGACAACATCGAGGACAGCAGCTACGAAGACACGATGGATACCGCCGTGGAGGACAATGATTTGGACAGCAGCGGCGAAGACACACTGGACGGTGCCGTGGACGACAACAGCAGAAACACGGTAGAGGACGATAGAGTCGACGCATACGTGTTGTTCAAGGCGGAGCATTTGGACACCTCGCTCTCAGCGAGAACAAACGAAACGTGTTCATCGAACGAGCAAACATGCTTGTACGTGGAGTGCGAGAAGGATTCACAAGAAGAGCCCGGATCGGGTGCGATCATGTTGGATTTGAGCTATGAGACAGAAGCAAAGAACAAGATAGGTGAAAAATCGTGCAAGGATGAGCGGCCGGTACGGGAAGATGAAGCGGAAAAGCAGAATGTTGCCCATACAGTAGAGTGTGACGGAGGGAGGCAGGATGA
The DNA here is from genome assembly GCA_039105355.1 of Benthosema pterotum. Taxonomy (NCBI): domain Eukaryota; kingdom Metazoa; phylum Chordata; class Actinopteri; order Myctophiformes; family Myctophidae; genus Benthosema; species Benthosema pterotum. The sequence continues at coordinate 26,577,297 of CM076970.1, read as the reverse complement.
AGGGGAGAGACAGGGGACACAGCAGTGGATGAAAGAGGAGGGATCCAGAGATGTCGGGGAAGAGGAGAGAAAGGAGGAGTTACCGGCCACACCGGTCCGGCAGGTGAACAACAACACACTGGGGGTGGAATGGCAGGCGGCGCCGCCCTCCCCTCAGCCGCATGGACGGGAGGAGGAGGAGGGAAACCTGAGCATGGACACACAACCTGGCCTGGGAACAACACAGGCCTACCCCAGCATCCATACAGAGCTCCCGGGGCAGGGGATACAGTGTCACCTATACAAAGGTTCCCGCAGTACCGGGATCATGCACGCTCCCTCCCCCGCCGCTACTGCGGGGGAAAAGGAGGACACTCTCACTCACTCACACTCTGACTCCACCACACCTACTGATAGCGAGAAAATAGGCTCGCACACGCTCCTAGATACAGAAGGGCTTGGCACGGCCACAGCAGAGGGAGCGAGGGCAGGGAGCGCCGCTCAAACAGCCGGCCACAGTGTCCCAGCAACGGCCCGAGCCTCAAACATTGAGGAGCACAACAACAAAAGCATGGGCACCACGGCAGGAAGCCCACTGCTACCGCCCGGCACACATGGGGAAGATGGGGGTCAAGATCACCCGCCGATATGGTGCGTGGAGCTGCCTTCGGGGCATGTAGAAGTACTTGAACACAACACAGAGGCCCCGGGCTGCGAGTGGGCGGGCTCTATGAGTCAGAGAGAAGACAGAGCAGGCAGCGTGTCAGACCAGGTGGCAGACGACCAGGTGGCAGACAACCTGTCAGTCACACACCAGCACTACACGGAGGCTCCTGTCACCGCACGAGTCGAGACAGATGACCGGCCGCCAGCATCGCTTCCCAGCCTGTCTCAGAGGTAGGGCATGAAGTTGATTTCTTTTGTTTGATCAAAACACAAATTATGCAAAGACAGAAAATGATGGTGAACTTTTATTTCCATTAAGTGATGGCATATAACATGATGCATGAACACTGAGTGAGAGTATGGCAATGCAGCTTTGATGTGAAAAGTATTGCTCCCACTTAGGACTGCTTTTATATGGGGCATTTATAGTTGTCAGAGCTGCGCTTGCTGGTCTCCATGGAGCAGTATGGAGCTCTAAGTATACATTACAGTAGCTGTATACCGGCTGCTCTATTGTAGTTACGAAGACAGACGTACAGGTTGACTTAATGTTCTCACTGCACAGTGCACACTTACATCTGATAAAGCACTCGGCTGTGTGAAGACTCAACAGTTTCTGACAGTAATCCCAACGGGTCAGCATTAGGTCAGGTTTACCAACAGCACGGTGTGTACTCTACCAACTGGGTTGATGAATAGGCGTGCACATTCTATCACGTAACATCATACATTATGCACTTAGACAGGCAATTGGTGCGTAACACAGGCTGCCTTAGGTACAGCAGACCTGCTTACTGTTGCTTGCATTCAAATGTAAATGTAATGCAAGATTTCAGTACATGCATTATTCGGAAGCATGGGTCGTCTGCTCTTCTAACTCACTGCACTGTTGGATTCTTGCAAGCACATAATGGAAGCTGCCATAGAATCTACGTTTAGTCATACATGGCGGTGACTGGCGAGAACATGAAAGAAGTTGTTTCCTTTTCATCTCTAGGCGGCTAAACCCAATAGTTGTGGTTTTCACTCCTGTAATTAATAATAATTGCTGTGTGATAGGTGATGCTTATCTTAAAACAGGAACTTGTCATATATGCAGACAGACCTGAATGTGGTATATGTAATGGTAATAAACCTAACTTGAATGCAGTGTAATCTGCATACCTGTACAGTGTGAATCTAGTGATAGTCTTTTAGCTTGCACTTTTGGAAAGATTATTGAGTTCTTTTTTGTAGATTATTTAGAACTTTCTGTATTTAATAAAGGAAACTGTTGACACTCATGTAATAGCTACTACATTAAATCTCCCAAACCTAAGTGACTGTATACTGCAGATGAACATGTAACATGTGCTTATGGGCGTATTACATGCCCTAGGTGTTTTCATCAATAGAATACAGTTATTTCAGGGCTTAGCAGACCTAGCAGTCCCAAGCACACCTTTCAACACTGTCTAATGTTGTAGAAGAGCTTTGTGATGGCTTCAGTAAACACATACTCACACAGAGTGAGCTAGTTACAGAGGACATCATAATAGCGTAAGTAACAAGCAAAAAACTTAATCTGATGAATACCTTTGACAAGATTTTATCATTAGGGGTTGGGAAGTATCACATCCTTTGCTGATCTCAATGGAACAGCATAGAGCTCTAAATAGAATGAATGAACGGTTTAATTTGGTGCTGTACTAGTTAACTCATTTTGACCTGAGATTCTACAAATATTTCCTAAATCCTGACGGTTTCTGAAAAACTCATGATTCTATGCCGGTGGTCCATAATAATTCATGTCAAAGACGACCAAAAACATCTGTGTATGTATGGCTGCCGACCCTCATCTGAAAATATGTAGCTCTAGGCCCTCCAGAAGCCAAGCGGTTGAGTTAAAAATGTTCACCTCTGACAGAATAGTTAAAGATTTCTGCCACATTTTCTATAGGCTTGTAGCTCGCCACTCGGTGGCATGCTACAATCTGCTATTTCTCAATAGCTAAAGTACAACTTATACCACTTTTTCGAGTCACATGTTCAAATACTGGATTCCGATTGGCTTAAGAGTGGAAAATGGAATGGTAGAATACCCAAATGCCTTATTGTGCAAATTCATGCAAATTCACTGCAGTACCTAGTAGGTACTGTTTGAAGGTTGTTTGCCTCTCGGCCTCGTGGCACAACCCTGAAACAGTGGGTAAATCAGCCAACAGCCCACTGCAGTATTGCAGTTTCAATCATATGATCATTGATCATGCCTAAGTAGTGTGACCATTACTATTTTGACGCCATAAAACTGTAACCCTTAGGTGTACTGTACTTGAATACATGCGCACGCGCGCACGCACACACACACACACACACACACACACACACACACACACACACACACACACACACACACACACACACACACACACACACACACACACACAGGCTTATAATCTATAGCCTTGTCCATCAAGGTGAGGGACAGTTATGTCAGCACTCCGCTTTGCACACCTGCATTACAGAGCACCAGCCTTTCAACACACTTTAATGTGTTTTAACCCAATAGAGCTGCGCAGTGACGTCACCGCCCCTGTTCCGGAAGTCTTTTCCCCATTCATTTTTCTCATAGACTTTTCGAAAATAATTTATATCAAGACGATTACGCCGCGGCCAAAGCCAACTCAGGTCGTGACAAATCATGACAACAAACACAATATCGTCATATAATATATAATTGGGAAGAAGTAGAAAACGGCATGATACAAGACTTTTTGTTTCGTTTTTCATCTTGGAAATTATTTTATTGTCCCAAAAGTTTGTGTGTGTCATCATGATTCGTCACGACTCGAGTTGGCTTTGTCCGTGGCGTAATCGTCTTGATATAAATTATTTTCCAAAAGTCTATGAGAAAAATTGGGAAATTGGGAAAAGACTTCCGGAACAGGGGCGGTGACGTCACTGCGCAGCTCTATTGAAGACAGCGAAATCATTTTACGACCTGCATGTGGTAAATGAGTCCCGAACGATAGTAACGGTCACGAATGTTACTATCGGTCGGCTGTTTTACTGTCTCTACGAAACCTAACCCTAAACATGACCTCAGTCATCCTATCAGTCGGCGTTTAATGTTTAGGCATAGGTTTACTATGCCTAAACCTAACCTTAAACGCCGACTGATGGGATAGGATGCCTGTTGCAACCATGGGATACCTGCCGTGACCGCAAAATGGTCAGGACTGATAGTAACGGTTGTACCTTTTTTTTTTAGTTTTACCGTCAATAGGGGCTCATTTACCACCTACCACAACCGATGGACCATCAGTCACAACCGTCCTTCGTGATTGCAAAATGATTTCGCCCCTACTGGAGAATAGCCTTATGATAGTTCCAATAAACACATCACAGAGGCTGCGTAAATTATAATCAAGTGACTATTGGGAACATGTAAAGTTATTTCCTGTACACTTTCTAATTTGAGGGTTGTAAAAGTATGAAGCGTCAAGTTATCACATATTGACAGTGATTGAGTATTTACATGAATTCTTGTCTTACAATTTAACACGTTCTCACGTGGGCAGGGCAGTCTTCTTAAACATTTCTGATTGGGCCCATTTCCCACTATGGGCCCATTCAGAAATGGGTAGAAGCAATGCTAGAGAAACTTTTGGGCATTGAAAGCATGTTATGTAATTTCCACCTCTGGTGCTACACCACAATCAACAGTCTTCTGACTCAGTTGTTGTTGCTTTGTTACCACTAGGTGTCAGACTAGGCTTGCAGTTACTACAACTTGTATGGTAGCTGTTTAACCAAGAGCAGTGCGTGAATGTATTGTGGACTTGGGTTCTGTTTTTGTTTTGTTTTTTACCTCTGAGAGTATGCAAACGTGTTGCAGCCTTCGTATTACACCAATTGTACACAACCAAACAATTGACACTATTCATCTTGTTTTTACTACACTGATCTTTTAGTAGCCTAAATGAAAACAATATGGCCAAAACAGGGTTGACAACTTTATGGAAACAGGGTGGGTTGCCAACTTTATGAAAACAGGGATGGTTATCAGCTTTAGTGAATGGCAACAAGTAAATGAAAACAGGGTTGCCAACTTTAGTTGAATGACATGTCATCGATCTGCGGTTACTCCTCACCATTGGAACGTCTTAAGGCTCAATACTAGGCTCAAGGCTTGCATACTAAAGCTTCAGCCTGGAGGGTGAGGCCTTAACAAAACTTCACCGCACCATGGTATTATTTACATAGTCTGGATTTTAGCCTTTTTTTAACAGGATGGACAAAAAGACATCTAACAGGGTTTGTTTGTATTTGTACTATGTGCTTGAATGAATGTGGCCTCAAATGTAAACCAATCACCACTAATCTGCACATAATAGCACAAATCATAACCGCTATACATGCCTAGAAAGAGAGAGACAAACTGGCTGCACAAACAGGAAATGCCAGTGGCAATGAAAGTCAAACTGAAACTGGTGAAGTGTGTCGGATCATAGTTAATATCTATGCATATTTGAGATAATCCTCCTCCACCTGCAGCACATTCATATTTGGGCATTAATCCGCCTCAGTGCATACAGTGCATAATACGGTGGTTTTCAACCAGTGGTCCGCGTGGTCCCCATCTAAATCATGGAAAGCTATTACTGAAATGGATTATTGCAACTTGGTTCTTTAACTCTTGAGAGTGGTCCATATGTGTATTACTAAAAGGTAATTTATTGTGTACAAAGTCTGTGTTTGTAAACAGATTTAAATCTGTTCTGGGTCATCTGCAGGGCAAAGCAAGTGTCTCTCTATAGGGAAACGGCTGCAGCATCAAAGTAAAAGTGTCGCAGAGGGGGAAAAGGCAAAAAATATAGCTCTATATATATATATTTAAATTTTTGGATAAAGGGTTGCCTATAATAACTTACTTATTGTAATAGTATAGTAAATTACTTTAGTAAGTAGTAATTTTTATGCTCTGGGTAGCTCAGTCGGTAGAGCTCTGGCCTTTGTACCACAGCTTCATGGGTTCGATTCCGGTCACCGCCAAATCAGTGTATGAGTAGCATGGCTTGGGTACAGCAAGTTGTGTGGGAAGCACTGGGAGCTGATGGCAGGTGTGGCGCTCCACCTCATGCAAATCCATCTCCCAGGAACTCTAGCGCATTGTAATGGGGATAGACTCCCGTGCGTTACCGGCCGATACAATCAATAAGTCACTCCCGAGCAACTTCAATTACAAGAAGTCTACACAATTACAGAATGTAAAGAATTGTTATTTCGGTCGACGTTTGCCAAAATAACAGAATTGTTGACAAAATCTTATCCAAGTACAACAAAATCATTTTTTGTAAACTTGGCACTGAGATGTAAAATCTCATCAAACGCTGGTCCATGGCTCAAAGGCTGAATAAATAATGGGCGTTGATGTGAAAAACGTTGAATACCACTTACAAGCTAGATTGGCGTTCTCCACTGATTTCGTTCACCACACAATGGGCCTATGGCATGAATCAATGCTGAGAAAAAAGATGAAATGTGTTTTTTTTTTTTTTTTTGCCTGACTGAAACGATTGGTTTGATTGAGCTGTAGCTTTTCAAGTTTTCAGATGCAGTTCCCACTATGAGAAGGACCTGGAGCATACGTCCTAGTCCTTGCTGCAAACATGCTCCAGCCTGTATGAGTACGCCTACGTGCCAAACTCTAACCCTCGCTGTCCGGCTAACCTATTCAAGGCTAAATTGTGAAATCACTTCGTTACCTTCATAAAAAGTGTGTTAAGCCGATCTATCCCTTAACATTCCTGTGAATAATGCACCTGTAATGCCTCTATTCATCTAGGAGAAACCACCTCAAGTGACTCAAGTGAAATTAGTCTGCGGTCTTGGTTTAAATGTCAGCCTCGATAGAATGTCAACACAAATTGTGTTTGATGCAAAAAATAATGTTGTGCAATATACTTAACCGACAAACTCTGAAACGCTTTGAACACAGGAGAAAATCACTGCAGTAGCAGCAGGTTCCCATTGTTGACCGTTTTGCTTTACAATTATGAGGTGCCAATTAAATACATACAGCATTATTCAGGCTTTGTGCTCCACATCAATAAATACAAAAATACAAACCTCTGTGGACTCACTGGACCGGTAGGCTGATATTATTTATATTGGATGCAGAATAAAGAGCCTTTGCTTGCTGGTGACGTGTTGCAACTGCTAGCACAGTGAGACAAACATCAGACAGTTTTCCAGGTAGTTTCCAGGCACAAGCTGCATTTCTAACCTTACACTATATTATCGTAAAAGTGATGCGCGCACTAATAAGTGACATCATAGTTTCTCAAAAGCTCTGTTTTGCATGACCACACACAGCCCCACTGCTCTGGATATCTTAGATAATCTTCACATATTTATCCGTTTCTGTTTGACTGAAAGGCCCAACCGCACAAAAAATGTGCACTTGGAAAAATATCTATACGTGTATCCAGGGCCTCAGTTGGACACAATACAAAAAGTCTTCATTCTATTTGTGTGGAGGATATTGTTTAATACCAGTGTACAGTATATACAGTACAGTCTACTATCTTGTCTCTATAAAATGGCAACAAGTTAATTCTTCATGACAAATGCTTACAAGAAAATGTGATTTAATTGTACCTCCATGCATGAGACAAATTCAGCCCCTCCTTGTACTTGTCAGTCATGACATGACTTTTATGACAAACCCCCATTTTTTACATTGTTTTCATACAAGTTTGTCACCGGAACTGTCAGCAGCTCTATAGCTAAGCAGCCGGATTGTGACAGCCATGGAATGAAAAAACTGTCAAGAATGGCACTCATTTGCATGGTATTATCGTTTACGATGACAACAAAAAAATCCTCCTCAGATCACACCTTTAAACTCCATTTGTGTCCACCAACCATGCAGAAGGGATAACGGCTTGCATAATATGACACTAAACCGTACACTGTAGGATAGAGGTTATATACAGTAGGCAGGGCCATGAGCATAATGCCTACAGCACATTTTTCCTCCAGTACATTTTATTTTTACACACCGGCCTAGAGGTTTCCTGTGCGAAAAAAGCCAAACAGGTAAAGGCTTTAGTCCTGGCCATACGTTTTTTCCAATTGTCATCACACAATCCCATCCCACAATCACACTATCCGCAAGCTTCTGTTCCTTTTTATAGGCATCGCCCCCTACGTAGGGCAGGAGATATTACATCCATTCATGCCATATCGGAGAGAGTAGGAATGTACACTGCCCAATAGAGAGCTTTGGCTCGGATGTCTTTTCGTCACAACAGTGTGGTACAGTGACTGCAATGCCTCCACTGGCCAGTAGGCTGCCACTCCAATTCCTTTTCTGTCCTCCCCTCGCTTGTGAGCAAGTGCCAGAGATACTTAAATTTCTATCCCAAGAGCGCAATGCCATCAGTTCCTTGTTGAGAAACATGGCCCCAAATCCTCATCCCAGCAGACGTACACTTGACTGAGAAAAAGGAAAATGGCAGATGATGTATATATTATAGTACTGGATTACATATTACATATTTACGGTAATATAAAGTATTTCCTGATTTGATAGTGTTTGAATGCATTGACATTTGACCTTTAAAACCAGGATTGCACAAAAGTGTGTGCGTGCGTGTGTGCGTGTGTTTTCATATAGGCTTTACTGAAAACAGTGGAAAATAGTGTTCGGAGTATATCTGGAGGAGGTGTTAAGCAACACCAGACCTGACTAGACTGGGGGGGATTATGTTAAATCAAGAAAACAGACTGTACAGATGCTCAGCCTTTTTCCTTGTGACTCTACATGTAAAGGCGGTGCTGTCGGTCGTTTAGACATGTTGTACATGTGCCAGAGTCGAGAGTACATGCTGTATGTTCCCTATACACTTCCCATGGTGGTTGCTCTCAGGTGTGGTGACCTTGATGTATATATTGTGATTGACTTGGTTTAACTATAATCAACAGACTGTGATATAATTACATATAAAGCTGGTGCATCCAGTCGTTAAATCATGTTGCGCATGTGCCAAAGTACATTGTGTATGTTGGCTGTCCCTACACAACTCACAGTTTGCTCCTTGTTGATGTACATTAGAATGATATGAGCTGAGCTATAAATTGACAGGTTGTGATATATGGCAATTACATGGGTAAACTATAAAGTACTAAACCGGTTTGTTATATGCAAATATAAGCTGCAATGTTTAATTGCCTCACATGAGGTACACACATTTTCAGTTTGATTTCTATATACCTGAAGTTTATTACACGCGGAAACACACATGCGCGCACACGCATGCACGCACGCACACACACACACACACACACACACACACACACACACACGCATACAGTATGTGTGGACTCACGCCTACAGCAGGGGCGAAATCCAAAAGCGACCTCGCCCGCGGTAGCCCGGTTTCAAAAGCGGGCGCCCGCTTTCACAAAAACGGCCGCCCGTTTTCAAAAGCGGGCGCCCGTTTGTGAAAACGGGCGCCCTTTTCAAAAGGTTATGGTTAGGGTTAGGTTAGGTTTAGGCATAGGTTTACTGAGGTTAAGTTTAGGGTTAGAGTTAAGTTTAGGCATAGCCTAGTTTGTGAAAACGGGCGCCCGCTTTTGAAAACGGGCGCCCGTTTTTGTGAAACGGGCGCCCGTTTTTATGAAACCGGGCGCCCGTTTTTGTGAAACCGGGCGCCCGCGGGCGAGGTCGCTTTTGGATTTCGCTGGCTCTTCACGCCTATCCTAAGAGTGCACCCATTCAGCTTTATATTTGTATTTTCCCCTTATTTTCCCTCATGCTGTACAGATTTTATACATTCTCCTTGTCAATTCTATAATGCCTGTTTTATTTTTATTTGGTTAAAAAAATGGTATTTGGTTAAAAAAAAATCTGTTTCTGATCAATTTCACAATTCCCATGAGAAGCAGAGTTGAGTCATAGAGTCATAGAAACCCTTAAATGGAACACCCTGCCCGTGTATTATTGAATTCAAACCATGCATTCTTGCATAATCATCTAAAATGTTTGTGTCGCTAGCACAGAGTACTGTGAACATTACAAAGAGACTGTTCAGCTACCAGTTTGTAAACTGTTGAATGGAGCACATTCGTACAGTATAATAGCACCAGTAGTACAGTTTGTTGAAAATTAGCGAGATTGCCACAATTAAACTGCAACAAACAAATGTGATGCTTTTGCTTACAGATGTGCCAATTGAATAATTGACAAGTGCCATTGCCAAGACAGTGGATTGTCATTTGCAGTGTTTTGAAAATATTCATATTTGTTTTTACAATTAAAAGTAGTGTCAAAAAATGACAAGAGAAGTGAAATGAGCCTTGGGAAAACAAGTATTTCCAGAAACAAAATCCAGGAAAATTACAGGAAAGCCTGAAGAGTTGGAACGGCACATCTGTATTTTATAAGTTAATACTTGTTGTTGGAGAGGGCTCAGTAGCATCACCGCTCTGTGTGGACAGTGTGTACAGTAATAAGGAAGGCAGGAAGAAGCATGCTGTCTGTGATCTTAAATACCCCACCCAATTGGCCAGCTGACTGCCACATGACAGAATTACATGTAGTTCCTGCACACACAGTATACAACCACATAGTAATGCAGCATAGTAACCCCTTGAGTAAAGTTCTCAGTACTGGGTACTGATTTCAGTCCTGAGGATTTCACATGGGTCATTTAATTATCTCAGTGCTTATTTGCAAAAGATCATTTTCAGTCTCAAGATTTTTTTTTACTTTAATCCCTGACCCCTTGAGTATATGTATGCGCCTTTGAGCACAGCATGAAACCCCTCGGGTATATCAGACTGAACTAACTCTAAAAGCCATATAATTTATTCACTGTGCTTACTGTCTTCCTAGATAGCTGTTGGGGTGTTAATCAATGTTATACTGTATGTGAGATACTTGTCAGACAGCATGTGATACAAATTATGCCGTTGAAAAATATAACTGTGGGAACTGGGTAGTCGAATGCCTTTGTTTGTGCTAAGCTCAGTGGATTGCATCTCACTGTCTGCTCCAATGTATTTGATACGTTATGCTGGCATCTGTTCAAGAGGCTGTTGTCAGCTCATTGTCTCTCCAGTTAGAGCAAGCTAGTGTGCAGACCTGTGTTTGCCTTGGATTCTAATTTGTAAATTGAACTCTTGAAATTTACAATGAGGATTTTACTGTTGAATACAGATTGTGAGCCTTAGTGCCATCAAGCACACATGTGGTGCTGAGGTTAATGCTGATCAAATTTACAGATGTGAAAAGCAATCAAAGTTGTCCAAGAATAAGAGACTGGTGACATCATGATACAAGCAGTGGCTTAAGTTGAGAGGAGGGGCTGTGTTTTGACCTATGAAAAGACTAGTTGTGTTAAGATAATATAAGATTAGAAAACAGCTACTGACAAATGTATGAGTCCCAAATGTATAAGAACCCAACCAAGATAAATTAGAATAAATAATAAAACACAAAATTCTGTGCTGATGGTCCTATACATGCACTGGATCGCTGATCTATCAATAAATTAGTTTATGAAACAGTATACCGTGCACTCTAGTGTACAAATGAAGTTGAGCGTAGGAGCGTTATCCAAAATAAAAAATCATAGCTGCCTGTAGTTTACTGTCAAAAAAATGAAATATCACTATAAAAAGACAGATTATGAGGATTACCCAAGCCATTGTGAATGTATCATGTTTCAGAATTTAATTCACACATTGAAAACACAGAATACACTTAGATACAATTTCTTGAATGGGGCTGTCAATGGAGAGAATTGAGAACTTGAGGTTATGGTATGGATACCATCTATAGTACCATTTACCACTACTGTAAGTTGCTTGCAGCTAGAAGTATTCTCTCAACAAATAATCTTAGCAGCCTCAGTCATGTTCTCCTAGTAGTATTTTAGTTTTGTGGAAGGAATGACACTTGGCCTCAGAATTAAAGACTTTGCTGTTGGTCTCAAGGGTGGTTTTCTCACAGCCCTGCCCTTCGTCCTTGTTGATCCAGCCACATTCTGCAGGGGATATGTATTTATTTACTTCTATGTTATTCTGAGTTGATAAACAAGTTTATTTCTTCTTCCCTCATGAGCAATTTGCAAGAAATGAATCATTCTTTGTGGTCACTGTGAAGACCACATCATGGATACTGTTAGCTTCAATTGAATCAATTCCCACCCATACAAAAATTGGGGACACTAAAAAAGAGAAACATAAAGTGGAAATTGCAACATTCAACGGCATTAATGTTATATTTTGACTTTTCATCTAAAAAGTAACATGATAGTCATATTAGCCAAAACCATGACATTGGTCAGGCTCTAATCTGAATCCACAAGGACTTTAATCATGGATTCAAAGACCATGAGCCATATTCAAATAACACACATTGTAGTAGTTAGTGCTGCCATGGAGATATGCTCTTATTTAAATATCTAGGCTAGACAGTGGTCGCTGCACAAGTTTGCTCTGCTGTGTTTATCGTGTTTAATATTTGTCTCTACGTATTCGTTTTTTCTGCACTTTAATCTATTCTTGTACTGTACCTATCTAATCTATTTACCCTACCTTGTAATAGGGTGTCTGTATGTGTGCAAAGCAAAACATTATATTCAACATCACAATATAATCAGTTGCACAGGTTCAGTAGTGTGGTTTAAACTAAAGATGGCAAGAAAGATATAGCCAAGCAAGAAAAGGTCAGTTCCAGGCATTAAATCAACAGTAGCAGGCTACCAAGTTAAGAAGATGCCAATCTGGGTTTGACTAGAATACCTGATCAGGGCATGAATCATCATCTCACCTTACAATAAAGAATTATTTTCCCCTTCCTACTAAGAATTAAAACATGTAGTGCTTGTGAAGACTTGTTAGTTTGTTTTAGTCATATGTCAATGTCTTTTGGTTCTACTGTACTGTAACTTGGCCATGAACCTTTTTCCCCTTTAAATATTGTCTTGCCAGGAAATACTGTTTTATCTTTTGTAGGCTCCTGTATAATATAAGTTTCCTCTGTGGACCAATACAATCTGCAGCTTTATTTTATAGAATTGCCATTTGAAACAACTGCATCCATTTGGCACATTGCCTGTCGACGAGACAAGCAATCAATCAGTCTCCTAGCGTCTGTGACGAACACTTCTAAAGTTCACCAGGGTTATTTGACCTTCCTTTGACTTCAGATCTACTGTAGCTAGACCTTTTTAATGCTTTATGTTTGTAATTAAAAAATAATCGTACAGGATTTGGAGTATAGAATCATTATTAACAAGAAGGATGTAACTGAGATCACCCCTGCTATCTATATACTGTAATTTGGCTATTTCCACCATCATCTTTCACCCAGTTCTTTTTGGAGTCTATAATGAATGGGTCATCGATCTGTCCTGGGAGATGCAATGGTTTCACAATATTGACAAATAGGCCAACATTTTTTCTGTAACCCGTTTCAGCTTTTTTGCTTGCTGCAAGTAAAATCTTAAGCAAGCTTTGACCGTCAAAGTGCAACATGTCAGATACTTGAGTCGATACTTTAATACAGTTTCGTGGCCTTGTGTTTGTGTTGTGATTTTTGAAACTCAACCAAAACAGGTTGCTCAGGATTTCACATTGTGATTTTATAATGAGTCATTAAGAATGATTACACTGTACTACAGTAGAGGCAATAATTCAATAGTTCATAGAGTTGCCATAATGACAGATTCACACTGATGTCAAACTTGAAATATGACGTGCATCAATTTGTTGTCGTCATGCTATAATATATAAAAATAAATTTGGTTTCTAATATTGTGTACAGTAGATACCACATACTGCAGTGTTACACATGTAACTTTTGCACATAAAACATGAACCTTACATGAACATTAACCTTTTAAATGTTGTTGGATGATTCAGACATTGGATATGAACTCAAAATTACTGTTTAGCTTATGACTCATATGAGTCACCTAAATGTCAGAGACTACAGAATTAGCGTTATAGTGATAGTGTAATAGTGTTATCTTTGTAAGGAAAATGTACCCAGCATCTGTTGGTTGATTTGTTGTGTGATTAGGTGATTCAGAATCAGGTCTTGGTTAGTGCTATAGTGAGAAGTACTTAAATGAAGGGTTGGGCAGTTACAGTAATAATTAATAGGTGTTATTGTCATTTTGAGTGTTCAGTTGGTAACACATGTGGTTTAATGCTTAATGATTCCTTTGGTAGAGGTGGCCCAGACTGTTAGCTCAACTGTCTGGGCTCAAAGCTGCTAAGCCGGTCTCAGGACATGCCGCAGGTTCGACTCCCGAGCCCGACGTCCTTAGGCGCATGGCACTCCCCTTCTACCCCGCCGCTTTCCTGTCTACCTACTGTCAACTACTGTATTAATGTAGTCATAAAAGCTGAAAAACATCTTTAAAAAAACAAAACTTTGGTAGAGGTTTGGGTTGTAACCCTTGCCATGAAGTAACCCTGATGGTGGACAACAAATTACAATTATTTGATTGGAAATGGATAATTCAAAATATGTCTTACATTGTGCTGTGAAGCACCACTCAGAGTCATTCTGCTATTATAGGCAACTTTAGTGTGCACAAACTCTGTTTGTAAACAGATTTGAATCTAACTCCACCTCACCTCCACTCTATTGGCTTATTATGAAATTGCTGGAGACTGCTGCACTGTGATTGGTTAGAATGCTGCCTCACCCCCCACAACCCCCTGCCCCCACACACTAGCACCGCTTTGTCATGTGCCCAACAAATGTTTTTTGTTGACAGCAATCTGTCAGGGAAGGGAGGAGACCCGCACACCACCACTTACTGGTTCAGCAGCATTTATTTAGAGGTCGCCAACATTTCGGCCTTACGGCCTTCTTCAGTCATACCACATTGTTCATAGCAATAAAATTCTTGACCGTCTGCAGGGCAAAGCAAGTTTCTGTCTGCAGGGAAACGGCTGCAGCATCAAAGTAGAAGCGATGTAGAGGAGAAAAAGCAAAAATATAGCCCTATATATATTTTGATTTTTGACTAAAAAGTTGCTTATTCTACCTTTTTTATCCTGTAAACAGGAGGCATTAGGGGGAGCATTGAATGAGTTCAGTTAACATTTATGTTGGGCGTTTTTACAGAAATTGTATGAATACTTAATAATGTGTTATTATTTTCACAACCCTTATTTTCTACTTTCTAAGCAGGTTTATAGACCTTTTGACTAATAAACATGTCCTTGTCATAGCCAGCCACCTGTTACTCACTGTGTGACAATGTTCTGTTTGTTTTGGGCCTCTGTAAACATTCCTCTCTACAGCTAGTGAACGCAAGGCATGTCTGCAGGATGCTCAAAGTTTACCTGTGTCATTTGCATAGTTGGTATATGATCACCACACCTCAAAAGGACCGCTTTAAGCACACTTAGGGTTAGACTGAAGTGAAGCACTCTTATTTGCACCAGTCAGTCTTAAAATGAAATGCTTGATCTTAGATGAAATGTACAACGAAGGCCCTTGAATATTGTCTTAAGTGATTTTAAGTGATTGTAATGTTGCGCTAAATGTATACATCATTGTTTCATGTTTTAGTTATGTTTCTGTGACATTGCGAATGGTCCTGCTACAATGTAAGATTCACTTCAGACCAATCTAACGATAACGCATTATCATTCAATACATCTCTCCCTCTCTTTCTTGTTGTTATAGTTTTCTGACAGCCTCAGCTGTCTCCAGGCCAGCTCTATACGTCCCTGCGGCAATTATCCAGCAGGATAAACCTGAACCAGAGTCTGCCCATGAGATCAATTCCGGCTACAGTACCCTGAGCACCGTCCTAACGATAAAACCCCCGTCCCTCCTGCACGAGGGCAGCGACGAGTCCAAGCAGCGCTTCCGCAAAGTGTCCCTGGTCAACAGCGACGCCGGTAGCGTCCCCGATACGGCGGACCGCGGCAGAATGAGTGCAGCTGAGCTCAACAGGACTGACAACGCGGCCTTGCCGGAACCAGAGTATAAGTGGAGAAACTGCTTTGAGGGGGTCGTGCCTTATAAACCCGAGCCAGTGCTGCTGGAGTCCTCCGCTCTGTCAGACTGTCTGGATTCCAGCGTGACAAACGCCTCCCCTCGATCCTCCTCCCCCCTCCCCGAGGCTCCGGTGTACATACGACACCTCACCACCCCCTCCTCCACCTCCTCCTCCTCCACCCTTTCCCCAGAGACACCCAGTTCCCCCGGCAACGTGCTGAGTGACAGGAGCGAAGTTTATCTGAGCCGTGAGAGCTCTGAAGTGGGAGAGGCAGCAAGAGGAGGAGGAGAGAGCGAGCAGAGGGGGAGTGTCCGGAGCTGGGAGGAGTCTGCTGCACCTGCAGGTGATCGAGAGACACAGAGAGAGAGGGAGAGGGCCGTGCCAGAGAAGATAAAGTCTAGCTGGGAGTCACAGCCCCTCTCCGGTTTCCCTCTGTCACTTCCAACCAGTGGCAACGACGACACAGACATCCACAGAGGCGACAGCAGCAACAGCAGCAGCAGCAGCACCGACGACAACTCCGTTTTCTCTGGAGTATTCCAGGCCACACGCGTGGAGCTGGGCCCCCCCGCCTCCCCGGACCTAGATTCCCCCGGCGGCCGAAGCGAGATGGACAGCCTAGTGGACACCCTGAAGAGCATGCCGGGACCCCCTGTTGCCCCCTCTCCCCAGAGGGTGCGGGGGCTCCGCGGGGTACCGCAGGCCCTCTTCAACTCCCTGCCCCCCATCGTGGAGGACACCCCGGGCGACAAGTCGCCCCAGTCTCTCAAGTCCCCCCCAGCCCCGGGGGCCCCAGCAGAGGCCTCCAACGTGGGGCTCAGATGGACGCCGAAGGAGTCGCTCAGCCCTTTGGAAATGTTGAAGCTGAAACAGCAGGTAAAGGGCACACACACACACACACACACACACACACACACACACACACACACACACACACACACACACACACACACACACACGTGATAATGCAAATGTTTATTTTCTTTTTATTTGCATAACTGCAGGGAATGGTATATGTTGACATAACGTGGAATATTATTGAAAGTTAAAAAACAAAGTACACAGCCTTTGTGCACATGAGAGGGCAAACCTTACAAAGTACATAATAATAGAAATTAGTCTAAAGATAGATATCTATTTTCGTTTAGTTATCACAGCTAGAAGGTCCTGGGTTCGATTCCCACTAGGGACGCTGCTGTGGGTGGTGGCGGGGTGTCGCCTCCTCTGCATCATCAGTGCCCATACCTGAGGCAGGGTTGGTGAAAGTGTCTTTCTTTGTGGAGATTGCATGCTCTCCCCGTGTCCCCTAAAGGCACCTGTTAGAGGGTACAGGAACAGGTTGGCTTCCAACCAGTTCTGGTTGAACATGCTATATTCAACCAGTTCTGGTTAAACGCGCTACATTCAACCAGGGAAAATCCCCCTTCAGGTGAAAAGAAGGCAGCCTGGACTCCTCATACATTGAAGGAAGCATGAGGCAAATCGCTGCCTCCTCAGGTTGGCGGAGGGTGTGTAGAGCCCAGGATCACATTAGGAATTGGCACTGGGTGAAAAAGGGGATACAAAATCGCATATACCGGTATATACAAAAAGAATATCTAATTGTTGTCTTGGACAGTAGTACTTTTGAGTGTTACTATACAGTGCTTGTGCTCATAGTTGCAGAACTTGCAAGATCTGTCCGGGAGCAGAGGCCCAAACCTCCCCCTCAGAGCGTCTGCTGCCAACAGCATCGTGATGAGACAACCCTCGGAGACGGACAGCCTTCAGAATGGGAACGGCCTCCAGATGCCCAACACCACGGGCTCCCGCCTGGACAACAGCGTCCTCTTCTCCAGCTACCGCTCGGCGTCCGTCGACCAGCCCCTGGAGAACGGCCACCCCCCGGCCCACCGCTCGCTCTTCCGCACCAGCTCGCTGCCCGAAACGGGCCCGATGACCAACGACCGCATCAGCACGGGACCGCGGGAGCTCGGAGGACGCGTCGGCGGGAACGACCAGGTGGGGTCCCGCTACGAGCGCTTCTCCTTCCTCCTGAACAACAACTCCGCTGGTTCGTTGACTGGCGCTGCCGACGACTCCAACGCTCGCATAAGCAGACCCTTGAATCTCAGTCTGGGCTCTGGGCCCAACAGCCCCGCGCCGTTCAACAGCCCCACCGGCAGCACCATGGAGCACCACAGGCACTTCGCCTCCCCGGAGTCCCCCCTTTCCAAGTTCGGCCAGACCCAGGGGATGGGCGTGGGCATGGGGTTGGGCTTGGGGATGGGCATGGGGATGGGCGCCGGCACCGGGGCTGTGAGCACACAGGTGCTACAGAGGAGCTTCAGTAACGAGGGGAACTTTGGCAACGAGGGCTTCCATCAGACGCCGCTCTTCAACAGTGTCCACGGAGGGCACTTCCAGAACCCGGAGCCCGAACCTGAGAAAGTGGTGGTGCCCAAATACAGAGCCTTCCCTGATGCTTATGTGAGTATAACTGCAGAACCTTTTAGAAAGGTTGATTTTGTTCTGTTTTTTTATTGGATGATATAGGACGACAAGCATCCCCTCACTTCACATGGGTGTGATTTTCCTTTCCTTTTTTTTTTCTTCCCCCGACATACACTATAAAACATTGTGGATAGGTCTCAGAAGGTGTTTGAGTTTGAACAGGCATCAGGGGAGGAGTGCAAACTACCTGTGAATAATTCATTTTGGATCAGGTCCCATGCAATGATAGGTGCAAAAGTTCATGATGTAGCTGATGATGGTTTAATGATGTGAGTGGAAATGATGTATTGCAGGTGCGCAAACACAACTTTTAGTATGGCTTGCAATACCAATTCAACTTCAACTATATATATATATATATATATATATATATATATATATATATATATATATATATATATATATATATATATATATATAAACATGAAATTCAACTTTGTGTTTTTGGTGCTCCCATGTGTGTTTTCTATCCACACAAATTATCTAGTTTGAACAATCACCCTTTCATATCATATAGGAGTTTAAATGTATATTGCTCTCAGGAACAGCTTGTTTGATTTTGGCCTCATAAGGATGTCATCAATGCACCCTACTTTGTATACTACGCTGCTTCAGTCTTTTCTTCCAAATTTGCATTTCCAGTTTATAATGTCCACCATTGTTGATTTTCCAAATTGACATGGAATTTAAACAAGCCTGCTAAAAGAAATGACAAGGACCGGCTATATCAGTGGTGGTTGAGGCTCAAACCATACCATAGTATTGACAACAATTTTAGGATTTCATGTTATTTGCGCTTTAAGAAATATTCAGCCTTGACAAAATCCTTGGCAGTGACTGGGATGACTTTAACATGGTGTCCTGGACTAACGTGACAAAACACAATAGATTCTTCTCAAATATAGCTTCCACAAAACTGTACACAAGTTTACTGCACAACACCGACACGCCCGGCCCATATAAACTTTGCATTGGAGATAAAGATGACTTCATACTATTGTGCGTCTCTGTGCACGTGGCCTGTGCTCATGTATGCTTTCAGGTACAGTTAACAATCTGCTCTGTGCATGTATGTGTGTTCATCAGTATGTGTGCATATGTTTTTTCCATGTATGCATTCGAGTAGGGAGGCAGGATCTGTAAAAACAAACAAACAAAAAAGCAGTTTTCTGCTGTAATGGCAACGCGGATAAGAAATATAATACACATACACGTCAGCTCAATTATTCTCAGACTTCTTGCCTTTTGTTATGCCCAACTCTATTTGGTGATATTGTGATATGCCTTAAATCGACGCAAGGAAAAGTTAACTTTAACTTGTTTAATGCAGTTTAACTTTAACATTAACTTGTTTAATGCAGTGCAGTTATGTGCCCTACATATCACCCTTGTTTTACTGGAGCACTTGACCTTTCTGTATCCTATTTCAGTCTATCTGATCATGCATCATGTTTGATGCCACATTCCTATGCTCAACATAAATCTGTCCTGTAAAACATTCTGATTCTATGGCTCCATTGTACTGCCAGGTACTGTAGTTCTGACTCAGACACTGTAGTAGTTGTTCCCCCTAAGCAGTACTATTGAGGCCTCCCCTCCTTGTGTACAGTAACAGTATATAGCTGTTGGTCTCTATATTGATCTGAACTTTATTGTAAGAAAGCTGCTTGCATACCAGCTCTAAGAGAGACAAAGATGTAAATGTGCGGATCCCTGAGTTAGTTTTAGCAGCATTAGCATATCTAACCCTATTGTCACTGCAACAGGGTTAACGTCGCTGCCGCATTAGCCATCACGTTGCCGGGGGGGCACCGTCGACCGGCGTACCAGCAGGTGCTATCTATAGACCGGAAGCTGCCGCAGAACTGGCACCTGCTGCGGCGTGCGCCATGCTTGCAGTTATAGTTAGGAAAAGGGTTTGGTTATGGTTATGGTTAGGGAAAGGGTATGGTTATTGCTTTGGTTATAGTTATGGTTATGGTTAGGGAAAGGGTTTGGTTATGGTTATTGTTAGGGTTTGGTTAGGATTAGGGTTAGAGAAAAGCTATGGGATAAAGTCCACCGGCAGGACTATTCTCTGGTTTTTGCACTGGCTGTCCAAACTCTGGAGGGGAAATTGTTTGGTTTCTCACCTCTCCTCCATGATTTTATTTAGAAACCTGTCTCTCTTTTGTAATATACTGCATATTCTTAATGAGTTTTGTATTATATTCTGTATGGACCCCAGGAAGACTAACTGAGTGCCACAGCAGCAGCTAATGGGGATCATTTTCAAATAAACTAATTCTTCATTTGCTAAATTCAGTCACACCTGCAAAATCTAGTGCCTACCCCTCATTAAAAATCACACCCAATAATCAATAAAAAATAAGTTTAAAAAAAATAAATCCCACCCATTGGCCCTTTCATAATATCCACTATGCTAACCCATGGCAACTCCGAACTCCATTTTAACCATGATAGATCAGTTGAAGTTACATTGGGATTGTATATGAAGGGGGTGTGCCTGGTAAACGAATATCAAATATCGAAATACTGAATCAAGCAACCTAGAAACGTCTGGGGCATTTACAAAAGCCGGATTTGGCTATGCAATGACCCAACTTTTTTGTGAGATGCCTCACAAAAAAGTTGGGTGTGCGAAGAAAATGATAGAGGATATGATCCTCTTGACTCCACCAACAGTTTACCTATCTACCTAAGCCTTTGTCCTCAATTCTACCTACTCATGCAAAGAAAGTTGTCTTAGAAATTTGACAAACAAATCAGCTTTGTGGTCGGTGCTTGGGTTGTGTCTTCTGCAGTTAGTTATTTATTTTACCACTTTTTCTTCACTGAAGGAAATCAAATGTACAGCATTTGTTTTTGTGCTTTATAAAATGAACATTTCAACATACCATACCTTCTGAGAACCAAAGTCATTACTCAGTCTGTTGGTTTTCAAGCCCAATGAGCACAACACGAATAGGACTAATGACTATTCCCGACTGTCAGTACAGTTTTCACTTACAGCCACAAGACATGCAGGTGTGCCTTAGGGGAGATCGGTGGAGAAGTTATGACATGTAATGAGGCCAGTTCTCTCTGTACTTTTTGTAAAGCAAGGAACATTAAATGTTCCCTGCTAAAACGGTCTCACGTTTAAGCATTATCCTGCATCCATATGATTGAATGCAACACACACAGCAAGCACAGCTTTCCATGCAAATGGTTTTCTGTAGTATTGTCTTTTGCACATGTAGAAGTATGTTGATCAGCTGTGTGCGCATAGATGAATGTGCATATACAGCAGTCTATGTGCATGTGTGGCTGTGTGCACATGTATTCATGTTAGGAAAGGGAATTATCAAGTCATGAATTGATAATTGATACGTTTTGGTAAACTTTTATCATTATTATTTTTTATCATTTGTGATGCAGTGCCAGTATAGGCAATGGCATCTTTGTATGAGGAACACAAAGATATGAAAAGGGCTCTGTGTTGTCTGTCACATCACAGGAAAAAGCAGAGAGGTTTCTGTGGTTACCAAGGTAGGGGGACATTCTTTACCGGCCCACATGTGCATTCCTGGACCACGCGCATGTGCAGATGGCACAGAAAACCACTCAATGATAGAAGCGTAGTTTTAACTGTTACATTTAATCGATTACCCACTAACATCCCTAATTTAAGTATATGTTTGTGTATATGTGGGCAAATATGTGTCCACTATTGAAACTGGTAAAATAACACATCAGTCTCAGTCTGGCCGGAATCCATTGGCCCAGATAGCAACTCAATTCAGGTCACAGCACAGAAGTTAGTTCTGGGCTCATGTTACTGACTGCGGCTCATTGACACTGATGCACTGCTGTAAAAATCCTCAGTGTTTATTTTACCAGAGGGAACAAATGTAAGAACATGAATCAACCCTTAGACCCCATAGCTCCATCTGAATACATTTGTACACCAACTCTGTAGGTTTTACAGTGTGCGAACCTCAGGACCCCTGCAAAGCAAGTGCCTATACTACGCTCTATTTTGTGGGCAGCATTTTCCAGTCTTGGCTAGATTTTCTTAATTCCTCACTGTAAATTGTGCAAGGAGGAATTGTATCGTTTGTGAGGCCAACATATTTCCAGAGAATTTATGTCGAATTGACTCACTCCAGTTCCATAGTGCTCCACAGAATCATTTTTCCAGCTTTGGCTCACAAGAGGTTGCTAATCCTTTCCATACATACAGTGGATTCTCGTTACAGTGGGCCATTACTACCGTTATTCCACTGATGTAAGATAAAGATGGCTGCCCCGTGAATATGGCCATATCCGATACCTCCAAGAAAGTGATCAGGATGTCATTGGAACGGTTTGTGCTTGAAAAATTGCGCTCCAACCGTCAGGGCGCCTACCGTAGTTGTTTATCAGGAATAACAAGGGAATCCGAACTATGAGTCTACAAGTTTACTGTTACTTACCACTGTGCTTGTACTGTGATAATGGCAAACCTTTTGAACTACTGCACATAATATGTACGTTAATATAAGGCCCGTTGGATTTCTAATATATAAATTGTCCTGGTTGTAGCTTCACTTTATTTGGAACAGTGAAGACCTATAGCCTTGTGCATCAGAACAACTTACCAACAGCAGAGACTCGATAGGCCACAAGCTGTTTGCAGCCTTGTGAACTATTGGCCTCTTATGCCAGTATATTTGACTTTGTTATCACAGCTCTCTAAGCTGGGTTGCCTTTTATAGCTTTATCCGCTTTCGCTTCGTCAGCAGAGTGGAAAGGAAAGTTCATGGAACAATTAGTTTTCAGATATGAGTGACACACTACATTTTGTAATGAGATGCAACCGAAATCAGGCCCTGCACGTGTGCCTGGCTGCACGCGTACGCTCTGTTGTGTACTCATTGGGACTTTGCATTGCGCCTCCTCTTCCCAAACTATTAGAATGCAGATTCCCGCCTCCGCAAAAAAAACTCCTAGCATTAGGAATCTATAAATCGCACCTTGACACATTACTTCTCCTCTGTTATTTTCTAAGTTTCTGTTGAGCTCCCAGCCCATCCCAGCTATCTGTCTGGTCCTGCAGAGACAGCGAGAGAGACACACCCCGCCTTTTGTATTTACCCAACACCTTCCCGCCTCCAATTCGTTTGATATCTGGCAGAAAACAACGTCGACGGTGCGAATCGTGGCCAGAGGTTGAGGAGGTAATGATAATAAGTGAGGGTGAAAGAAAAGGGATCAACTCTTCCCATTCTCTGCCCCCAGTGCCCAAGAGAGTCTCACGTTGGTTCTCCCCAGCATCTGTCGCCACATGTCTGTGCATATTTTTTTTGATTAGTGATTTGCTGAGACTGCATGTTCTCTAACCGCATGCACGAACAGCACTCAGAAGTGGCCAGCTGCAGCCTGTAGGGAGGGTGTACGGCATGTGTGTGAGCTTGCATGCATCGGAGCCCGCGTGCATATGGCCGCATGCAAGAATGAGCTTTGATTGAATTCAACAGTTTTCCATTAGAAATGATTATGGATGGATGGACCCATAGATTAGTTTAGTGAAGCAGGGCGATCGTGTGGGTGTTACTTACTTAGTACTAGTTCCTCAGGGACCAAGACAACATCAGAGAGATGTTGTGAGGGCGTGACAGTGCTTGAAGTAGAGAAATCAAACCATGCGAAGAAAGTAAATTGTGTAGCTCATGGCTGGAAGATGAAAGCAAAGTCATACTTGTGGTTGTCCCTTGGTAAAACAAATAATAATGCAAGTTAGCCTAAAGACATAGTAGAGAAAAAGTTTTCTTAGAGGGGGAATAACATGAAATTCAACTTTTTTGGCGCTCCTGTATGTGTTTTCCATCCCCACAAATTATCTAGCTTGAACAATCAGTCTTTCATATCTTATAGGAGCTTTAATATAACTTCTCTCAGGATTTTGGCCTCATAATGATGTCATCAATGCACCCTGCTTTGTATAATTCCTCCTCTACTTCAGTCTTCAGTTCCAAATATTTCCACTTTGTTTATAATGTCCACCATTGTTGATTTGGAATTTAAACAAACCTGGTTTTATCTAGTATCAGTATCATAATAACTCAAAATATTAAACATCCTCCACATCAACGCCTCTACCACCTCAGCACATTGTGGTACTGCAGCTATACTGTCCATAAAGAAATGCCAAGGACTGGTTATACTGTATCAGTGGTGATTGAGGCTCAAACCATTAGCATTAAGCTTGAGGGACATGTACAATATGATATAAAAAACAGTGTTATTTGCGCTTTAATGCTATTATTTTAATGTTGTTTATTTTAATAGTACTTTTAGAAACATGCGTTACAAAGTGCTGGTCTTACCAGTCTGTTGACTGGTAAGTTACCGGTCAAGACCCACTGTCTGAAATAATGTGCATCCAAGCAATGACTGTATTGAGAAATGCACTCTTCTCTGCCAGCGTATAGTGGTCTGTAGGCTACAGTAATTAAAACCTCTTCACTGTTTAATTGCAAAAATGATACTGTATGAAACTGGTTTCTCACAGTATGCTTGTAAGGACACGTACTCTTTGGTGTTTTGCTTTCACTCACAGCTCCTCTAATTATATTTATTTGCCGGTATCTCTGTCTCCGAAAAACAATACACAGGATTTAAACTGTATTCAGGTTGGCCTCCCAGACACACAAATCAACACCTGTCAATGGCTGCTTGGCAGAAGCGCGTGATTGTAGCAGACAAATACCCATAATCCTCACCTAGATCCAAGCTCCAAGTAGACACAGAGGTCAACTAGACCATAAGAGACAGTTCAAAAACTAAGAAAACACAAGAAACCAACTAGTAATGTTGTAATCGTGTGACGATTGAGGACTACCCTGTCAGGATTCCTCTATTGTTTTTTTAAACAGCTCTCCAATCAGGTTCTGCTGCCACAAACAAATGACAGGTAGCCGCAAAGGATGCTCAGCACTCAGCAATGTTGACTTTGGATCTCAGGCGATGCGATTAGGGTCATTGTTTAGTATCGGCACTATTATCCATGGCTAAGTGAGAAAGAAAAGCTTCCGCCCATATAAGTCATTTAGGAATATCAACAATGTGTTGTTGTAATAGTACTCCCAGTGTGTTATATAATATGATATACACTGGCCTATAGCTATGCAGCTCCATTGTGCAGGCATGCTGTTTTTGACATGTGTTGTTGTCATGATGGCACATCTTAGTAACCTGGGTAGAGACTTTGATATTCATGGGATTGTTTCCCATTTTTGAGTGCAGCACTCGAACGAGAATTGAAAGTCCACCCTTATGTACCACTCTGAATGTAGCCATTCAGAGTCGAGTCAGATTTACTTTTTAAGTAGTGCAACCACTTATTCAAACAGCTTTGTGTGTGGGTGTGTCCATGGCTGGCTGGTTGGCTGGCTGTGTCTGTATTGGCACGGAATGAACTTGTTGGGTCAAGGGGTAACTTGTGGGGTCTTGTGGGTCTGGAAGTTCTGGGAACTTCCCCCACCACTAACTTCACTTTTCCTAAACATGCTATTTAATGCTATGTACAATAGACCCGCGTGTGTAAACTACTCTCTTCTCTAACTGTTTTGTAGTATGTTTTGCATGTTGTCCTGTGGTAGAAAGGAAAGCTTGAACCCTAGTGACATATACTGTATATTCAGAGATGCTGTATAGAGGTGCTGATTATACTGTATTTGATGGCAGGAAGGGCAAAATCTAGCAACCAACAAGTTGCCCACTAGTTGAGCAACAAACAAGTTGAGCAACTTGTTTGTGGTAGCAACCACGGCCAGTAAGGATGTAGTTGCGACCACTAAGAAAACTAGTTGCGATCAGTAAGCAACTGGTCACAACACACCTGGTCATCGGTCGCTACTGAAGTTAGCAATAACTATTTTTCCTCAGTGAGCTGTAGTAAATATCTTCCCACCTCGGCTCTCGGGAGTGTCTTGGCAAACCATGAAAATAAACATACCATGCATTATTCAAAGCTGCGACACCGTGGCCTTGATAAAAGAAAGACCCTTTTTGAAGTGCTAGATTGGTCTCTTTTTAGGGTGTACGGAAAGGTGATACAGAAGATAACCCGTTTTGCTAAACAACTCCTGGAGATCAGAGTCCGGCTGATATCTGAGACCTAGGAAACACCACGGTCTGGTTTAAATCAGTACGCTGATCACAGGGTGTTGGCACATTCCAACGGTCACAAACATCCGAAATTCCTAACCAACACATCCATCTACATCTCTCTCACTCTCTCTCTCTCTCACACACACGCACGCACGCACGCGCACACACACGCATGCAGTGACAGTAGATTGGCTGAACCGTGAGCTCGATATATTTGTCAAACTTCAACCACATACCATACCAATCCACAGAGCTCTAATAATCATTGCACAAACCTCAAGGATAAGCACACAGAAAGCCTGCTGACCTGTCCTGCTGTGTAACTCGGCTGACCTCACACAATTATTATACTACAAAAACGTGCCATAATAACACACAGCAGCACATGATTAACCACTTTAAATGTCTTGTGACATTTATGTTAATTTATTCATATTTTTTGTTTTTCTTTTAGATTTTATGATCTCAATTATACCAGAAAAACCTGAACTTTGGTGGATTTTCTTGTAGCTTGGAGTTTTCTGTGGGGTTTGGAAGGCTTTTGAGCTGCAATGAAAACAGGCAAAGCAGTGGAACAGTGACATCTGCTGGCATACAGGGGAATGGAGAATGTAACATCACATTCTGCAGGAAAATCAGAGCACTTGTTTGAGCCAGAAACCCCCAGACCAGTGCAGAAAATCTACTGAATGTGAAAAGTGTTTTTTGGACGCAAAACGGAAAAACAAAACAAAAACAAACAAACAAAAAAAAAACATGATTTTTAATGTCACAGTCCCTTTAAATATTCAATTAGAGATCTTCAAACTCATTATGGGACGTGTTGTGAGCTTGTAGATTGTATTTTTTCAGGGTGACACGGTTGCAAAACGGGGCTTATAGCTCAACAGGTTGAGCAGGTAACGAGAAGCCATTGCTTCTTTTTAAAGAGATTGTTGTTAGGTTCAAAATGGACGCCTTTCTCTCTCTCTCTCTCTTCTCCACTCCCTGGCGTCTCCAGAACCCGTCTAGCAACGTGACTTAATTACATCCCAATGTTCAGGCTGTTGGTGATACCCTGTCGTCTTCATTCTCACCTTATTTTTTTGTCTAGTAAGGTGCTTGTCACCAAAACTGCATATTTTAGCTTCTGCTCTTAATTATTGTCATTCACAACTTTCTTTGCATTTTAGCTTCATCAATTTTAAAACTGAATAATGCACTATTAAATTGACAATTTGCTTCATTTTGTTTTCTTCTCTGTGTCTGCAGCTCACCAAGGAGAAAGAACATGGAAAACTCAATCCTCGCCCTGGAAAGGTGAGTCTACATCCATTGACACTTTTCCACTGAACTTGCACACATGGTCTGAATTTCTATAGCGCCGTTATCCAAAACGCGTCACCCATTCACGCACAAATGGTGGAGGCAGCCATGCGTGGACCCACCTCACCGACGAGAGCAGTGCCAGTGAGGCATTCAGTGTTTTCTAAAGAGCACTACAGCACCAAGTCAGGAAGAGACGGGTCAAACATGGAATCTTCTCTCTGCCTTGGGCCTTGTGCCACAGTCTCTACATTGGAGATGAACCAAAGGGATGTCAAATTTACATAATCATGCAAAAAAAAGGTTAAGAGCCACTCCTCTAAGAGATTGGCTTTGTGGACAAGTTGTTGATTTCTGTTCTAGTCTATAGTCTCAGCGCTTTAGATGAACCAGGACCTCTTTCAAAAGTGTCACCTGGTAACAGACTTTTCTCTTTTTGCCTTTTCTCTGAGTTGTGGGAGTTGGGTTTCCGGTTTCCTAATAGTGTAATGAATGCGTCATAATAATAATAATAATAATAATAATAATATAATAATAATAGGAAACCTCTGAGTTTACTCAAGAACTATTTAGTTAGGCTAATTAGTCCAATATTGAGAGTATGAAAGGGATGCACAGTTACCACTAGCATTTGGTATTTATTTATGCCTTGCTTTTCTCCATCCCTCCCTTCATTGCAATAGCTCTGCTTGCTTGTATAATATTATACAGGACCCATACAAGCTCAGGTACCTCTTAATTAATTATCATCAATCAGGTTTGTGTTGGTTTATATTCCATTACTGTACCCTTGGCTCCCGGATATGTTTATCATGGCCATTACCTGAGGTAATGGACACTCGGGTTACCAGGACAGCCCATTTCAGGGATGACGATATACAGTAGCCTACTGCCTAGTGTATCTGCAAACATGGATGTTACATATTAGAGTACCTGGCAAATGACAGAAGAAATACTTGTGGCCAAATAATTGCCTAGCGGAAACATCGCTGGTAACTCGATCTGATCGTTTGGATGTTACCTGACACCTGACAACATGAGGCCAAATCTTGACAGGGACTGTATCTCTCTCTACACTGCAGCAGTAGATCTCAAGAGTACTTAAAGTACTTCCACCCATTTTCTTTTTTTTTGTCAAAATGTTTCCTATAAATGGAGCTATGATCAAGATGTGATTCACCATGTTAATGATTTGTTTCATACATATTAATTACAGTAAAATGTTGAAAATGAAATGTTGAAAAAAGGCCATAGTAACAACTATTTTACACATTTTACTCTGTCGCTGTCAGTGATTGTTTGCAACTAGTGCCTTGCTTTAGCTGGGAAAATAATCCTTTCTTTTTGCCCAATTGAGGCTATTGACTATAATATTGTTGCCGATATTATGCCAACATTAAATTCCTAGAAAGTAAAAAAGTCAAGTTATAAGTTGACAAGACGTTGCCACTTGTTGTCCTGCCATATGTTCGCCTATGACTTGCCCAGACCCAGGCACACTATTTCAAGGTATTAATTGTCACCAGCATCATGTTTGCGTGGAGCGAATGACAACAGCTTACTATGGTTTCATACAGTGTGGGGTTTGTGGAATCTTTAAGCTGGTTTGACGGAGATCCTGTGTTGAGTGCTGGCAGAGGACTTGAGGCCTACTTGAGGCATGGCACTTCATGCCCTCTGGGCTGATTGTCAGTCAGTGGAGGGGTACTGGGTGGGGAGGGGCTGTGACCTTTCATACACACATATACAAGTGTGCGCAACACATACAGGTACACACACACACACACACACACACACACACACACACACACACACACACACACACACACACACACACACACACACACACACACACACACACACACACACACACACACACACACACACACACAGTGTTGACACATGAGGAAGAGTTTTCAACTGCTTATTATTATACATACTATATAATTTAGTTTGTTTCTGGCATGTACATCTGACGTCGGCTTGCGCTGGCAAATTTGCCTGTCTGTATTTGGAAAATTACCCTACATCCCTGAAGCCGTTGAGGGACAGAGTTGGCTAGAATCATTTTATCTGAGCTGTGATTAGGAATTCACACCCAATTATTGTTGAGCTATACTGGAAAAAATATTTTGAGAATTGATGTCCTTGACTTACAATAAGTGTGACCCTGATCAACCTATTCTTGAAATGCTGAAAGTAATTACCAAGGAATGTCAGCTGTTGTGATACAGGCGTACAATGCCTGCTCTATCTACCTGTGAGAACATGGACAGACCGTTTGTTTTAAAGGTCAGGCCTGCTCCTGCATGCAATACAGCATCTCTATGAAGGCTAAGAGGATGGAGAAACAATTATGGTCCCTCCCCCCGGTGTCATATTCCATGCCTCAGGATTTAGTGGTAATACGCTCAAGATTACGATGACGTGGGTGGCGCAGACTGTACTTCGAATCCAGACATGACTTTCACTTAACGTCCCTGCAGGTACCATATAGAGTTGGCATTCAGGTCAGATATCTCCCCGTAGAGTACTCTTTCACGCTTCAGGGTCCTTCACATGAATTACGCTACTTTTGATTACAGTAGTTCCACACCTTTTATTGTGAAGGGTAGCCATGACCTGATGTTGACTGGGATTTCCTCCATTATTAGTATTACCTCCAGAACTAGCTATTCAATCCGTTATGCATTGTTGGGGAATCTTAACCACTCGAATGCTTTTGTTCTCAGTAAAGTTACAGCGGTATTTGGACGCCTTTTTTCCATCTACATCTAATAGAATCTGCCTTTTTTGGCAATTCTTTCTGCAGAACAGCCTGAGATTCAGGTTTAGGGAACGACCGTACCTGATACCGTGGATACGACTCCCAATGAGCTTTGCTGTGTGTCACTTCCACCCCTTTCTACATTGCCTGTCAGCCTACTATCTCTATCATTAAAGGCAGAAAAGCCCGCAAAAATATGTGAGGGGGAAAAAAAGGATTATGTACATTACAGTACAGTGTAAGTGATTTGCATCAGGCTCGCCAAGCCTGCAGCCATGACATGCTCCAACTGGAACGTGGTCCGCTGTGTAAATCAGTGTCAGATCTTTCATGTGTAGACATAAAACTCGGTTTGCTCCTCGATAGGGAAAACGATTAAGATGAGTCAGGGTGAAGTAATCCTTTATTTAAGACTTGTTACACTCTCTAGCCTCTGGAGGTATTTTTATGCAGATTTTTCACACAGTTGTGCTGGTGTTCTCCGGTATAGCGGTTGAAGGTTGTAAATTATTGTTACAGGAAGAAAACAAAGCCATAGGGGTAGAAGCCATAGGGATATAATACAGAGTGCAAGAAAGAGCAACCATGGAGTGAAACAAATTGTAACACACGTATATGGGCGTGTTTTCACAGTAGTGGCAAAGTCGGGTAAACTTTAAGTTTGGTAAAAGTTGGGCTTTTGTTTTGTATCGGGCTATGATCCGTTCATACAAGTACAATTTAGTTTTAGAAGGTGCATTTCAGGCTATGTTATGATCAAATGAGTTTAGAGAGGTGCACTGGCATCTACACAGTAAGACTCCTATGTTATTTTAACTTTTCACAGGGTGCAAATGGAACACATTTTAAAGGGGTGACTGTGGTTCAAGAGTTAGAGCATTTTTTCCTTCACTACTTGTTCACTTCATATTCAAATCATTATTACTGTCATTATTTGAATCTTACATGGGACATGGGGTGTAAGTGATATTTCTAGCTCTGTATAAAGGTCTCTCCATCTCTTCAGTCTTCAGTAAACATAAAATGCATTTGCAGGTTGGGTAACTTGTACAGTACAAAATATTGGAATTAATAAAACTAAAAGTAAAATGAGCAGACAAAATTGTAACCGGAACAAAGTAAAGCTGAAGTGGATATGGTATCTTTTAAAAAATATATATCTTATCGCTCTTCATCGAATAAAGGTGTCCTAACCTGAAAGGAACATTTATGAGAAACTGAAGCTGAGAAACCAGGAGACCCTGTTACTAAACAAACAGTCATAGCAATGGTTACCATTAGAATATAGAGCCATGACATTTTAACTAAAACATATCACTACACCAACCTTAGCCGTTTTTTTTTTTTTTTTTTTTTTTTTCAATCGTTTCACTTCTATTTTTGTACATGATAGTGCCAGGTAGCTTTCATGTGTTAATGTATTCTCAGTCTGTATAATTTCGCATTGTTAAAATCCAGATGTATGTACTGAATGGTTGTACTTCCTGCATTTTCATGACCTTGTATGCCCTCCCTGTGTACAGATGTACATTTTTGACCGTCCAGGAATGCATGGGCAGAGGTACGAGGTGCGCAGTGATGTTGTAGACGCCACGCCTTGGGAACTGCAGGAGACCATCTCCATCAGGGTCATCCGAGGAGGGTGAGAGCAACGTGCACACAGTCACTTCACTCACTCCAATGTTCAAAACTGTAATAATAATCCTAACTTCAGCCGACAACAACCACAGCTAGCACTGAGGACCCAGCCCTAATCGCTGCGGGCTCTATTTTACCAAGATGTTGATACAGTGATACTGTATTTATCCAGCACATGACTAGTACACCACTAAGCATACACTAACATGCCGATAATCCTGCAACTGAAGAACTTTGAAATACCACATGTATCCCGGTAGTCATGATCTGCATTCATGTGTCACGAACAACCAGGCCAGAGTTTAATACTCAATTCATAGAATAGAATTCCACAATAATAACAAAGTATATGACAACAACATGACAATTGATTAAAACAAGTCCTGTGCTACGTTTTAAAGATCTAAAGATCTTTAATGGTCTTCTGATCATTGCTTTTTTATCTCCTCTACAACAACTCTCTGATTTCAAATCGATCAATTTCAGCAATTGTTATTTTTGCTGATTGTTCAGTCTTCACCAACTCCTGTATTATGGCATACAGAGAATATGTTATGCTTGAGGTGCTCTAAGATGTACTCTGGAGCTACTGTTTATAATTATGTTATGATGTTCTTCATTTGGATTTGTAGATAGAGGTAAATGTCCATCATAACTTAAACATGTATATCTGTTCACTGTATGGTTTTAACATGTCATATTCGGCTAAACGCCTCTCTTGCCAAATATTCAAGTAAAAAATATATTTTACAGACACATGCTGCATACATTACACAAGGTAAACACAGCGAATGGAGCTACCGTGTGTGTTTACACGTGACAGGAGGCCCTGGCGCTAAGAGAGGCCTTTGTTCTCTGTGTCACCGTGCTCATGTCACTCATTTGTCACCTGTCATCGGCCTGATCGTCAGGATTGTCAGCTATGTTATTAACTCCTTGCATGTGGACACACCCTAACCTCCGAAACTTACCAAACTCGATGGAACTATATACACTGCACTGTGTCTAACTCTACATCACATGTACATAAATCTAATGACCTCTGCTCCTGTCCCTGCGCAACAAAGATAAGAATTTATGCTATACCCCCTGCAGGGTGACACACCAGTTATGTTAAAAAAAACAATTATGGTGCTGGTCTTGATTTTGTAACAACAATTGTGTCCTGCCGTGGTTCTAAAGCACACAGCGTTCTTTAGCAGGGAGTGATTTGGTGGCTGTTCTGCTGTTTGGGATTCTTGGCATTGATGCTGCTCTCCATATAACTGTACAATGAAGGCGACGAGATGTAAAACAAGTAAACATTTGCCAACAAGCTCACAGAATATATTAGCTAGAGACAAGTTCATACACCATTGTAATGGCAGTTTAAGGAATTTAATGTGTAGAGTTTGTTTGACATTTATCATTGGTACAGCTGACAGTATATCAAGACTGAAACTTAGTACCTCTAACTGTACATAATCAAGAAGAACCTTTTTCTGTGATATTGTATTTTACATTTTCTATATACATCACTGAAAACAATCGATTAGTCTGATCAACCACTTATGAAAATAGCCAACATTGTGAGCTCGCAAAACCTTTTTTTAATTGCTCATAATCGAGCCAAAGGAATTTTTAACATAATAATGATTTGAAGTTGTATCGCCCAGTAATACATTCTATAATAATTGCACTCTTCTGCAGTTGGGTGCTGTATGAGAAACCTGACTTCAAAGGGGAGAAGATCGCTCTGGACGAAGGAGATATAGAGCTCACCAACCCCTTTGGCCCTCACGAAGAGGATCAACAACAACAACAACAGAATGGGAAGAAGGAGAGTGGCGGAGCGGGTGGAGTGCAGAAAGAGAACGGACAGCAGAATGGAGAACAGAAGGATGAGACGGTGGAGGAGAGCGCACCAGCCAAAAAGTTTGTCATCGGATCTATCCGAAGAGCTGTCAGGGTAAGAGAAGGGTTTGGCATTTGTTTCTTAGTAGAGGGGAAGAGTTATTTATTGTGCACCTGTAATACCAGCCGGTTTGTTTGTCATGCAAGTCAAATGCAGACTACAAATGATGCCTGCCAAAACAACATCTTATGCTGTACTGTGCTGTGATGTACATCCATGTTGATTTTACAAGAAACACTGCCCTCTAGTGTCAGAAATGAGTTTAGAGTACATACACATTACATATACTTTGTCACACCCTGGTTGTTTATGGTTTACTCCAGAACTCCACAGATCTGATCTGATCTCTCTCTCTACCGCCCCCTTCCTCCCTCCCCCCAGGACTACAGTGTTCCAGAGATCAGTCTTTTCCCAGAAGAAAATGCTGAAGGAAAGAAAGTCATCTTCAGAGACACCTCAGAGGATGCCCGGATCTTTGGTTTCCCCATTAAAGCCAACTCCATTATCATCAATGCTGGGCTGTGAGTGTTAAAACTACTGCTTTATACCACTTTTTTACACCAACAACTACTACTATATAACCCATCCATCCATCTTCAACATCGTGGGGCATGCCAAGGTATTTGCAGCTGATTTTGGAGATAAAAAAATGCTCCAGTTCATCCTCGGTCTACCTGGGCATCTCCTTCTAGGGGGACATGCGTCGAGGACCAGTCCCCCTAGGAAGACACTCGAGAGGCCTAACTTAACCAGATGCCTGATCTGTCTCCACCTAATCTGTCTCATTTCCAAGCAAAGAAGCAACGGTTCTACTCCAAAGTCTCTCCCGTGTGACTATACTGCCAACTGTACAGCATTACCTGTTTGAGAAAACTAATTTCCGGCCATTAATTTAGCCCTGTTACATCATGGTTAATGGGTAAATTACCACAGATGATTTGACTGCATGTGAAACGTTCCCCCTTATTATTGTATATTATATCGTTGGATGGTAAAAGATGTGTTGTTTTTGCAGGTGGCTGGTGTATTCTGAGCCCTTCTTCCAGGGAATACCACGTGTCCTGGAGGTTGGGGGTTACTCCACCCCCGCTGCTTGGGGAGTGGAACAGCCCTATGTGGCCTCTGTTCACCCACTCAAAATAGTAAGCTTCATTTTGTCCTGGACTACTAAACTGTAATTATTAATGCCCTGCTCTGCATGCCAAATAATAACGATAATGATGTTATGAAAATAAAATACTGATGACTTACTGATTTTTTTTTTTAATTATTATTATTACAGGGTGAACCAAGAGTAGAAAAGCCAAGTGAACCAAAGGTAAGAAAAATAAATGTTTGCTGTTATTAATAGTGGTGCTACTACTTCTTCTAGAAATAAAGCTGTTACAATTTCTGCAATTTCTAAAACACTGCAGTAATACCACAGATCATATGGTGTCTATACTATGACTATTAGTTAAAAGTCCGTTCCTATTAATATAATCTCTCCTGTACCCACCCTCAAAGACGTAACACGTCTTTGAGAATCCATGAAGAGTGCTAGATAAGTCCCAGATAGTATTATCTACCATGAAAGCGGCACATGGTGGTGCAGTGGTTAGCTCTGGTTCCTCACGCAAAGATGGCTCCATCACCGGCACGTAATTGAATAATACAAGGAGAACCATTGTGTTATTTGTGTGGTTATCCTCCACGGGAAAATCTGGTTTCCTTCCACACTGACAGACATACTTACTAGGTATATACTACTGCCATTGTCCTTGACCGAGATAATTGCACCCCAGGCACTGCACTGGTGCTACTCCCACTTCATCCTAAGTAGTCAGGTCAATGTTTGGGTCAAATGCAGAGGACACATTTCTGAGAGTTTTACGCATTCCTGACTGCACCATATTTGTATTAGAACTGTACCTTGCAGAAGGACATTTAAAAATGTCTTTGTCTTTGTCTCATCTAATACAGTACAGAGGAAGTAATGCTATACTTCATATAAGTTCATACAGTACAATATACTACATAGTGGGGGCAATAAGGAGCATGCACACTGCAAACCTAACCAAATGTGTATGTCTCTGTTGTGTGTTGACCAGATGATCATCTACGACAAGCCTTACTTCTCCGGTAAAACCAGGACCATCTACAACACCATGAAGGACTTCATGACGAGGATGGACAGCCGGCAGACAGCCTTTATGTACAGTGTCGGCTCGCTCAAAGTTATAGGAGGAATGTGAGTTGTGTACCATTTTTAAATGGGTGGAGAGTTGGAATGCATGCAGGTACCAAACAAATGACTGACAGGATATTACTGTCATTGCTACACATGTCCTCCCTAGGGGCATTCCTTTTGATTTTAATCTATGTAGAGGTTCAGTGCGTTCCATTGTTCCATGCACACAACATTGCAGGCACATAGAATACTCCAAATTTGGAGAATTGGAGTACAATATTTTCCATAAGGCACACATATATGCCGTTCATTTTCTCAAAAAACGACAGTGCGCCTTATAATCCAGAGTGCCTTATATATGGATTGTTTGACTTCAGTAGCTTCTATCTTATGCTGACTGCAGTAGCTTCTATCCTATGTTGACTGCAGTAGCATATATCCTATGTTGACTGCAGCAGCTTCTATTCTATGTTGACTGCAGCAGCTTCTATTCTATGTCAACTGCAGCAGCTTCTATTCTATGTCGCCTGCAGTAGCTTCTACTCTATGCGCCTCGTAATCTAGTGTGCCTTATATATGAAAACAGTTCTAAAATAGGCCACTATTGAAGGTGCGCCTTATAATCTGGTGCGCCTTATAGTGCGGAAAATAAGGTATGTAATTTTCACAACGTATCTCTCTCTCTATCTCTCTCTCTTCCCTTAAGATGGGTGGGCTATGAGAAGGAGGGTTTCCGAGGACACCAGTACCTGTTAGAAGAAGGAGAGTACCATGACTGGAGAGTGTGGGGAGGCTGCGATGCTGAGCTACGTTCTGTCAGAGTCATACGAGCGGTAAGAACCGCTTTACAACGGCCGCCTATACTTTGATGTGACGAGAAGTCAACTCCACTAACATTCTTAGGGCATCCCTCCACTCCGCTGTGTGAAATGTACAATCGTACTACCGTAAATTCATACAATATAGCACTACTGTGCACAAAAGTTCCAAAGTTCTTTTGTTTAGAGTTGTATGAATCTCAATACTTGAGCTTGAGCTTGTTTCATCACAATGGGGAATAATGGCACGCTAACTTCACAGAGGCTTTTATGTGAACTTAATTGACTTGTTGTTGTCATCATGAGTGATGTTCCGAATGAAAAGTAATAACCGGGGAGGCATTAATAAAACCACAGCGGATGACTCATTGTGGTTTGTTTTGTTTTGCTCTTTCTGTTTGGCTGGTCCCTGTCTCTCCTCCACGGCACCCCCTGCAGGACATGACAGACCCCATGCTGGTGATGTACGAGCAGCCGGAGGAGGAGAGAGAGGACGAGGAGCAGGAGGAGAACACCTTTGAGGTGACGGAAGCCATTCCTGACGTGGAGTTGTTCGGCTACAAGACCAACACGCGCTCCATTCATGTGCTCAGCGGCGCGTAAGTTGATGCAGTCAGTCATTCCATTCTCAAGATGTGTGTTTCGCTTTATCAAAGAGAGACTTGTCACACAACTGACTGTAACACGACTACATGTGTGCAACATTTTAGCTTGTTTATTTCCCCATAACCAAATCAAGATGCTTCCGAGTTACAGTATATTACTCTTCACATGTTGAACGCAAACACTTTAACTGAGCTCTTGTTACAGTACCTTGCCCTTGATTAGCCAATTGTGGCAGAACCAGATATCACTCATGGCCTCCACCTCTGACATGACCACAACCCTTCTTTGCTTGTTCTTATTTTCATCTTCGCTCTTTTCGACTGGCCTGACAATTGTAAACTTGAACAGTGTTACAATGAAGTTGTGTACGAATGAACCATAGCATCCCTATTTTGAGAATGAGATTAGCTACAAGATACAAGTGAAGCCGCCATGTCCTGTCCGTTGTTCGTGAGCTGTTGTACATTGTCCTTATTTGTAGAGGTTCAGTAAATGATGGAGTTGTTTGGTTGGTGTGTTAATGAGAGGTTCTTGTTCAGCGATGGCTTAATGCGTGGTCTTTGCTCTCCAGGTGGATAGCCTACTCCAACGTGGACTTCTCTGGTAACCAGTACATCTTAGAGAAAGGTTTCTATAGTAACTCTGCTGACTGGGGCGCTTCAGACAACCAGATCTGCTCTGTCCAGCCCATCCTACTGGTGAGGAGCATTAGAGAATTCTGTTCATTTTGGATTGAGAGAGGAAACGGTTGCCAGAATGTCAAAGTAATCACTGCAGTTCATTTATCATCTCTTGTCTGTCTGCCTTTAGGCTCCAACTGAAAACTCCAAAGCCAGGAATGAGGTGAGTTGTTGTAATGAGCCAGCTTGTATACATTGGCTGGTGTACAGTGTGTTTTATCCATTGACCACCAAGTGTAAATCATATTAATATGGATACCAGGGGTTAACATGCCTGACTTTATTTATCCGTCTGTCTCAGGTGTTGTTGTACCCTGACCCAGACTTCCAGGGGGAGTGTCGTGTGTGTAAAACCAACCAGGAGACCCTATCTGTGTTGGCCAAGTCCTGTAAAGTCATTGGGGGAAGGTGAGGTGTTTATAGTGAATCATGACCAGCACTTTTAGTAGACCAGTACATTTACTTATTATACGTTATAACTAAGGCTTTTGAAAATAACAAGTTAATGCCATTAATTAAGTTTGTGTGTTGTGTTAAAGTTTTTTAATGCAATTAACACATACATGTGCACATACATGTGCACTGACTCAACCCACTGAGCATTTTCTCAGTGAAAAATGGAGGCTGTTCTTTTACATAGAGTAGATGGATTGAGAATGTGGACAAACATGGACAGCGCATTTTGTACTTAGTTTGAATGGTGAAGCTGTGATTAATCTGATTAAACAGCCCTAGTTATAACACTGTGAAGTTGCTACGCATAAGTATAAACATTTGTAGCAAGTGCATTACAATGCTGTATGTGATTATAACGCATTATACACATGTTTTAATTCATACCTTTGATTCTGGTGAGGTCCCTGTAACAACATAATTTCGAATTGGGGCCAGCGACCACACTAATTTTGGGATCCTTGACATGACATAGTTAGAACACCACTGAACACCACTGACCATCGAAACATAATGTTGGTTTTTCAAATAGCTGTCTTACCAAAACAAGTGTCTTTGTGGTCTACCTTCCAGCTGGGTGATCTATGAGAGCAAGCAGTACGGGGGGAGCCAGTATGTCCTGTCAGAGGGCGACTATCCCAACTTCAACAGCATGGGCTGTCCCAACAGCTTCACCATCCGCTCACTCAAAGCTGTGCCAACGGTGAGGGAGATCATTCTGAAGTCTGGTCTTTGTGCCCGTCTGAAACTGTCCTCTGACACTTCTTTCTCCAACCCTTGTTGTCTTTGCCATGCTAGTTACACCCCTGAAGAGGGGTAAAATAGGATTTTACAGAGATGAGTTGACCAAAGTTTGGCAGAGCCTAATTTTTAAGCCTCAAAAACAGTCGAGATATGAGCTTGCAGTCCATGTTGTGCAAGAGTTGCAGAACTGCTATTTTTAGAGAATGTTGACCAATTTCCACAATTTTCTTCTGTGGAGCATATGAACATGCCCAGTATATCGACACTAGGGTTCATGTCGTTAAGCGATCTAACTTTTATTAATTACCATGCTTCCTTCCACGTTGTACCCGTTCCCCTCCTCAGTTGTTCGCCATCCCTTCCATCTCGTTGTTTGGCGGCGAGTGTCTGGAGGGTCGAGAAGTCACCACAGATCTGGAGATCCTCAGCCTGGTGGAAGAGGGCTTCAACAACCACATCCTCTCCCTCAGGGTCAACAGCGGCTGGTAAGACTGTCAGTCAGTCTGTCCCTCTCTGTCTCTCTGTCCTTTATTGACTGTGCCACTTAAAGCACCAAAGAACCTGCTCATTTCCATTCCCTTTGCCCTCTCCCTGCAGCTGGGTGATATGTGAACACAGTAACTATAGGGGGCGACAGTTCCTACTGGAGCCCATTGAGATCACCAACTGGCCCAAGTTCAGCTCACTACACACCATCGGCTCCATATACCCAGTCAGACAGGTACGACCACCGCTCCCAAGTACATAGATCACCCTACAGTGCACACAGCATACTACAGTACATGAGCATAGATTGCAGACTTGACCGCATTTCGCGTTCGATCTCTGGCATTACCATGCCGATCGCTTCTTTCCCACAGAAGCGGCAGTTCTTCCGCATCAAGAACAAAGAGCGAGGTCACTACCTATCCATCCAGGGCGGGGTGGAGGAGATGAAGACGGGACGGGTCGTGGTGACGCCAGAGGTGGAGGCCATGAGTGACATCTGGTTCTACCAAGACGGGCTGATCAAGGGCAAGGTAATGAGAGCTCAGTTAAAGTGTTTGTGGTCAGCGTACTATATCAGGGGTTTTCAACAGGTAGTCCGGGGACCACCGGTGGTCCTTGAGGGGGTTCCAGGTGGTCCCCAGGCTAAATGATGGAGAGCTTATGCACCAGTTGTAACTCTTGAGAGTGTAAAATGAAACCCAATGGACCCTTGCGGGTCCATTTGGTTTCATTTTTACACTCTCAAGAGTTAAAATATTCATCATCTGAATTAGCACCACTTAATTAAGAAGTTTACACTGTTTTGTTAGCAAAATCAAGCCAAGAATTGTAGACAAAACCAAAAGAATTCTTTGGTTTTAGGTATTTGGGGTGAAAATGTAATCACATGGTGGTTTGTGGCTCAAATGCTGAATAAACGGTGATCCCTGGTGTCAAAAAGGTTGAAAACCCCTGTACTATAATTAAGAGTAATTAAGAGTAACAAAACATGTCTCCTTCTGTTCCAGCTGTCTCCCACTATGAGCCTCCAGGTGATGGGGAACATGGAGCCTGGAGCCAAGGTGCTTTTGTGGACAGAGAGCCGTCAGCCCATCCAGACGTGGTCAGCTAAGATGAGTGGAGTCATCTCCAGCCTTACTTTCCCTGGCATGGTTCTGGATATGAAAGGTATCTTTCATGGTAGAAACTAGAAATTCAGCCAAGTGCTGAGGTTCTATCATTGGTTTCATAGATTAAGTTGTTTCATTGGTGTGATTTTTCAAAGATATGAGTACAGTTATCTTCAGCAAAGTGGTCACAGATGTGAGAATTATTTATTTGCCTCTGTACTAGATTAGTGCTACATTGTACAAACATTGTTAATAAAATTCCAAGTTCCAAGGTGGGCCTGCTGGCTAAACGGTCCAGGCGCATGCCACGTAGAGGCTTTGGCCTGACGGCGTGTCGTGTATTCGAGTCCTGTTCATGACAACCTTTGCTGCCTGTCTCTTCCCTTCTCTCACCTCCTGTTTCCTGTCTATCTTCACTTGAATATATCAGTCAAAGGCAAAAAGCCCCCCAATAATAATATTAATATAACACAATTAAATAAAATTACAAAATAGTTTTATGTAAACAGTGCAACTTTTAAGTATTCTTTAACAAAAATATAATGGCTTCAAATGTTGTACTCTGTAGAAGTACAGTAACTGTTTTGAAAAACAGTTACCTCTTACCACCACATGAGACCGCCAAAATGTGCAAAACTCTCGCCAGTGTCAACTTGATACAACTTGAGAGTCAGAATTAAGATGAATCAGATTCAACATCAACACCGAATATCAACCTGAGGACCACCACCCTGATATAAACCTGGGGACCCTGACTAATAATAATCGACCTAGCTGGAAAGTTAGCCTAATTCCATTCTCTTCATCCAACTTTGATTAACTGATAATACAGTACTTGTTTAATGTGGGCACATTTCTTAAGAATGATGACTCATCAGGTAAGCCTTCTTGACTATCTAACTCTAGCTTTCTTGAGTCCTAGCCTAAGAGTTACTGACAACACTAACGTGTTTGTGTTGTTTCTGTTGAAAACCTCTGATTTGGGGGATCAAACACGGCTCGTTCCACACACAAACAGCACCTTTGTAGGGTCTCTCTTAGCTAATTTACAAACGGCTCAGTTTTAGGGTTTCTCTTGTATTCAATTCAAGGCGTTTACTTTATTTACAAGTTGTTTTTACAAACGGAGTCTGTCTTATCGCATTTCCACAGCTGTATGGCTGTGTGGTCTCTTTTTCCACAAGAATATTTACACATGGTTACCTGAGATACTTGCGGTGTGTGTATGTGTATATATATATATACAGTATATATATATATATATAATATATATATATATATATATATATATATATATATATATATATATATATATATATTAAGGCTGTCCGAGTTAACTAGTTAATCGCGAGTTAACTCAGCCATGAGTTAACTCGATTAATTTTTTTAGTGCGAGATTAACTCACAGTAAAACCAAAGGCCGAGTGAGTCCATTTGGTTCAATTTCGCCAAATGCAGGTGAATAATTTTTAAATATCTGCATCAGTTAAGTTATTTTAAAATAAGTCTACACAATTAGAGAATGTAGAGAACTTTCTACAAAATGTGCATGTTCGTTCCGAATGATATCGTTGACAAATTCTTTAATTTAGGTCTGGAAGTCTAAATAAATGTCATCAAATGGTGGTCTGTGGCTCAAATGCAGAATAAATAATTGACCTTGATATGAATATTCTTGAAAAACACTCATTTAAGGTATATTTAGAACTCATGAAAATATGCGATTAAATTGCGATTAATCAAAGATTAACTATGGGCAATCATGCGATTAATCGCGATTAAATATTTTAATCGATTGACAGCTCTAATATATATATGTATATATACAAGCTGTTTCTCTTTCCTCTCCAGGTGGTAAAACCTATGACAAGGATCACGTGGTGCTCATGCCAGAGACTGAGGACAAGGCCAGCCAACAGTGGGAGATAGAGATACTGTAAACTGTAACCCACACATCAACATTCCCTCAACATCATCACCTTAAGGACAAGTTATTTTACCTGTATCATCCATGAAGACATTTGGCTTTTTTTTTTAAGAATCATGGTTTCTTTCCTTCACCTTCCCGGACTTCACAAGAGATAAAGACGTTATGTGGCTCTAATATGAAAGATTTGTGCCTTGAGACCCTGTGCTTTAAAGGGGACCTTCTGAAGAGAATGGAAAGTTTAAAAGAAAGGACCAGTTTAACCACTTAAACCCTAGTCCCTCAGGGGTCTAGACTAGTTCCTCTAGTTCCTCTTATCTACACCATACCTCTTTGCTTATTATAACCGATCTAGAAGCCCAGCTGTTGATCGGTGAGCTTGTAGATCTGCTATTTTTCTGTGAATATTTGTCCCAGAATAGCAACGATAGATTTCAAGTGGTTCAGTTTTTTATCCTGAACATGTTAACTGGTAAATCCAAGTCTTACAGTTTCATTGGGTGAACTTGTTTCTTGATTCGGGATTGAGAGGAGGTTCCTGTATTGGATGAACTGTATTTGTTTTATTTACAGGGAGGTGCAAATGCTGCCCCAAGAAGCACTCGCAGGTGATAATTAAACAACTTTGTTTACAATGGA
This sequence comes from Benthosema pterotum, assembly GCA_039105355.1. Classification (NCBI taxonomy): domain Eukaryota; kingdom Metazoa; phylum Chordata; class Actinopteri; order Myctophiformes; family Myctophidae; genus Benthosema; species Benthosema pterotum. Next base: position 26,533,761 of record CM076970.1, on the reverse strand, counting down.
AGAACTAGAGTTTGAACTGCTTCTCTCGATTGCATGCACATTATTGAGGCATATCCTGTTTGGCTGTGTGAACATTCTGCATGGCCAGGAGTACATATTTAATATAGATTTATGGATGAATGAAGCCAAAAAGAATGTGTACTGTAGCATGTGCTACAAGATGAATTTTGTGTGTGTGATAATCAGTGTTTTATAACGGCTTGTTTTTTTTTATCTGTGTCATTTTGGTCAATGTACTTTGTGTGTTTTTGGATGGGAAAATGTTGCTGTTCTAATAATGCTGTATATCACATTGTATAGTATGGAGTACTGTTAAATGTTATGCTGTTCCTGTCAGAGGCTATTTTCTTAAAGGCGCTTTTCTTTGTTTCTTGAGGCATTTTATAGGTATGAGACATTCAAATGTACACTACTCACTTTCACTGTCATTTGATACTAAAAATTATAATGTGAAATGTAATATAAATGGGAGTGGTTTTAGAATATTAAATAAAAATAATTGTGATATCACAAAGGATTTTCTAATTATGGAGATGTTATATGTTCCCATATAACATCTTACAGCTAGCTTTGTTTTAGATTGTTTTAGCTGTTGTAATGATATAACTATAATAGTAATCCCTGCAATGTCATGAAAAATGCCAAACCCAGTTATTGTTTATGATTTTGTCAAAGCACCATATGTGATGTGCTCTGCTGGTGTGGCTTAGATAGATAATGACATACCTCAGGTTTACTAGGAGGTGAAAAACAAATAAGGAAAGTTATAAGCGGTTATATAATTTAATATGAGATAAACTATAACGATTTACAACACTGTTATTCAATGACCAGTTTCCACCAGCGATATACTCAAGATCTTCTATACATCTTTGCTCAAAGAAGAGATGCTGGAGTCCACAAGGTTAATTTGTCTGGAAGGACATTGGCTTGTCATAGCACCAGCAGTAACAGTTAAGGGAAAGTACGAGCCATAATGTGTTTGTGTGTGTTTTCAGTGTGATAGAAACTGTGTACAACCTACAGTAGAGTTCCAGTCAGTCGGATCAGTACCACCTTACCACTGACCGCCACTGTGGATTCAATCTAGGCCTGAATTGTTGAATGGACATCTGATCTTTATCAGGGCGTTCACGGGGCTGTCTGTTGAAAAGCCTCTTTGTTGGGGCTCATTTTGTTTTCGCTGAAATTCGTTTTTCAGGTTTCACACATTCCATTTGTTTTGAAGGCATGCATGTGATGGAGTTATTTCACCCTGAAACCATAAGATTGGCCCCTCGCATATTTGCAGGAATGGGATATGGCCTGTTGCAACGTGAGTATAATATCTTAAGACATCTGGCTTATCTTGAGTACTGTATATTAGTATTAAAACCTGCAAAAGCTGACTTAAAACTAATCAAACTTCAGTATGTTAAGAAACAACACATCACTTTCATTTACTTCGATTCAATGTTTGCAGTCACCTCAGTGTGTGTGTGTGTGTGTGTGTGTGTGTGTGTGTGTGTGTGTGTGTGTGTGTGTGTGTGTGTGTGTGTGTGTGTGTGTGTGTGTGTGTGTGTGTGTGTGTGTGTGTGTGTGTGTGTGTGTGTGTGTGTGTGTGTGTGTGTGTGTGTGTGTGTGTGTGTGTGTGTGTGTGTGTGTGTGTGTGTGTGTGTGTGTGTGTGTGTGTCATCTGTAAACAAACCCGATCGTCTGGATTCTGCCTCTGCTTGGAATGTCAAATATTTTGCATATCAGTTACCATAGTAATCCTGCAGTCCAATAGTAATGACATAGGTGGGCAGATACTGCGAACCGATTGGTCAGATTGTTTGGATTGACACACCGGTGGGTGTCGTGTAACAGGTGTGGTGTAGCAAAGGTGGGACACTACATGGAAGGCTGATTAAAGGTTGAAGGAAGCTACACACCTCTACGGAACTGCCACAAGACTCAAGTTACAGGTAGGTTTGACTGTATTATCACTGTTTATATTTCAGAGGGAATCGAATACCTCATAGGAAATAGTTTTATATATTCCAGAATCCTGCTGGGTTTGCGTATCTGCTGAGTTTATCACCACAACTGTTATTGTGTGTACATACCTTACATTGACCCACAACTCTACACAACCAAATAATAGTCAGTCAATGCTTCTGGAATGCAATGGATTCATACTGTACCAAATTGTGGCACAACACAGTCACACTCCTACCTGCGAGAGGGCACTGCAATATGTCACAATGCGTGCATGTTATTACTAGATTTAGTTTGTGTTCTTGTGTCAGTGTGTACAATACAGTGTGTGGAATGTGTCTGTCACTTAACAACGCCCGTATCCACTACTGCAGGTTAGAGAAGGCCATGGATCCAGACTACTACAAATCACATGTAAGTTGGCATCCTCTTTCCTCCTTGCATTCCTCCGTTTCCTATCAAGTTCCTACTGGGTTTAAATGGACACGCTCTGTGCTTTGATCTTTTCATTCACTCTTGTTATCTCCATTGTTGCACCAAGCTTTTATAAACATTGCTCGATTACAAGTGACAAAGGCATTTGGTGTCAAATACTGTACTGTATGACTGATTGCCAAATAATGTATGTATGAATGACTGAGTGCCAAATGAATGACTGTTGAATACTCTTGTGTGACTGTCAAATGCAGTTTACACATGTACAGTTTACTAATTAATGTAGGCGAAGACATATTGTATAATTCTATTCTTTTTTTACTTGTATAATGTAACTGATCAGTTCAGTTTCAGCGTGTTTTCACACAAGTGCTGCAAAATACTGTAAAGGTGCACGTGCTTTTCATTCTCTAAATTCTTCTTGATGAAAAGTGATCGATATCTTTGTAACTCTGTGTGACACCCGCAATTTGTCATCTAATCACTGTCATCATGGTCCTCCAACTATCTTACTATACACTCCACCCTGTTTCCTGTCATTCCACTTATTGTTCCTACACTATGCAATATTCATACTGTACAGTACTTCTAGCCCTCTATTGATGCGACCTGCATTTCCCGCAACCCGTTTCACACGTACTATGGTCATGCCTGGTGACATATCACACATGGATGTCTCTATGAACATCACAACACTGTCCGCATCAAACCATGGATAGCCATACAAAGACTGGATCGTCATCTAGTTCTGCATATGTGGAGCCGGCCAGCAACTCTGCATCTGACCTCAAACCCTTAGATCTCCATATATGGAGCTGACCTGTTCTGACATCCATATGTTGATGCTCCCATCCTTCCCCCCTCTCTCTCTCTCTCTATCTCTCTCTCTCTCTATCTCTCTCTCTCCATTAGGACATGGCGTGGGGTACCCTGGGCACGGTGCGTCCATTCCCCAACTTCCACCCTGACCGGGATGCCCGGGAGCTCCAGACTGCCCTGGCAAAGAAAGGTATGTTTGCCTCCTCAGGTGATAGACTTGGTGATAGAAAGTTACCTCCTAAGAATGATCGGCAGGACACCTGCTTCAGGAGAAGAAATAGCTTACAGATACATTCTTATGCTCTCAGAGTTAAATGAACAAGAGTTCGCCCTGTGCAGCTACAGGGCAAATATATAAATATGTCTTACCATGAGTCAACCAAAGAATGGTTCTTTATTAATAGTAGTAGAATAAAATGGCATAATTGAGAATTGCTATTTGATGAGGCATTGCCAGGTGGCTCGGTGTTGAAACGGGTGCTGTCATTGTAATGTGAACACTTCCTATCCCTCTGGATCAGATGCTGTGACTTTGGTGAGAATCCTGACCAACCGGAACAACCATCAGAGGCAGGTCATCGCCCAGACCTACCAGGAAATAATGGAAAAGGTAAACTAACACTTCATTCGTATTTTATTCTTATTATAGACTTCTCCCCTGGCTCTCTTTCCACAGTAAAAACAAGACAGAGTTCCGAAGTGGCCTTGAGGGAGTACCCCAGATAAATGGTAGTTTGGAACCCTTATGGGCTCAACTCTCACAGTTTGATTTTATTTTACACTATAAATTGGGGATTGCAGAGATGGAAATGCTATTAAATGGGGATCCAAACCAAATTAAGATCCCTGTGTGTGTGTGTGTGTGTGTGTGTGTGTGTGTGTGTGTGTGTGTGTGTGTGTGTGTGTGTGGTGTGTGTGTGTGTGTGTGTTGTGTGTGTGTGTGTGTGTGTGTGTGTGTGTGTGTGTGTTGTGTGTGTGTGTGTGTGTGTGTGTGTGTGTGTGTGTGTGTGTGTGTGTTAGCTCCAGGTGTTTGCAGAGTGAACTGGTCTTGGGCTCCGTCAGCTTTGAACACACCTTTATTTAAGGAGAGGTTTAGCAACACAATGAGAAGTCTTTATAACCTAACAAAGAATTCAGTATTGGGATCATAGGATGGGGACTAAAAGGGCTTGGTATTATATTGGTATATATTGTAAATATTAAGTAATTTAGCTCTTTAACATTTTGTCAAATGCATGTCAGCATGCAAAATGTTAGACTAGGAGCATGGCAATTACCACATTGTTTTAGATACTGGATTCTTTGAACCAGTGGCAATTCCTAATGTAGCCTCGACACCCAGGCTTTTGTTTTCGTCCACGTTGTGTGAAAATGGAAAGGCTGGACTAATTTGTTAGCCACGTGGCCTAGAATTGGGAGTTGAATTTTCGGGGTGGGTGTCGTCCAAATGATCTGATGTAGCACAGTAGTGGAGGGGCAGGAGGGGCCGGGGATGACGACACGTTGGTGAGAGCCCCCCCCCCCCCCCCCCCCCCCCGGCCAAAATCATTTCAAGTTAGGCCAGGCTATTCCTAATGTGATCCTGGGCTCGACACACCCAACTTGGGGAGGCCACAGACTGGCCTTTTGCTCCCTTGAATGCATGAGGAGTCCAAGCTGCCCTCTTTTCACCTGAAAGGGGTGGGGGGTCCCCCTGGCTGGACATAGCGCGTGGAACAGGTTATTGCAACCAGTTCCTGCAGTTCCTGTCCCTTCCATCAGGCGCCCCGGCTGGTCAGGGGGAGGCAGTTTAGAGCCCAGCAGTATTATTGCATATTTTTGTGAGGGAGAACATGCAAACTCAAAAAGGTTGCTGTTGTTTTAACCCTAGTATACTAAACATCATTTTTGTTACACCAACACTAAGGCTTGGCATATTTTACCCAATGTAAAATATTCCATAAACAGACTGACAGACATACACACAAAGCTGTGCATAGGCCACCCTGTACATATGAAATGGTCCAGTAAAATACAATGGCATATTGTGGGTGTAATATGGGTTTTTTCTCTATCTTCACTCAATGTGCCTGCAGAAAAAACAGGGATGTGGGCAGGTAAACAAACCTACTTTTATGTTGTCACTGTGCATCATGAAGGTACTGAAAGACCAACCTACCAAAAAATAGAATTGTCGAAGTGAAAATCACCCATGTTTAGCGTTCTAGGCTGGGGAATTCATGCACCCATTTTCAATATTTTTCTGAGAGAGTACAAATGTGAACCAAATGGACCCTAGCGAGTCCATTTGGTTCCATTTGTACACTCAGGAAAAAAAGTTCCCTCAAAGAATAATCATTAACATGGTGAAACACAACTTGATAATGTCATCAAGTTGTGTTTCACCATGTTAATTTTTTTTAGACCTCCATTTCTAGGAAACACAGAATGGGGGAACCTTTTTATTATGTCCACACAACATCTCTAAGGTATATCAATGCCATAGCAAAACGTTGAAAATGGGTGAAATTCCCCTTTAACGTGATGGTTGTGTTTCAGGACCTGCTGACTGATTTGAAGAAGGCTCTGTCTGGAGATCTAGAGAACCTCATGCTGGCTCTGATGTTGAAGCCCATGCGTCACGAAGCTCACCGCCTACGACAAGCCATGGAGGTAGGTCTGTCTGTCTGTCTGTCTTAATTTAGGTAAGGTACACTATCCCGATACCTGAGATGGTACAGTATGTCTTGCTATTTCCCAGGGCGGATGTAGCATTTCCCAATTGGGGGGGGGGGGGGGGGGGGGGGGGGTGCTATGGGGCGACTTCATCACCCGTGACGCTGAAATGCTGTTGGTTTAGTCATGCCACAAATGTATAGCAGTAGTAGTGTTTCAAATCATCATCAATATAAGCACTTAATTTGAAAGATCTTGGGTTGTTTTGCATGCCATCATGTTTGGTGGGGCAGTCAGGCATTCTGGGGTCATTGCCCCCCCCCTTGCCCATGCCTAGATCCACCCCTGCTATTTCAGTATTGGACTCTGGTGGGAAAAACAGTGTGTGTGTGCGTGTGCACGGCTGGCTGAATTTGTTGTTGTGCTCATGGGCAGACCATTCTGATTTTGTTGATCCTATTGTTGGTTCTCTGGTGCCACCCTTGGGCCAAAAGGTCCAAGACCTCTCAAAATGTAGGCTAGTGGGAGCAATGCCCACTAGGGGCCACTGTCAGAGCTTTTACAATACATTTCAGGCCTGTAGTTTGAGGAAAATATATCTGCAGTGCAGTTATTGTGTGTGTGTGTGTGTGTGTGTGTGTGTGTGTGTGTGTGTGTGTGTGTGTGTGTGTGTGTGTGTGTGTGTGTGTGTGTGTGTGTGTGTGTGTGTGTGCGCGCGCACGAACATGGAAAGAAACCTAATAAAGTGATGTTTAAATGTAGCCTAATTACATTAGTCTCATGTAAGGTGTATTGCATTTTAAATAATCAGACACACACGCAGAGAGACGAATAACTGTATAAGACCATCATTTATTCTGTTAGCACTGACTCTGTGTGTGTGTGTGTGTGTGTGTGTGTGTGTGTGTGTGTGTGTGTGTGTGTGTGTGTGTGTGTGTGTGTGTGTGCGTGTGCGTGTGTGTGTGTGTGTGTCTGTCTGCACAGGGTTAGGTACAGATGAGGACACGCTCTTGGAGATCCTGTGTACAAGATCCGGACAGCAGCTCAGAGAGACCACTGGTGCCTACAGCGAAAGTAATTCATGTTCAATACAGTCATATTTACTCACATTATAGTTCCTTTGGCCTCTACCACAGCCATTTCCAAAGACTTGCTTCATCTTCCAATGCTCACAAATTAGCCCAACATGGCCACCTTGCAGAGCTGAATTGAATTATTCAGCAAGTGCATTGGTTGCACTGCACAATTAATCGATTCACTGCAGGATTACTGCAGGATTGAGGACCTCCCATGTGACCATGGCTGTTTCTCTCTGTGTTTCAGTGTACAAAAAGGAGCTGGAGAAGGATCTGAAGGGAGAAACCAGTGGAGACTTCGCTAAGCTCATTGTGGCATTGCTAAATGTAACAGCATTAATCCCCTTTTCGACCTATGACAGTGGTATTCATATGGCATATACTGTATCTGTAGCCTATAGACATATTACCATGTTTGTTACTGTGCGGAAATAAACACAAATCTTTGTGTTTGAGCACAACCTAGTCTGGTTAAATACCACTGACATATGATATCGCTAATGGTATCTCCCACCAGCTAAATAGAGCATTACTGTGCCATAAAGTAGTCAGTGTTTGCACACTAACAGTGTGCAAATATAACCTAATGGACCCACAAGGGCTCGGTTGTACAAATGAAAACTGAAAATGTTACTCTGTAGTACTAAATGGACACTGCCCCTCCCCTAACATGTCTTTTATCTGCATCTGCATTATGAAATACTAATAGTTTCCATTAACATGGCTTACCTTATGTTATGCTGTTGTTTATAATTCAGAATTCTCCTCTCGTCTCCCCAACAGAAAGAAAATGTTGCTGGATGTGTTCAGACAGATACTGAGGTACAGTTTGAGAGAAGGCCTTGCGTTTAAATCACATTACTTTGTATCACAGTCTTGATACTGCAGCTGTGAGCTGATATTTCCCCATACCATATGTGGAAAATATGTTTCCAGATCCTGGAATTCTATCATTAATACTCAAACCACTCACAGCCAGTGATTAGTTGTTTCAGAATCATGCTTGTACCCAGAATAAGGACCCTGGGTTGTAAATAATTAATTAACTTATAGGATGTGATTTCTGCTGTTTATTTGTACTATGTTTGTTTAATATTATTTCCCTGACAATTTGTGTTTTATAATGATATGTCAGACTTTGTCTGCGTCGCTGAATGGGAAGAAAGCAGATGCTGGACCCTGGATAAATATACTGACCTCAAGAAACTCAGACCATCTTAATAAAGGTGTGTGTGTGTGTGTGTGTCCTTATGTATCTGACATTTTGAAAGCTTACTAGTAACACTACTGATTTCTTCATGTCCTTGTACCGGAGCTGTGTATTGGAGCATGTTGTTGACACATCATGTACATTTGTTACTACTATATCTGGGCAGTTCTGCAGAGACTGGAGCTGGAGCAGGGGCAGACGCTGGATCCCATCCTGGAAAAGCGCTTCTCTGGAGACTTTAGACGGGGTTTGAGAGTACTAGGTATGTAAATGTATGCCACTATGCGTGCGTTTGAGTGTGTGCGTGCAAGGGCGCTTTTGCCATTATGGATCCATAAGGATCCATTTGGTAAGAGGAGCTCCAGGGAAAATCTTGCCTGGGGCTCCAAATTGCTTAGAAACGCCACTGTGTGCATGTGCGCATGAGAGGGAGAAGGATTTTACCACTTTTCAAAAGAATATATGTTACTGACATTTAGAAGATTTGGAACACATTACTGGGGACATTTATGTGTGTAATAAGTGGTTTTAGATATTTTAGATTTTAGCAGTGAGCCCATGTCGCTGATGTCATCGACACTACCTCCTGGACTACATGTTTTCTCAATAAGACAGTCCTCCTCTTATCCACAAGGGTAGGAGGAAGGATGGGAGGAGCATTATGGGAATTGTAGTCCAGGAGTGAGTGTCAATGACATCAGAGACACTGGGGCTCACTTTTAAAAGTCTTCTAAAATAATTAACATATAATAACATTTCCTTGAAAAATTGGTGAAATGTCCCATTAAAGGCTTACATTAATTTGACTCATTTCACTCATTCTCCGAAAGCCTGGACATATTATAATATGTAAATGAAATGGAGGATAATGTTGTACAGGAACAGAGCCCCCATGTGGATGTTGGTGGCATAGCAGTGCATCAGCCAAATGAAGGAGCAGAAATGAGCCCTTGCTATCCGGGTCTAGAGTAACTGTAAAAAGAGAGTGGCGACACTTTGATCTTGCGTCTCACGCTTCATGCCTGCACTGTAGTACTGCTGTCAATGCAAGTGGAAGGGTGAGAGTGGTTTGTTTGGAACTATGTAAGTTCCAAACATGTGCTTTTCAGCCAATAGCCGTTGCCATGTGTGCTTTTCAGCCACCTCTTTGCAGCCGTAGCATTGGAGTCAACAGGAGTATTGATACTATCTCCCATTACAAATGCTCTATCTATGCAGATCAAGCTTTCTTGGCCAAGCTTTCCTCTACTAACATACCTATTGGACAAGCATAGATTGGGGAGGGATTTAGTGAAGGGCTCATTGTAGACAGAGTTCTCAACGGTCCTGGCCCTAACTGGATCGGCCCGATGCTTGGCCCAGGCCCAACTAATTTGCGTAATGATAAGCCATAAACCTATAAGAAACAAAAAACTCGGGTTTAATCGATTTTTGACCAGGCCTGACCCGAAAACGCCTGGTCTGGTCGGGGTCACAGCTAGGGTTGGGTTTGGGGCAGAATTTGAACTCCTGCAAAGCAGGGCGGTTTAAATGCCCCCAATTATTACACGGTACAAGCCAACATGTGACTGACTGATCTCCTGATGGGAAGTGTAGGTGCTCTGAGTCATCTGTCTGACCTACCTCCTATGCATCACATGTCGCGGTGATGCAGGTCATGGTGTACATAATGCAAATCATTACGTGTGTGTGTCTGTATGTGTGTTCCTGTCTAATCGCTTTGCACGCATGTGGGGGTATGTGTGCAAAGGTTGAAGAATAAAATCGGCAGTTTTCTCTTTTAAGTAAGTACAGTACGTTCCACAATAAAATCTGTGCAGTGCCCATTAGATAAGGCTTTTATTGTGCATGCCATCACTGAGTTCTCGTTTCCCCTGTTGTTTGTTAACTAGTGTTTGGCCCATGCTCATTACTCTGATCATGGTCGTTTTGTCAGTAACTATAGATCGGATACACTGTCTGGCTAAGTGACTCACTTGTAAAAATCCTCTTGTAATTTCAGTGCAATGCATTCTAAATCCGTATCTGTACCTGGCACAAAGACTAGAGACCATGAAGGTAAGGCCCTGATCATCTCTAAAAAAATCCATTCTTGGGTGTGGGTGGTTGAGCACTGTAACTGATGCTTGTAGTATCCATTCAATCGCAATCCTGTAAAATTGCCCGTTCATTTATTGATGAATTGAATCATCACCAAAGAACCACAAAAGCAACACATGAAGATGATGGACAACATTTAGACACATAGTCTTGTTGTTTTGTTCACCCCCCCCCCCCCCCAAAGCATTACAGTAGTACATTATGTACAACTTAGTAATTTCACTCACATCCTATGACCTCTCTTTTCCTTTAGCCTGCTGTAGTCCAAGGGATCCTGGTATCTCACTGTGAAGAAGATTTGCTGTGTGTCAGAGTGGCCTACCGTCAACAGACTGGCACATCTCTCTACACAGCTCTACAGGTAGTGTAGACCTCACACGCACGTGCACACGCACCATGACATCATTCATGATTTGTTTTCTCATTAGTGTTTTATTAGAAGGTATAGGCAACATCCAACAACCTAGAGTCTCATTACCAACACATCTTATAAAACACTTACCGGTATTTAAATATTCATGGAATTACATATTTGTGGAATGACAACATTCAATTAATATTGCAGATTACATTGTCTTGCTCAATCCCATATTTTTTAAATTAATTGACATACAAACAAAGATAAGGAAATAGAAGCAAAAATAAAGTGTCAAACGCATGTATCTAAAAAATAATGCACTTACATAGCTTAAAATTAGACATATCATTAATGTCACATTATGTTTTGAGTGAGTACTACTCACACAAAAGTATGATTATTGTTTAATTATTTATTTTACACATTTTCTATTTTTTTCCTACAGAAACCTTTCAAAGGGGATTATCTACAGGCGCTCCTGGCTCTCTGTCGATCTGAAGACTGAAGACGAATCACACAAACATACGCCATACGTGTGCTTCAGAAATGATTACAATGTCTGTCCTGTTTCATTATTTAAACGGTAAAAAGAAATAAAGATATTTACTGCATATCGGTCTCATGTTACATCATGGTTTGTTTGAGAACATTGATTGGAGTGGCGTACAAGTCTCAGTCACAATCGGTTTCATATTGTAATTGTTGTGGGTTTCTGGTCCAAAGTAAATAGGTCATGGCAACATTTCTTATATCTTTATTGGGACAGCTCACAAAAACAGCAAAACCAACTCAGTCAGTCAGTCAGTCAGTCAGTCAGTCAGTCAGTCAGTCAGTCAGTCACTCAGTCAGTCAGTCACTCACTCACTCACTCACTCACTCACTCACTCACTCACTCACTCACTCACTCACTCACTCACTCTAAGAGCACAGAATGGAGGCGTGTGCTAAAACCACACAGTAAAAATAAATTGTAATTGTACCGTCCCTGAGGCTTATGCTAGGAAGGCCCTCCATTGTTCATTGCACAACCCACACTACATTGATTGACTCTATTTACAAAGCATCACTCAAGCTTAATGGATTAGATTAGCTTTTAGGCTAGTAGTTATTATTGTGCTTCATTCATTCTGGAGAGACGCCATGCAGCCCCGTCAGCATGTCAACACACCTGCACAGCCATATCTATTCAGTGCATCGCAACAAACAGCAGCAACGCCACCGCCAAGCTCAACAGAGATGCCTTAATTGAACTGCTTCCACAGCATGGCGCCTTAGTGGTGGGTGCTGCAGTTGTGGGTGCTTCGGTTGTTGGAGCTGCAGTCGTGGGTGCTGCAGTTGTGGGTGCCGCAGTTGTTGGTGCCGCAGTTGTTGGAGCTGCAGTTGTGGGTGCTGCAGTTGTTGGAGCTGCAGTCGTGGGTGCTGCAGTTGTTGGAGCTGCAGTCGTGGGTGCTGCAGTTGTTGGAGCTGCAGTCGTGGGTGCTGCTGTTGTTGGAGCTGCAGTGGTAGGAGCTGCGGTCGTGGGTGCTGCAGTTGTTGGTGCTGCAGTGGTGGGTGCTGCAGTTGTGGGTGCTGCGGTTGTTGGAGCTGCAGTTGTGGGTGCTGCGGTTGTTGGAGCTGCAGTTGTGGGTGCTGCGGTTGTTGGAGCTGCAGTTGTGGGTGCTGCGGTTGTTGGAGCTACTGTTGCGGGTTCTGCAGTGGTCTGAGAGGAAGAAATTAGTCAGTTTATCGTATGGTGAGAGAGAGATAGCGAGAGAGAGAGAGAGAGAGAGAGAGAGAGAAGCAGGTAAGCACATCATCAAAGAGAGCGGTGGAGATCAGTGGAGGCAGAGCACAGCCAGGACCACCCCGCCTCGGTCTGGGCACGTGCGCAATCTATACCTGTCCAACCAACCTGATCTGAGAGCAGCTGTGTGGGCCCACTAAGAGCCCCACCTAAACATATAAGCGTCCCTGCCGTGGTACTTACTCGAAACCTTTTTACCACCATGGGAGGAACAGGTTTGGTTCTTTTTTCCCCACATGTGCTGGTTCAATATTTCAAACTGAACTGAATGCACTGAATAGGGAAGAGGTTATAGGTTATGTTGTTTTACGAACATACCATACTTTATATGGCACAACTTCAATTATTGTTGTACAAGAATCAAGCCAAAGCAGTACTTTAGTTGTACTATATAGCTCTTCTATTTTGTTTTTAGGCTGTATATAGCCAAATATGTCCTCCCAGCCGAGACTACCATATACACAGTTTAGTACAGGGGTGCTCAAAAGGTGAACATGATCTAACAGTAGTGAAGAAACCCCTTCCGGTGCTTTTGTCTTTTCATTATGTACAAACCTCCCTCAGGTTACATGACATCATTTTCGGCAACAGGATAATATTTGTTTTGACTGGTAAATCCTGTTGAGCATTTTTTAAGTAGCCCCCAAGTAAAAAAGGTGTCTAGTATGTAAATAACCATATGTATATACAGTTACAATTAAAATAACACGCCACAATGTAGGCTACTGCAGTAAATACAACACTTGGTCATTCAATGCAACAGAAAGGGTACTGTGGCTCTATTCTACACTGTCCCTAATCATTGGTAGATCTGTTAAACTAAACATTGTTATAACCTCTTAAGCTCTATATACAGGCAGCACAACAAATTGACATTTTTATTATTTGTATTTATTGAACATCAATTCAATGTTGACTGAGCGAGGTCATCGCTCAGTCGACATTGAATTGAAATGACCCCCCCTCCCCCCCACCCCCAAAAAAAAAAAAAAAAAAAAAAATATATATATATAAATATATATATATATATATATATATTAAGATGGCAGATATTATCGGCCCTCCGATATTATCGGCCGATAAAAGCTTTCAAATTTCATATCGGAAAATATCGGTATCGGTATTTACAAACTGGAAATTATGACTATTTACAGAGATGTAGACTCAGCGCTACGGTCATGTTTATACCATTACTTTTGTACTTTGCTCAAGTAGGCTACATGTTGAATTTATAGTTTGTATGGAGTATTTCTAGGCTATAACTTGAATTCGTATTTATACTAAATGTTTATTTATATAAATATTTGTATAGTAATAGTTTCTGTTATTTTTCCACCACTGGAGGCCGCATATATCGGTATCGGTTGATATCGGTTGATATCGGCAGAGAGTATACCCGAACGCTTCAAAGAACGAAAGTTCTTTGAACCGTTCATATTTTTAAGGAAATTGAACGGAACGGACCCTCTATCTGCTTGAAGAACGGCGACGTGAACTCGTTCATTTCTGGCGTGAGTGAACGCCACTTTTCTTGCGTTCGATTTCGTTCAAGAGCAGGGCTCGACAGGCTCGCATTTGTGACTAAAAGGTTCATAGCGCCGGTGCATTTGGCCATTCAGCTGTGATAGAGACACGACAAGTGCACATTCTATGAGTTATACCTACATTTATAATACTGTAGTACGGCGGTGGTTGTTCGCTAAAATAGAGCAGACATACAAGCTATCAACGTGTTGAGGCTCGAGGCATCCTTAGCTTGAAGATCTGTTCTCCCTGCCCACCGCCCCGCCCCTCCCTCTGCTCTGTCAGCAGCGCACAGAATCAGAGCAGACAGCCAACACACACAGCACCAAGGGAGGACGCTTCTCTCCAACACGCTGAATGAGCTACTAAAGCTGTTCATGTTGGTAAAATGTATAATCTTCCTGCGCTGTGCGTGTATTTGAATCATATACTGTCTGCGCAGCAACCTTTTGCCTCACGCACGTGTGTCGCTATCCCGTGATTAATCATAAATAATAACGCACCATGCACGTGCGCGCTCTGACGCACAACACTTATATATTCTTACCATCATTGACTGATTTGCCGTCGGATCGTTTTCATTTTTATTTACCGTAGCTACAATTAGCCTACTACAGGGCCTTAAGGTTTGGGGGACCCTTTCACATTGTGATTAATATAACAATATGGGCTATTGTATAGAGTTGCAATACCCGACTGAAACAATACCCGCGACGGCCCGGCTCATTTGCATAATTGATGGTCGCGCTTTCAGTCGACCTGGCTATGTTAATATATTGATATTGTAAAATAGTAGCCTACTAGGAAAAATGCCCTGTTCAAGAGTGAGACTAGAATGAGCTGAAAATAGAGCAGATCTACAAACTCAGTGACGCACTTTGAGCTTGTTGATCTCTATTTCTGCTAATATTTTCTGCTCTATTTTCAGCACACAGAGATGCACAGGGCTGGACTGAACTGAGTGCCTTCATAATAAAAATCTTCACAAATCAACTAAGGACATCTTCAGTTGTATATGGCTATGGGCTGCAATCATTTTGAACAAAAAAAAGAGGGAGGGGAAAAAAAGAACGAAAAAGAACTAAATAGTTCTTTTTTGGAACCATGAACTTTAGTTCTAAAAATTCAACAATGAACTATGAACGGAACTAGTTCGTTTTAAAGGTAGGAACTATAAACTGAACTATTTCAGAAAAAAAGAGAACTTTCCCAACACTGGATATCGGTATCGGGAATTAGAAGTTGGATAATATCGGGATATCGGATATCGGTGAAAAAGTCAATATCGGGCATCTCTAATATATATATATATAATATATATATATATAATATATATATATATATATATATAAATATATATATATATATAATATATATAATATATATATATATATATATATATATATATATATATAATAATATATATATATAAAAACCATTACAACTAATACCAAGCATTTGTGAGATCATTCAAAAGAACTGTTGTATCATCTACACACACAAACAATGGACAAAAGTAATAATAATCATCCTCATCATCTCCATGATCATCATAATTATCATAATCATAATAAATGCACGTCAAGTAAGTTACACTTTATGTAGTTGGAAGATTTACCTGCGCTGCAGCAGAAGCTAGAAGAGTCAACGCACATAGTCCCAAAATCAGAGTCTTCATGATGTCAAGAGGTGTTTTAAAGGTTTATCACTGAAATAGTTTAAACAATCGTCTGTTCAAATCACAGTATTTCTGACCTCCGTTCAAGGCTGATATGTGTCTGTCAGGTGTCCACACGTCTGTCCTGCCCTGTCTGGGAAATGTTTAGACAAGAAGTACTGCTTTTTTGCAACAGCTTTATATAGCAACGGTGTGTATGTGTGGTGGGGGGAGCATGCATTTATGACATATACACCTTGGCCCTAATACCAGGAAGATGCAGATACAGTGGGTTAATTGTGTGCGTTAGCACTGACTCACTCTGTGTGTGTGTGTGTGTGTGTGTGTGTGTGTGTGTGTGTGTTGTGTGTGGTGTGTGTGTGTGTGTGTGTGTGTGTTGTGTGTGTGTGTTGTGTGTGTGTGTGTGTGTGTGTGTGTGTGTGTGTGTGTGTGTGTGTGTGTGGTGTGTGTGTGTGTGTCCAAATATGCCCAACAGCGGACCCGAAAGCAGAAATTACGTTTGACTGAAATCATATTGCAGTTAATAGATGAGCAATGTTCACTAGATGTAACTAATGTAAAAGGCCTACAAACAAAAGCATTGCAAATGCAATTGCTTGTTTTCACAATTCAGTTTTTATTTCATAGGGGAAAATGCATTGAAGGACTTGAATCAGTCCTAAATATGGAGAAATCAGAGTCAAAAGAAAATTTCCAGCAAAACAGTTAATGAAGAAAAGGGAACACCACCTTGCGTGATGCTTTAAGTTAACCGCTGAATGAGTGTGAGATTCTGCTGTGGAGAAGAGGAAATATCTGTATTGCAGGTGGAGAGCACTTTTAATTTAGGCCCCTTGTTTCCATATTTGTAAAAAAGATACTGGAGGAGGCAGGGGCGTAGCTCTCAGAAAAAAAAAGAAGTGTCTATAGAAATCCATTAACATGATGACATACATCTTGATGATGCCATCAAGATGTGTTTCATCATGTTTGTGTTTTTTCTTCAGACCTCCATTTCCAGGAAACACAGAATGGGGTGAAACGTTTTTATCATGTCCCCCAGCACCTCTATAGGTCATACTAATGACATATTAGAATGTTGAAAATGGGTGGAATTCCCCTTTAAAATGCTTCAATCTGGTGCACTTTAAGATCAAATATTTTTCATAATATAATAAATACAAATAAAACCTTATTAATGCAAGCTTTCAGTGGGTCCCCCTGACTTTGGGCCCCCCTACAATTGTCCCCCTTTTCCCCATGTGTCTACGCCCGTGGGAGGAGGCAAGCCACCACTTTTTCTCTGACCTTTGTATTTACACTGGAATGGCAGTTAGGACATACTATGATTTCATCCCCAACCTAAACTCAAAGTTGACAGTGGCAAATAAACGAGTAGCATAAACGTAAATGAGGTGGTAAATGAGGAACAATAAAGCCATACATATCTTTAAAGACAACTTCAGCGGAACGCTATCTACGTGACAAAGGTTTGATCAGACAAAACAGTTCCCTGGTAAACCTGCAGTCGAGTGCTTTCACGTGACTGTTAATATTATCTTTTTGGCCTAAATTTTAACACAACAAACGGCCAATTAGGGGCCCTGGACCCACCCAGCCAATGGCTAATGTGGGCCTGGTTGTACTTTGAGCTAGCTGTACTGTACTGTATGTGCTATAATGTGCACACGCCTGCCGTGACACACCACTCACATGTTAAAGGGAAACATTCTGCAATGTAGAAACACTCTGGATTCAAAATGACTTAAAGTTCCAAAACCAATAGTACTCATTGTTTTTTTTTTTTTTTTTTTTTTTTTTTGTAGATTTTCAAATGGCTGAAGAGTAAGTTTGTACTGTACGTAGTACTTTTGAGATATAGCGGAGTAGAATTAATATTATTGGACTTTGGGAATACTCAAGTAATGAAGTACCATTCTTGATTGTGTATTGGTTTGATAAGGGCTCAGGTATAGCCAGGTCTTGGCCGGTCGTGGAGTTTGAATCAACTGGTTTCCAGGCAAACGATGGGTGGGGAATAATCAACATATGGAATGTCAGAACAGGTCCAAGACCACTCCATATGGAGATCTAAGATATTTGAGGCCAGATGTAGAGTTGCTGGCCGGCTCTATATACTGTACGCAGATCTAGGTGATGATCCAGTGTTGTTCGTGTATGACTATTCACGGTTTGATGAGGTCAGTGTCATGATCTTCATATATGGAGTGGCGACGGTTTGTCACAAAGCCTAACCAACTGACGACCACAATATGGTGACGGGATGTCACAGGGGGTGATGGACTGATATATAGAGGCATGACTGACTAATCGACTGACAGAATGACGGATATGTTTTGCTAGATACGGGGTCATGATAGTTACGGGGTCAGAACCTTTTCAGGGAGAAAAGGGAGAAAAGGATAAATTATGAACTTGTCTTAGATGGTTCTTTGTCTCAACTAGAGGTGGGAAACCCGACCGAAACCCGACCCGGCCCGTCGGGTACCCGACGGGCCAGGTAGGGTAGGGCTCATTTGCTTAATTGGTGGTCGGGTTTTCGGGCCGGTTCGGGCTTGGGCTGAATAATATATATAATATTATTTTACAACTTTAATTTTATTTAACAACTTTAATATTATCAATGTATTAAAAACATAGCCGTTTTTATTTATAAATGATATAATAATAATTATTATTATAATAATTAACAAAACGAAAAACAAAGGGAAGAAAAGTGTGCTATCATTTTAATAATTAAAGGTTTTTTTTAGGTGAAAAAGGGGTGTCGGGTTTTCGGGCCGGGCTGCGCATATATTTTAATAATAATGGTCGGGCTAGGGCCGGGCTGGCCCTAGCCCGACCTACCCTAGGGTAGGGTCGGGCTGAAAAAAGTCGGCCCGACCCCAGCTCTAGTCTCAACTCTTATATTAGTCAAACTATCAGTTCAAAATCCACGACCATCTCATATCCATTCAGTTCAAGTTGACTGAGCTAAAGATATTCTGGTAATAATCATAGTTCCCTGTCTTAAACATAAAATACAGGTGGGTTTCATCCTGCCGTGACAGAGTGTATACCCATTTATCGGCTTCAATTTTATATGGTTCCAGTTCCGATTTTGTATGCTCATGTCATTGTGTCCCGACTTCCATTTTCAGTTTATTAAAAGCTAAACACTAAACAGGGAAGTTAATTGGGGAACCCAATGAGTTAAAAACCGTCTGGGGAGTTGTGGTGTTGACAGATCCTTGATGATCACATCACCTGTCGTCATGGCTGTTTCCCTGCTTGGCACTCACTGTTGGTCACTGTTAAAAGGTTGACCTGGTGTCATATGTCCCGTCATTTCCATCGCTGCAATGTACTTCCCTAGTCATTGTTCTCAGTGTTTGCTGTGCACCTGTGCACCTGTATTTGCATACTGTTTACCATAAGCAGTACATTCATTCATTCATTTATTTTTATTTTGCTCATGGTGGTGTATCCACAAGATACAAAAACAGTTCACTTAGCATCTCCTTTACAGTAAGTTACACATGGGCGAAAAGGAGCAGGAAAAATAACAAATTCTTGTAATACCTGCCCTCTTTTTCCCTTGATAATTGTGGCGCATACACTTGCCAAAAAAAAAAAAAAAAAAAAAAAAAGAACTCAAGAATCAATCTATTTATATATTTAAGTAATGATTTCTAAGACCATTCATCATTTGAACAAGCATTTAAATCTTCCTCCAGGGAATTCCACAATCACATTCCTGAGGTTGAAAAACACATCAGGCTAGTTGTGTATAAACTCATATTTCTTTCTGCTAACTCCAATTTCTGATCCTGGTTTGAATATTTTTTGTAGGTGACATGGCCTGGTAATATTTTGATTTTTGCCCTAAACATAATTAGTAAGGTTTATAGCTTCACAATGTGTTCAAATTTCAATGCTCTAGATTTTATTTGTTATTTATTTGTGTTCCCTGTAATGAACTTCATGCAAACTTTATGCGTTACAATGGTGTGTGACTTTGCATTTTAACCACATGA
>CM076970.1:26436157-26513648 GCA_039105355.1 Benthosema pterotum | reverse complement strand
AAGGCTATAGCCTTAGGTTTTCATCGTTTTGAGTTTTTCGAAAAAATGACAAAAATGACAAAAAATCTGGCAAAAGCGCAAGGCTATAGCTTACGGTCTTGCACAGCATGCCGTTTTTCATCATTTTGAGCATTTTTGAGCATTTTCGAAAAATGTCGAAATTTTTGAAAAAACGCAAAGGCTATAGCCTTACGGTTTTTCATCGTTTTGAGGTTTTTCGAAAAATGACAAAAAATGACAAAATCTGGCAAAAGCGCAAGGCTATAGCCTTACGGTCTTGCACAGCATGCCGTTTTTCACCATTTTGAGCATTTTTGAGCATTTTCGAAAAATGTCGAAATTTTGAAAAAACGCAAAGGCTATAGCCTTACGGTTTTTCATCGTTTTGAGGTTTTTCGAAAAATGACAAAAAATGACAAAATTCTGGAAAAACGCAAGGCTATAGCCTTACGGTCTTGCACAGCATGCCGTTTTTCATCATTTGAGCATTTTTGAAGCATTTTTGAGCATTTTCGAAAATGTCGAAATTTTGAAAAAACGCAAAGGCTATAGCCTTACGGTTTTTAATATGTTTTGAGGTTTTTTCGAAAAAAAATGACAAAATCTGGCAAAAAACGCAAGGCTATAGCCTTACGGTCTTGCACAGCATGCGTTTTTCATCATTTTGAGCATTTTTGAGCATTTTCGAAAAATGTCGAAATTTTGAAAAAACGCAAAGGCTATAGCCTTACGGTTTTTCATCGTTTTTAGGTTTTTCAAAAAATGACAAAATCTGGCAAAAGCGCAAGGCTATAGCCTTACGGTCTTGCACAGCATGCCGTTTTTCATCATTTTGAGCATTTTTGAGCATTTTCGAAAAATGTCGAAATTTTGAAAAAACGCAAAGGCTATAGCCTTACGGTTTTTCATCGTTTTGAGGTTTTTCGAAAAAAAAAAATGACAAAAAATGACAAAATCTGGCAAAAGCGCAAGGCTATAGCCTGACGGTCTTGCACAGCATGCCGTTTTTCATCATTTTGAGCATTTTTGAGCATTTTCAAAAAATGTCGAAATTTTGAAAAAACGCAAAGGCTATAGCCTTACGGTTTTTCATCGTTTTGAGGTTTTTCGAAAAATGACAAAAAATGACAAAATCTGGCAAAAGCGCAAGGCTATAGCCTTACGGTCTTGCACAGCATGCCGTTTTTCATCATTTTGAGCATTTTTGAGCATTTTCAAAAAAATGTCGAAATTTTGAAAAAACGCAAAGGCTATAGCCTTACGGGTTTTCATCGTTTTGAGGTTTTTCGAAAAATGACAAAAAATGACAAAATCTGGAAAAAGCGCAAGGCTATAGCCTTACGGTCTTGCACAGCATGCCGTTTTTCATTTTGAGCATTTTTGAGCATTTTCGAAAAATGTCGAAATTTTGAAAAAACGCAAAGGCTATAGCATTTCGGTTTTTTTTTTCATCGTTTTTGAGGTTTTTCGAAAATGACAAAAAATGACAAAATCTGGCAAAAGCGCAAGGCTATAGCCTTACGGTCTTGCACAGCATGCCGTTTTTCATCATTTTGAGCATTTTGGAGCATTTTCGAAAAATGTCGAAATTTTGAAAAAACGCAAAGGCTATAGCCTTACGGTTTTTCATCGTTTTGAGGTTTTTCGAAAAATGACAAAAAATGACAAAATCTGGCAAAAGCGCAAGGCTATAGCCTTACGGTCTTGCACAGCATGCCGTTTTTCATCATTTTGAGCATTTTGGAGCATTTTCGAAAAATGTCGAAATTTTGAAAAAACGCAAAGGCTATAGCCTTACGGTTTTTCATCGTTTTGAGGTTTTTCGAAAAATGACAAAATCTGGCAAAAACGCAAGGCTATAGCCTTACGGTCTTGCACAGCATGCCGTTTTTCATCATTTTGAGCATTTTTGAGCATTTTCGAAAAATGTCGAAATTTTAAAAATCGCAAAGGCTATAGCCTTACGGTTTTTCATCGTTTTGAGGTTTTCGAAAAAAATGACAAAAAATGACAAAATCTGGCAAAAACGCAAGGCTATAGCCTTACGGTCTTGCACAGCATGCCGTTTTTCATCATTTTGAGCATTTTGAGCATTTTCGAAAAAATGTCGAAATTTGAAAAAACGCAAGGCTATAGCCTTACGGTTTTTCATCGTTTTGAGGTTTTTCGAAAAATGACAAAAAATGACAAAATCTGGCAAAAACGCAAGGCTATAGCCTTACGGTCTTGCACAGCATGCCGTTTTTCATCATTTTGAGCATTTTTGAGCATTTTCGAAAAAATGTCGAAATTTGAAAAAAACGCAAAGGCTATAGCCTTACGGTTTTTCATCGTTTTGAGGTTTTTTCGAAAAAATGACAAAAAATGACAAAATCTGGCAAAAACGCAAGGCTATAGCCTTACGGTCTTGCACAGCATGCCGTTTTTCATCATTTTGAGCATTTTCGAAAAATGTCGAAATTTTGAAAAAACGCAAAGGCTATAGCCTTACGGTTTTTCATCGTTTTGAGGTTTTTCGAAAAATGACAAAAAAATGACAAAATCTGGCAAAAACGCAAGGCTATAGCCTTACGGTCTTGCACAGCATGCCGTCTTTCATCATTTTGAGCATTTTTGAGCATTTTCAAAAAATGTCGAAATTTTGAAAAAACGCAAAGGCTATAGCCTTACGGTTTTTCATCGTTTGGTTTTTTCGAAAAAAATGACAAAAATGACAAAATCTGGCAAAACGCAAGGCTATAGCCATTACGGTCTTGCACAGCATGCCGTTTTTCATCATTTTGAGCATTTTTGAGCATTTTCGAAAAATGTCGAAATTTGAAAAAACGCAAAGGCTATAGCCTTACGGTTTTTCATCGTTTTGAGGTTTTTCGAAATATGACAAAAATGACAAAATCTGGTAAAGCGCAAGGCTATAGCCTTACGGTCTTGCACAGCATGCCGTTTTTCATCATTTTGAGCATTTTTGAGCATTTTCGAAAAATGTCGAAATTTTGAAAAAAAGCAAAGGCTATAGCCTTACGGCTTTTCATCGTTTTGAGGTTTTTCGAAAAATGACAAAAAATGACAAAATCTGGAAAAAAGGCAAGGCTATAGCCTTACGGTCTTGCACAGCATGCCGTTTTTCATCATTTTGAGCATTTTCGAAAAATGTCGAAATTTTGAAAAAACGCAAAGGCTATAGCCTTACGGTTTTTCATCGTTTTGAGGTTTTTCGAAAAATGAAAAAAATGACAAAATCTGGCAAAAACGCAAGGCTATAGCCTTACGGTCTTGCACAGCATGCCGTTTTTCATCATTTTGAACATTTTTGAGCATTTTCGAAAAATGTCGAAATTTTGAAAAAAACGCAAAGGCTATAGCCTTACGGTTTTTCATCGTTTTGAGGTTTTTCGAAAAGTGACAAAAAATGACAAAATCTGGCAAAACGCAAGGCTATAGCCTGACGGTCTTGCACAGCATGCCGTTTTTCATCATTTTGAGCATTTTCGAAAAATGTCGAAATTTTGAAAAAACGCAAAGGCTATAGCCTTACGGTTTTTCATCGTTTTGAGGTTTTTCGAAAAATGACAAAAAATGACAAAATCTGGCAAAACGCAAGGCTATAGCCTTACGGTCTTGCACAGCATGCCGTTTTTCATCATTTTGAGCATTTTTGAGCATTTTCGAAAAATGTCGAAATTTTGAAAAAACGCAAAGGCTATAGCCTTACGGTTTTTCATCGTTTTGTGGTTTTTCGAAAAATGACAAAATCTGGCAAAAACGCAAGGCTGTAGCCTGACGGTCTTGCACAGCATGCCGTTTTTCATCATTTTGAGCATTTTTGAGCATTTTCGAAAAATGTCGAAATTTTGAAAAAACGCAAAGGCTATAGCCTTACGGTTTTTCATCGTTTTGAGGTTTTTCGAAAAATGACAAAAAATGACAAAATCTGGCAAAAGTGCAAGGCTATAGCCTGACGGTCTTGCGCAGCATGCCGTTTTTCATCATTTTGAGCATTTTCAAAAAATGTCGAAATTTTGAAAAAACGCAAAGGCTATAGCCTTACGGTTTTTCATCGTTTTGAGGTTTTTCGAAAAATGACAAAAAAATGACAAAATCTGGTAAAAGCGCAAGGCTATAGCCTTACGGTCTTGCACAGCATGCCGTTTTTCATCATTTTGAGCATTTTTGAGCATTTTCGAAAAATGTCGAAAATTTGAAAAAACGCAAAGGCTATAGCCTTACGGTTTTTCATCGTTTTGAGGTTTTTCGAAAAATGACAAAAAATGACAAAATCTGGCAAAAACGCAAGGCTATAGCCTTACGGTCTTGCACAGCATGCCGTTTTTCATCATTTTGAGCATTTTTGAGCATTTTCGAAAAATGTCGAAATTTTGAAAAAACGCAAAGGCTATAGCCTTACGGTTTTTCATCGTTTTGAGGTTTTTTCGAAAATGACAAAATCTGGCAAAAACGCAAGGCTATAGCCTTACGGTCTTGCACAGCATGCCGTTTTTCATCATTCTGAGCATTTTTGAGCATTTTCGAAAAATGTCGAAATTTTGAAAAAACGCAAAGGCTATAGCCTTACGGTTTTTCATCGTTTTGAGGTTTTTCGAAAAATGACAAAAAATGACAAAATCTGGCAAAAACGCAAGGCTATAGCCTTACGGTCTTGCACAGCATGCCGTTTTTCATCATTCTGAGCATTTTTGAGCATTTTCGAAAAATGTCAAAATTTTGAAAAAAACGCAAAGGCTATAGCCTTACGTTTTTTCATCATTTTGAAGATTTTCGAAAAAATGACGAAATCTGGCAAAAGCGCAAGGGTATAGCATTACAGTCCTGTTCAGCATGCTGTTTTTCACCGTTTTGAGCATTTTCGAAAAAAATGTCGAAATTTCGAGAAAAAAACACGCAAGGCTATAGCCTTACGTTTTTTCATCATTTTGAAGATTTTCGAAAAAATGACGAAATCTGGCAAAAGCGCAAGGGTACAGATTACAGTCTTGCTCAGCATGCTGTTTTTCACCGTTTTGAGCATTTTTGAGCATTTTCGAAAAAATGTCGAAATTTCGAGAAAAAAAAAACGCAAGGCTATAGCCTTACGTTTTTCATCATTTTGAAGATTTTCGAAAAATGACGAAATCTGGCAAAGCGCAAGTGTATAGCATGACAGTCTTGCTCAGCATGCCGTTTTTCACCGTTTTGAGCATTTTTGAGCATTTTCGAAAAAATGTCGAAATTTCGAGAAAAAAAACGCAAGGCTATAGCCTTACGTCTTTTCATCGTTTTGAGGATTTTTGAAAAATGACAAAAAATGACGAAACCTGGCAAAAACGCAAGGCTATAGCCTTACGGTGTTGCACAGCATGCAGTTTTTTATCATTTTGAGGACTTTTGAGCATTTTCGAAAAATGTCGAAATTTCGAAAAAACGCAAGGCTATAGCCTTACGTCTTTTCATCATTTTGAGGATTTTCGAAAAATGACAAAAAATGACAAAACCTGGCAAAAATGCAAGGCTATAGCCTTACGGTGTTGCACAGCATGCCGTATTTTATCATTTTGAGGACTTTTGAGCATTTTCGAAAAATGTCAAAATTTCGAAAAAACGCAAGGCTATAGCCGGCTTACGTCTTTTCATCGTTTTGAGGATTTTCGAAATATGACAAAAAATGACAAAACCTGGCAAAAATGCAAGGCTATAGCCTTACGGTATTACACAACATGCCGTTTTTTATCTTTTTGAGGATTTTTGAGCATTTTCGAAAAATGTCGAAATTTCGAAAAAACGAAAGGCTATAGCCTCACGTCTTTTCATCGTTTTGAGGATTTTCGAAAAATGACAAAAAATGACGAAACCTGGCAAAAACACAAGGCTATAGACTTACGTCTTTTCATCGTTTTGAGGATTTTCGAAAAATGACAAAAATTACGAAACCTGGCAAAAAAGGCAAGGCTATAGCCTTACGGTATTGCACAGCATGCCGTTTTTTATCATTTTGAGGATTTTTGAGCATTTTCGAAAAATGTCGAAATTTCGAAAAAAAAAAAACGCAAGGTTATAGCCTCACGTCTTTTCATCGTTTTGAGGATTTTCGAAAAATGACAAAAAATGAAGAAACCTGGCAAAAACGCAAGGCTATAGCCTTACGGCCTTGCACAGCATGCCGTTTTTTATCATTTTGAGGATTTTTGAGCAATTTCAAAAATTGCCGTATTTTCGAAAAAAAAACGCAAGGCTATAGCCTTACGTCTTTTCAGCGTTTTGAGGATTTTCGAAAAATGACAAAAATTACGAAACCTGGCAAAAATGCAAGCTATAGCCTTACAGTCTTGCACAGCATGTCGTTTTTCATCGGATTTTTGAGGATTTTCGAAAAATGTCAAAATTTCAAAAAAACACAAGCCTATAACCTTACTGTCTTGAACAGCATGCGTTTTTTTATCGTCTTGAGGCTTTTCGAAAAATGTCAAAATCTCGAAAAATCACCAAGGCCATCGCCTTACCATTGAAAATCGTTGAAAACGACCCAACCAATCACCAGGATCCGGGGTGATTGGCAGTCAGCAATCATGGACGAGCTGCACCTACTGTAGGAGTGACTACACACTTAGACCCTGTTACACACACACCCTACTACCACACTGACTCAAAACCTACACGCCACACAATCACACCACACTCACTCCTGTTACATCACAGAAAACTACGATTTATCGACGTTTGAGGATTTTCGGGAAAAATAAAAACGACAGGCTTTAGTACATGGACAACATGCTATAGTGTGCCGTTTTTCATCGCTTGAGGATTTACGAAAATTTTTGAAATCGAGAAAAAAGATCTTTTCAAAAATCCAGTCATTATTCCCCGATAACGGTGAATAATGACATAGCCTACTATAGTATGTTGTTTTGTTTTGTTTTTTTAATCCTCCAAAATTACGAAAAAAATATATTTAAAAAAAATGACAAAAAATTATATAGTATTGTACGCCGTCCAAGACCATGGACTACAGCAGGCGTGGAGAATCTGTGTCATACTTCTGTAATCATACTTCTGGGGCTCTGGGGCTCGGAGGCTCTGGGGGTCTGGGGCCCCGAGACCCGTGCCTGCTCGGGGTTCGATGCTGCTGCCGGCCGGGGTGGAACCTGCCGCCTCCGATGCTGCTCCACTGGCTCTTTTAAGAGCCAGCCCCCCACAAAGTTTTTTTTTATTAAAGCCAATGATAAGAGTGATTCCATTTGTAAAATCCCTTGTTCTAGTAGCCGATGCTTGTGTTAGCAATACTACCACACCGGCTCTTCTAAGAGCCATCTGCGCTGGCAGTGGGGAACTCTGAATTAATCAAAGGTGGCTGCAGTGCACGAGGCCGGAAATATAAGGCTTCATGAGCAAATACTTTTCTGTGGATTATATACGAATATGACTCTACTAAAGACAAAGTATTTTGTAGAGTCTGTTCTCAAGCAATAGAAATGGGTCTTCCTTTCCCTTTCACATCAAGTCGCGACCAAAAGGCAGTGGAAACGTTTGTACATGAAGGGTTTTTCAATTGGAAAAAAGCTAAAGAGCGCAAGATGCACAAATGTAAAAAAGAAGAAAACAAAAAACAAAAAAACGTTTTGTACCAATATCGCTAATGTAGACCTACTAATATCACTAATTTTAGTTAACTATAAAAACCCTGCAATACAGCAGTAGCCTATGCTTTTGTTATGTATACAAAAGCAATTATTTAGAACACTTAATTGACATAGGGAGTTGTTGTTGGATCGCGGGGGGGAGAGGATACCACCCCGTGACTATAGCCTTTCGTTTTTCATTGTTGTTTTTCAAAAAGCCGCGAAAACATCAAAAAATGACGTACTGTAATATGTACTATTGACGTATGTCGTCCAAGACATGGCCTGTCATTTTGTTTCGTTTGGTTTTCGCAACACAATGATCATGGTATAAAAAAATAAACCATGTAAAAACAACATATTGAGCAGGGCACCGCAGGGAGTTGAACCCTGTTCCGGTAAACCAGAAGTTCTACAACCAGTGCCTTATAATCTTTGTTTTGTTGTCATTTACAGGTTCAACAGCAATCACATTAATTTACATGAATGAAAATTGACCAAATCAAGGAAAAATGACAGGCCATGGTCTGCGTAAAATCCTTGAAAACTACACGTTTGCATAGTGAAACAGTTTTTTTTTGTTTTTTTTTTTACTAAGGTTAGTCCCAGTGGGGAATGGTGGGTAGTAGTGCTGTCGCCTCACAGCTAGAAGGTCCTGGGTTCTATTCCCACTAGGCAGGCTGTATGAGCTAACTCCTCCTCCGCGTCATCAGTGCCCATACCCGAGGCGGGTTTGGCAAAAGGGCAAAAGTTTGCATGTTCTCCCCCTGTCCCTTAGTGTAGATACAAAATATACGGTAATCTGGGACTCCAGTCTGCCTCCCCCTGGCCAGCCAGGGCGCCTGATGGAGAGGAAAAGCAACTGGTCAGAGTAATGCCTTCCTTCCACGGCTATGTTTGGCTGGAAGAACCCCCATGATCCCCCCGTAAGGTGAAAAAAGCAGCTGAAGGAGACACCTGCCATTACCTTTGTCATCTCCTTCCAATGTATTTCATTCAGTTTGGTGATATCTAAGCACACAATGGAGGAAAAGTGGTGTCACAACAGGCTGCTCTTTGGCCTATACCTAGCTGCAGTTTTCCACAACCACCAGTAGATGGTGCACAACGATAAAGAATGGGCAGTCCAAGTGGCTGCTCCCATGCTAACCCTTTGGTTATTTAAATCGCTCCCAAATGGATAGCTGCATAATATAGCACATTTCTTCTGTCTATTCCACAAACCTATGAATGTCAAACCGTGTGTTGTTCCTCTTCCTACCACCCTACCACAAGCGAGGTGCTTGAAATGTAACTTTATTGTCATCACTATAGTTCATGCAAGGGTGTTGCTGAAAATAGCTGATCTGCAAGCGTATATTGGTTATTTCTGACCAGTTGATGGAGGTAGCTAAACATTTGATTCTGTCAATATAGTATCATGTACAGGTCCTATTGCCCAAAGGTCATTCCCAGACCATGAACTATAGGTTAATTCTCAATTGTCATTTTTCATAAGAACCTCATAAAAACTAAAAATGACTTACTATGTATGCTGTCCAAGACCATGGTCTTTTCCATTGTCAATTTTGTCATTTTTCGAAAAGCCTCGAAAGCAACGGAAAAGATTATGTACTGACGTATGTCGTCCAAGACATGGCCGGTCATGTTTTGTTTTTTGCCTACACAATGATCATGGTATAAAAAAGTAAACCATGTAAACACAACATATTGAGCAGGGCACCGCAGGGAGTTGAACCCTGTTCCGGTAAACCAGAAGTACTACAACCAGTGCCTTATAATCTTTGTTTTGTAAATGTTTGTTGATTTGAATTTGAAAATTGACCAAATCAAGGAAAAATGACAGGCCATGGTTTTTGAAAATCCTCGAAAACAACTAAAAACTATGTCCTCTTGAACGTCACTGGAGTTCTACAGTGATGTTAAAGACTAACCACCATACAGAAGCCAGTATAGCCGACCTGCCTACCACCATTACAGCTGTATCTCTCATCTAACTAACCACTGACCCATCGCTCTCACATTCACTAAGTACAAATACACTATACAGTATTTCTCACTTTGTGGAATCACTGCTAATTTTGCATGCCTTATCTGGGAAGTGGGAACTCATTGTCACTAACTAATAATACCATTTGAGCCATGGTTAGACTAAAAAAAAAACATCCAGCCGTCCGTCCACCCATTCATTCATTCTCACACCCACTCACCTCAGACTTCAGAACTCTCTCAAGGTGGACTTGCCCTCACCACACGTTTGTGTATGTGGTTATGCAGCAAGCTAAACAATCCTTTACAAAAGCAGCCAAGACAGGGGCTGACTTAACAAATCTTTAATATAAGCTGTGAAACTGAAGGAAAACATCCCATATAATGAAAACAAATGCACATTAACAGTACAGTTATTCTTTTCAGGTATCATCTAACAATAGGATACTGTAAGTAATGCACATTAAGATTGGACATCACAGAAATGGATTGGACTATGAACAGAAGTATACGGTACTAGGCAAGTGACCAAACCATAAAATCACAGTAACAAAGGCTGGCATGGTCAATGTAGAGTAGGGCTATATACCAAACACAGCAGCTAATATTCAAACCAAGGAGAATCATGTGTGACGAACTATACCGAGAAATCAGTTCTTAAAGACACGTGTAAGAGATTGAAATGCAGCTCAAACAAAATCACACCCAAATCAGATGCCGGGAAGCATGACTTATAGAATTCCCTAAACACATGACTAAACTGGACTTAGAAAGGTATACTTACAAACTTTGCTTCACAAGGGCACACAGCAACACAGTGGGCATCAAACCGAAAGTGCCTTTAATTCTTTCAATGTGGCTGAATTCACACTGACTGAGTGACTGAAGCTAAACTAACAGCAAAGCTGGCACTGCTGATAACCACTTGATTACTCAAAGGCCACAGGTGGCTACCTCAAGCATCTACAAGAGTGATATTATACAGAGAACCAAGTCACTGATCTGCCCCTAGGGCAGCCCCTCACCTGTAAGATGAAAAAAGAAGCTGAAGGAGGCACCTGATATTACTTTTGTCGTCTCCTTCCAATGCATTCAGTTTGGTGATATCCAAACGGTGGTACAGTCCCTCTGTGGCCTATACCTGGTTGCAGTTTTCCACAACCACCAGTAGATGGTGCACAACGGCCAAGAATGGGCAGTCCAAGGTGCTGCTCCCATGCTAACCCTTTGGTTATTTAAATCGCTCCCAAATGAATAGCTGCATAATATAGCACATTTCTTCTGTCTATTCCACAAACCTATGAGTGCCAAACCGTGTGTTGTGCCTCTTCCTACCACCCGACAGGGGAGCGAGCTGCTTGGAATTCTGAACACCATATGAAAGAAAAGAAAAAAAAACATTCTACCGTTTCACGCCAGGCTGCCAATATTTATATAAAACTATAAACAACAGCATCTTTGAGGGCCTCTGTCAGCTCAAGGACCCTGGAAGCTTCCAATATTTTCAGCTCCATTTCTCACCACTGCTGTTGCTAGCAGAAAGACACTACGCTATACAGGTTATTCTCAAAATGTACAGGTCTGGTTGATTTATGAAGAAAAGAAAAGAAAAGAAAAGAAAAGAAAAGAAAAGAAAAGAAAAGAAAAGAAAAGAAAAGAAAAGAAAAGAAAAGAAAAGAAAAGAAAAGAAAAGAAAAGAAAAGAAAAGAAAAGAAAAGAAAAGAAAAGCTGGATTCTACAATATTATTTACCATGCAAAATTCCCATTTTAGACAAGAAAAAAAAAGACAGAAAAGTGTTTGTAATCCAATTGAGAAAGGCAGCAGAAGCTCTTAATCTGCAGCACTTTATGTAAAACATCAAATGCATAGAATAGTAAAGTAGGATCTCAGGTGATTTGAGGTAAACCAATACATCAGGCTAAATCATATATCAAGATCCGTTCGTTGCCTATAGTACCTACATAACTTGTCCTTGTTGCGAACATGTGAGCCATATACTATGAAAGCCAGGCAGAAATGTCTGTCTGTGTGTCACACAAAAGTGTGTATCTGTAAGACGTGCAGTATCTTACTGGTACTCAATAGTGTCAGTGACTGGTCTTGACACTGTCCCTCTGTCAAAGAGTTTTTTTTTTTTTTTTTTTTTCTTTTTCCCCACTCAGATTTTCATCTATAAAAAAAGAAAATCTGAGTTGGGGGGAAAAAGAAATCAACAAGGAAAAACAAAAACATGTGCCAAAGAAAATCCTTCATGAAACAGGGATCTACGGATCATACTACAACCCTGCAGGTATTTCCCTTCCCATAAGTTATCAACGTCCATTTGCCTCCTTATATACTGTCCATGTTCGACCAGCAGTCCTCCATCCAGTCTTCCTGTAGCCTCAGTTTGAATGTCCATTTTTCCAGGATGTAAATATCCTCAGCCAACTCTTCCCATTGACTTTGGGGGCTTTGTCTGCCCCCATTTCCTGGTAATGTCCTTCTTCGCTGCAGCTTGTTAACCAGATACCTGTCCTCTTCCTGCTCCTTCCCCTTAGCCTTGACACCTATAGGCTTTCATTTCCATCCATGTTGCGTGAAATCGGAAAGCCTGGACTAACTTGTTAGCCATGGTGGCCTAGAAGTGGGAGTCAACCTTTCGGGGTGGGCGTGGCTCCAAATGATGTGACGTAGCACAGCAGACGGGGGATGACGACACATTGGTGAGATCAAATTAGATCAGCTCATCTGCCGTCCAAAAACGGACGGCACGCCGTCTCCCCTAGGCCAAAATCATTTCAGGTTAGGCCAGGCAACCTTACCCTTAACAAGACTCCCCAAATACAACATGTTACAGTCCATATATCTTTTGTCTCTGATTCTTTGTTGTTTTCCTCATCTTATGACAATTCCGGAAGACGTGTGTGACATTCACCTCTTCACATTCCCCCCAACATTTTGCCGGTGCCTTTACCCGTTTACTCTTATTACTTAGGTACTTCAGTCAATGTCAATGTCTAATGTATGCAATATATATTTGAAAGTCTTTTGAAAATAGCAGATCTACAATGAACTGGCTATTTTAAAATGTCCCAGAAAAAGTAGTGTCTGGTGAGTGTGTTTTGAAATATCAAAATCTGCACTACAGCGACTAAAGTTCATATAATTCTAGAGGAGCAAAGGTACTATTCTGTTCCTCTGAGGATGTAGTCAAGTATAAGTAAATTGGGAATTGGGAGTATAAATACTGAGTTAGAATTACATTCCAGCACTACAGAGCTCGGCTGTGGCTCAGGTCGTCCAATGATCCATGGGTTGGCGGTTTAAATCCCACTTGTGGGGGAAAATACTGGACCCCATATTACTCCCAATGTGCTGGTTGATGCCTTGGCTTGCACGGTTTCTTCCACAACTGGTGTGTGAATCAGGGGCAGATATAGGCATGGGCAATTGGGCATGGGGGGGGGGGGCAATGCCCCACTAAATGCCCTGCTTGCCCCACCAAACATGATGGCATGCAAAACAACCCAAGATACCTAAGAAATTAAAGTGCTTACATTTAAAAAATGATTTGAAACACTACTCATTTGTCTCACCACTAAACCAACAGCATTTCATCATTGAAAACTCTCTGAGTCAGGTCTTTAGCTTTATGCATGCTGCGTGTCTGTTGCAACTTCAACAACAACTGATGTTATTATTGATGCTTCACTTGCCTAATAAAAGTCCTGTAACTGAAAATGGTATGGGTGCCCCCCCAATTGGGAAATGTTACATCCGCCTCTGGTGTGAATGCATCTGGGTGAATGTAATGCACCTCAAATAAAGGTGCTATATAATAAAATAATAAGTGCACCATTTACCACTGACTGCACTATGTCCCTGTGTGTGCACGGTGACAACATCCGTCAAACTGCCTTCAAAGACATCAGGATTGTTCTTCTGCTGCTGCTGCCCATGATGATAATGTCACCATGCAGGCTGGAGCCATGCATGACATGTGCTGGCATGTGTTGTCTGACAGAGACGTGGAGCACTTTTACAGCAAAGACGAGTGAGTGATGGACTGGCGGCTGATTGGAGTGACAGCCATCAGTGAACGTGTGTGTGCGTGTGTGCGTGTGTGCGTGTGTGTGTGTGTGTGTGTGTGTGTGTGTGTGTGTGTGTCTACTTCAGGAAGGTTTTCCTTTGTGCCTCTCAACTCCCCCATATCTGCTGTGACCTACATATCTCCACTGAACCTCTGCACGCTTTAAAAATCTCTAATAGTAATTTGTTTTCTTCGACGAATGAGGAAACTGTTGAAATGCAGCGTTGCTGTCGGGGAGGAGAAAACACGTATCTCCATATATCGTCTTCACATTTCAGCCTTTTATGCCCTACCACGTTAATGGCATACACTTAGTAGTACACTTAAAAGTAGCAAGAGCAACAGATCTGCTGCACAAGCTCCCCACATACAGTATATGATCTTTTTTTCCTCTGTGTCTGATGTTGTATAAATATTTAACCAATGAAATGTGTTAACCAGGACGTAATTGTGACTAAATAATTCAACTTCATTGGCACACACTAGATTTATTTCTTTTGCACTTTCTGGAAAGTATTGGTTTTGGACATACGAGGTTTCCACCCGACACAGGCAGGTTAAGACCTGGAACGCATCGGTGTCATCTCATAGCTTTTATATTCACTTCAAACCAAACTGTTACTTGCAACTTTAGCAGCTTTATACAAGCTCATAGCGTGACAACGTGTGCCACCCTGCGAGCTTGTAGATCTGCGAGCTTGTACGGAGGGAATAAAGTCGTGAAAATGTGCCGCAAATCTCCTAATATAATATTTTCTCCATGCAGCACACATTTTTAACTCCTCCTTACAGCACCCCAGTGAGGTACAGTGAGGGTTTGGAATGTGGAGCCCTCAATCCGCCAGGCTAACACCTGAACTGTTTTGCCATTGCATTTTTTTCTTGGTTTTGTTTTTGGGGATTACTGATTGTAAATTATTTTCCCTGAGGATTGAGCTCTGGTCAGGTCTATGGGGCCACCAGTATTAGTTGAAAATCTGACCCATTACTGATTTTTGGGTAAAAGGTGTACATTTCAAAATGCTGTACCAATGCATTTATATTACTCTGTTTAGTTGTACATACAGGCAAACATTGTGTATAATTACTCACTGAGTGAAAACACGGTATTTAGAATGCATTCCGCATTTCCACTTGACAGATGTTTCAATAAAGTTTGGATTAATATGTATATATAATGTGTGCTAATCATGTACACGTAATCATCTCCATTAATCTAAGTTAAACTGTTTGATGTTGTTGATGCTGCAGCAGCACAGTATAATACAGTACCGGCCAGTAAGTGTTTGGAACCTCATCAGAAGTAAAAAACATCAGCCTGTATTATAAAACTGTGTCTGGCACATGAGATAGAAGCGAGCAAGCCAGAGGAGGAGACAAAATAAGACGTATCCATCAAATTAACACACACTTTTGTTGGCCGGTGGTGGTGGTGATGGTGTCACCCTGTCCTGGACCAATAAGCTCACCTGTTCCAGTGATACATCAACGTAAAAAAAAGTTAATAGCATCAATATGAATCTAACTAAAAAATCAATATTTCATTACCAAATTGTTAGCTGAGATGAAGAGGGATGTTGGGGCAGTGGACGCTGGTAGGTGGCAGAGAGTGGGAGAGAGGTGACAGAGGCAGCATGTCATAAGAAGATAGGGACGTTTCTGGAAGGACATTGCCAAGGACAAGTTTTAGTCCCTATACTTTGGACATGTGATTATCGTCGATCGCTCCAGCATTACAACATAATATCATATTAGATTGAGGGCTGAAAACAGTCCACGGGGCACACATCAATCGCCACACAGCCCCATAACAGTGGGTAAAAATCATTCGGCTTTAACGCGATCTCTCTGTTCTACCGGGCACGCTCGAGGTGATCTTCGGTGCATTATGTCGATGAAAACACTCCCTTTCTTCTCGCTTTTGATCGAGGAGGGCGTGCTTCTCCGGCCTGTGGCGGTGTGTTTTGAAGTTTACATATCAAAGCCACACACAACCGCACACATTCAAGCAAGAGCCATATCAGGAGAAGAATCAGCGAAACGAAATGGGTTATTTCACTTCATCACTGCGATCTATGTGGCTCTTGATGTTGCTAACATAACACAAGGTAAACATTTGAAAAGGATGACAACATGCTTGTTTTTGTTCCCAAAAATAAAAGAAGAAAACTGGAACATAAAAGAAGACTTCATTGTCTGATTGGCACCGCAGTTTATCTGTCGAAATAAAAAAGAAGGCCAGTTTGGAGCATTGTGATCTTCAGTAGATACAGTACGGTATATACCAGTGGTTTTCAACCAGTGGTCCAGGGACCACCAGTGGTCCTTGAGATGGTTCCAGATGGTCCCTGAGTTGGTTAACCAGATCAAAAGTTGGTTAACCAGATGAGATGCATAAAAATGAAACCAAATGGACCCTTGCGTTTACATTTGGTTTCATGTTTACACTCTCAAGAGTTAAAATATTCCACACCTGAATTAGCCCAAGTCTACACAATTAGAGAATATAGAAGATTAATGCTCATTTTGAGCTGTATGTTTCACTGTTTTGTTTCCCAAATCCATATTGTGGACAAAAGCAAAAGAAATCTTTAGTTTTGGCGTCTGTGGGGCTAAAATGTCCTCAAATGGTGGTCTGTGGCTCAAATTCTGAATAAATAGTGGGCACTGGTATCAAAAAGGTTGAAAACCCCTGGTATATACCGATTCAGACTCTGTCCCGGAATATTGTTGACATTCTTCCAGAGCTGGTATCACATACAGGAATTCCAGCGAAATGAGAACAGCTGGTCATCACCATTTGGAGCACTGACATAAGGAGAGCAGAAAATTAGTATTCTCAGAGGACATCTTTCACTGTTGCCGAAGCTAGATAGGCGACACTGGGGTGTGTTGGTTGCCGCCACCGCTAAAGGTATCATCATGGGACGGTGCAACTGACACGCACGGATGTGTTGGGAGTAACAGACTATACGTCTTGCTGCCACATGCAGCCTACGTGCAGACAAGATCCGGAGTGTAGTTTGAGGGAGTGGTATTCTACCACTTCTGCCTCTGTACACATTCATATCCAGAGCGTTGAATGGACACTTAACCATTTTTTAAAATGAATATATGTTAATGGCATTTAGATGTATGTATTATGTGGTTTTAGATATTTTAGATTTTAGCAGTGAGCCCTGTGTCTCTGATGACATCAACATTACTTCCTGGACTACAATTCCACATCACATAAAGACCCCCAGGTCTTTATTTTTTCATTACATATGTGGTTTTGATGTCATGGACACTTACACTACTTACAGGACTACATTGTCTCAGTAAGACAGCCCCAGTGTGCGAGAGTAATTGTGGAAATTGTAGTCCAGGAAGTAGTGTCCATGACATCAGAGACACTGGACTAACTACTAAAATTCAAAATATCCACATATTGCACACATAAAGACCCCCAGAAAAGTGTTCCAAATATTCTAAATGTAATTAAAGCTCCTACAGTATATGTAATTTTATGGTCGAAATAATCATTACATCATTTTTATTGTTTTTTTTTTTTTATCTTTTTCATGAAGTCTTCCTCTCATTAGATCATCTCCAAAAATCTAGTCTTTTTGACGCTTCTAGCCTCCAAAGAAATCCTTATAAGCTTTGTCATTGGCTAACAAACAGTCCCGGAAGTATTTCTTAACCAATCAGGAAGAACCTCGTTGAGCTGCCTCTAATTAGGGAGTAAGGTGGTGGAGTGCTATGATTTTTAAAAGGCCACTACATATATTCAGGAAGTGTTCTAATAATGGAACGGTCTAAGACTGGGGTTTTCAACCTTTTTGACTTCAGGGACCACCATTTATTCAGCATTTGAGCCACGGACCACCATTTGATTACATGTTCACACCAAAGACCTAAAATTAAAGAATTCGTTTGGTTTTATCCACAATTCCAGGCTGTATTTTGCCAACAATACAGTGTAAACTTCTTAATTAAGTGGTGCTGATTCAGGTGATGAATATTTTAACTCTTGAGAGTGTAAAAATGAAACCAAATGGACCCGCAAGGGTCCATTTGGTTTCATTTTTACATTCTCAAGAGTTACATCTGGTTAACCAACTTTCCATCATTTAGCCTGGGGACCACCTGGAACCTTCTCAAGGACCACTGGTGGTCCCCGGACCACCTGTTGAAAACCCCTGGTCTAAGATAAAGAAGAAAATGAAGAAAGAAAATGCCAATAAAATTGAGATTTATTGCTTAGATGTACACGTGTTCTTGTGTTCAGTTAACAACTGAGAGTTTATAAGAAATAACACCACAGGTTGAACTCAGATGATATGGGTGTGGCAGGTTGTCAGGCTGCAGGCAGAGAGGGGGGTGGCGGCGCCATTCTTTATAGCTTCTCAACTCGACAACCGCGCTTCGACCGCGCGCATCGTGTTTGTCACTCCGTCTGTACAGGCCACAATGCCATGCTGCAGGATGATCGACTACCCCCCCCCCCCCCCATTCAACCCCACAGAGCCAGGGAGCCGTGACGCAAATGTATGCGGAAGCCAATTGTGTCTGTCATTGTCGGAATTAGGTGTACAGTACAGGAACTGTACTGTGCTTACGTAGGAAGAAATTAATGCAGTGCGATGGTTCACGCTCTGTGCCTTCCCTTAACACACACACACACACACACACACACACACACACACACACACACACACACACACACACACACACACACACACACACACACACACACACACACACACACACACACACACACACACGGCAGATCTTCAGATGATGCATGTACTACCGTACATTATTTGAGTACTAGGGAATTATAATAGTGCTTGACGTGCACACAAGAGAGGAATCAGGGGGGGACACATGGATGGGAGTAACATTTAACAACATTGGAAATGGCTACACAGCAGGTGGATAGAGGATGATGTATTTTTTTGCCTTTACATTGTGGTGTATATCAATAGCAGTTAGTCTCAGACAGCGGTTTGGCATGATTTTGCATGCTGGAATTGAGAATTTGGCATGGAACGTTGTTCATTGAAGAATAATCAAACCACATTCATAACTTTGTAGGACAGTTCATTGTGGAGGAGTGATTGTGGACGGATCACCCAAAAGCTATGCTTTTCCATTATAAAGAGCTAAAGTAATTTAGGTGTGCTAACAAAACTCAGAGCAGAAACTAAATCCTTGGTTTATTATCAGGTTTAGAAGGAAGTGTTAATTAAAGCATAAGCAATAAATCTCAGAATTTTATTGGCATTTCTTCTTTTTCTTCTTTATCTTAGACCATTTCATTATTAGATAACTTCCTGAAAATATCTAGTATGACAAGCATACTGTAGGAGCCACAGTGACCCTTTAAAAATCATAGTCCTCCACCACCTACACATTTGACTCCACCAGTCCTCCTTGTTTCCTTAATCAGAAGCAGCTCAGAGAGGCTCTTCCTGATTGGCTCAGAAATACTCCTGCCAGGACTATTTGTTAGCCAATGACAAAGCTTAAAGGGATTTATTTGGAGGCCTCCTGCAGCCCCTAGTAGCATCAAAAAGACTAGATTTTTTGGAGATGATGTAATTAAAGGAAGACTTCATGGAAAACAATAAAAAACAATGTAATTATTATTATGACCATACAATTAGATAGGAGCTTTAACATGAGAAACATGAGATAATGGCACAGAGTGGGATAACAATTTGGTCTAGTAGCAGTGCAAAATACTGCATTCTGACACATCTAAGATTTAAAACGTATCAATAGTCACATGTTTGAGAAATGTTTCAACCATTATTTATGTTGTGTTTAGAAGTACACATGGTGGAGCTTTCCCCAAGAGCGACTGAAGACTAAAGGCCTATTTCATAATTCAGTTCAAGTGATAAGGCGAGCCACCTTGGAAACGACAGCGTGAAGTCATGCCGCGGTAATAAGCAACTCACTTTTTACCAAAAAAAGGTGAATAGCTTATCACATAAAACTGGAGTATGGTCTATATTATTATGATATTGGAGTGGATGACCTAAATGACAGAGTTCCAACATGAAAAACATTCAACCATAAACCATAAACTATACAGTGACGTCTGCTCGGTATGACGTTACATTACAGCACGTATAGCATATGGTATGCCGACAAAACCACTTCAACATCCAGGCTCCACCAGCAAAGGTCACTCGACGTATCACCCAACCGCATCACAAGCTGCGAAACGACAAAACACTCTTCGTGCACACGTGATACAGAGGGAAGGGTTGAAAGTGGCAAAGTAAATCTCACACGCTCATCACAGGCAATGTCATTCCTTCTTTTCCAGATCTCGCACGCACACACACGCACGCACATATATAAAAACAGTATATACTCTACTCTTTCCCCCCTTTTTTGTTGCGTGCGTGTGTATCTGTAATCCATAAACTGGTTATTTACAGGCTTAGGGTCCCTGGCACCGCCACAGGAAGAGGGTCTTGGGTTTAATTGCTGTGGAGCATACAGAGTACATTACAAGGCACCAGGAGAACTGGAGCGGGGCCAAGCTATAGCAGCTCCTCTCTCTCTCTCTCTTACCCCCCCCCCCCCCCCACACACACACACACACACTATCAGGGGGCACTAACAACACATCACGGTGACAGAGACACACCTCCTCTCTACCTTGCTGTATCGATCTCCCATCTCGCCGTTAATAGTCCTGTTAAACACCAGCTCTTGGCTCTTTACCGCAGCCAGGCCCCACTTAGCAATAAAACTCACCCCCTCCCTCCCCTCTCTCGCGTTCCACCCCTGCGTTTTAAATGTGTTAGTGATAGAGAGACAGGAGAGGCATGAGGGGCAGTGGCGCTGAGCTGTCTGATGCATTGTTTGCACGGCACCCACCTATAGGCCTACACCTGTTGAGAATATGCGTGGCACTTTATAAAACAGTTTTCTTAAATGAACTGTGTTTTCAAAAAGAAAAAAGATTTAGAGCACATTTGGGGGTCTTTAAGTGTGTAATATGTGGTTTTAGATTTTTTTTTTTTTTTTTTTTTTTTTTTTAGCAGTGAGCCGTCATTGACCTTCCTTGACTACAATACACCTTGCATTAGGCCCTGCCCTATTCCAAACATGGACACTTTCTAGCTGGGTTCATTCATTCCCCCTCCCCCAAATATAATGGACAATGTTTTATCATGTAGGAAAACTATTGGTGGAGAGGTTTGTCTATCACATCTTATGCTTAGCCGTGATTGGACCATAGCATTTTGGGGAGGGGCTTACTGAAAGGTCTATTCCCACAATTCTTCGGTGCACTGGATAGGGGGAGTAGTCCAGGAAGTAGCTTACTGATAAAAGCTAAAATATCTAAAACCACCTATTACACACATAGAGACCTCCAGGAAAGTAAATCTTCCGAGTGTTATTAACATAATGTAATTTTTCAAGAATGGTGAATGGTGTTTTCTTTCTCCATTGTAATTGTTTCTCCATTGTATTGTAGATATTGTATTGTACTGTATTGTAGATACACTAGTATCGCTCTCTGCAAAAAAAAAAAAAAAAAATCAACAGTCTGCATTTTTAGGCCAGTGGTCCTGAGTGATTACCACTTAAATAGGTTAAATGTATATCCTCAATATTCAGCTGGACACACAGTGAATAGGCCGTAATCATTCAGTACTTGCCCAGACCAGAAGCATTGTAACGTAACTGACTGTACTTTAAAGATGGGACGAAGATACAGTCTATAAAGGCAAACAATAACTGTGTGGTTTAGAGCAGAAATCCAGAGGGAGTCTAAGTGTTTAGTCAAGGACATTCAGTTCTACCAGTTGAATGATATAAAACATGACAAAATGCCTACTCTAAGAGAATTAAAGATTCTTAACCCCTCCCACGGGGATTCTCTATTTAGGCCAAGTGCTCACTATCTCATTTTCAGAGTTTGAGTCTTTCTCACCTCTCTCTCTCACACACGCACTCTCTCTCTCTCTCTAACACACACACACACACACACACACACACACACACACACACACACACACACACACACACACACACACACACACACACACACACACACACACACACACACAACACACACACACACACACACACACACACACACACACACACACACACACACACACACGTGCACGCACACGCAAGGGAGTAAGTTCCTCTGTCCTCCTCCCTGCATATATTATTTGTATGCATTAAACACAATGTCATATACCCTAACATGAAGATGTACTATAGCCTACCATACATACTTGTTACAGTATGGTTGCTGGGCTGAGAACAGCAGGGAAGTGTAATGCATAGATTGCATAGGATAGCAAAATGTGTACTGCAGGCCTGTAATAATTTGATTATATATTGATAACATGACAGCAAAGGATAACAGAGTAGTAATTGTTTAATGCAGGAAGAATAGATAAGCCTTTGACTTTGAGGCAACATTAAAGGAGTATTCACTGATTTTGGTGATTTGGAAAACCTTCCGGCCCCCCAGGTACACAACAATATGTGTACATTCACACACTCTACAGTGGGGAGTACATTCACACACTCTACAGTGGGGAGTACTTTCACACACTCTACAGCAGGCCAACAGCACATACACCAAGGCCCACCCCCACTCGATCCTGATTGGAGGAAGGCCCCTGCCATCCTGATTGGACGAAAAACCTGGTCCCAAACTGGGACCAGCAAGGAACTGCTTTTCTGGTCACCACACTCTATAGGGGGTAGCCAAACAAGAAGAAGAAAAAAAAAAATAACAATACTTGAATTGAGTGAAATCACTGTTTGCTTTCTACCACATTGTTGCAGCAAACAATTAATGGTATTGTCGCACTACACACACACACACACACACACACACACACACACACACACACACACACACACACACACACACACACACACACACACACACACACACACATACATGGTGTGTGTGTGTGTGTGTGTGTGTGTGTGTGTGTGTGTGTGTGTGTGTGTGCGTGCGCGCGCGTGCGTGCGTGTGTGTGCAATGCATGCATTACTAGTACTATACTTATATGAGGGCTGTGAGTGTGAACGATTGTTTTACAGTTTTGTCTAATGAGAAAAGTTCTGGTTTAGTATAGGGTTAGAACTTGGCATTTCGATGTATTCGTTGTAGATTATATCTGATTCTACATACATTGGTGGTGGTGTCAAATAACAAAAATATCTGATTGGGTACTGTATTTGTGCTGCTTTATATTAGTAGTACCGTTTTTTTTTTTTAAAGGCAAAAAAGAAAATGCATTCATACAATTACTGTCCAAAAATCTTAGGTGTGCGCCGTGTGCGCACATATTTGCGCTTTGAAAAGTCGTCTGGTGTTTTCCACCCCTCCACGGGAGCACGTCTCCTTTTTTTTAAACAGAAACTCAGCATTTGAGGAAATTAAAGCGGTGCATAAGTGTTGTGTGTGTTGTTGTTTGTGCGTTGATGGACGCCTCGGGATGACAACGTCTTCGGCTGCGCTGCTTTTTTTAGGGCTTTGAAGAGAGTCGGAGAGTGAGGATGACTTTTTTTCCTTTTTAAAAGGTATCTGCGCTATTTGTTTGTCTCCAAACCTTATTTGATTTGAGAAGTCTTCTTCCACAAGCACTGGCATACGTGCGTGCGTGTGTACAAACAAACACACACATACGCACGCACGTGCGCGCGCACGCACACACACACACACACACACACACACATCCTTTTTTCTTAGATCCCAGAATCCCTTCTGCGACAGCATATGCAAATGGGGCAGATTGTAAGATTTAAAAAATGTTGATGCATCTAGATATGATAAGCCAGCTGGCTATCAACAGAGGAGGGGAAAGCAGCTTTCAAGCATTTCATCTTCGGTATAGTATATGCCGTATATATACACCTCATGTCACTCTATGTTTTAAAAATACCCAACAATTAAAACTAGAGCTCGGCGGAGCCGATGTGTAAACAGTGACAATCGTTCTGTCTGCTGGGGAGTTTGACAAGTTTGGAGAGAGTTTATGGAGTGCAGGACCATAGCCAGCCAGTCGGCAAGTATATGATTCAAAACATGTAAAGGGGACCCTTAACGGGTTGTGGCACAGTGTAAACGTAATGGCAGCCATCATGCTGCAGGACGGAAGGCCTGACTTCAGT
Source organism: Benthosema pterotum (assembly GCA_039105355.1). NCBI lineage: Eukaryota > Metazoa > Chordata > Actinopteri > Myctophiformes > Myctophidae > Benthosema > Benthosema pterotum. The sequence goes on along the minus strand of CM076970.1, from coordinate 26,489,814 downwards.
ATATGTACATACAAGTGAAAGTATACTGATTATGCACCAAGTCCCATGTTTCCAAATGCATGAAATCCTTAGAAATCTGTAGATGTACTGTATACAAGCTTGAGAATTGCCAATTTTGGTCAAGCCAAAGTGTCTAAAGTGGTTAATGTATGATTTACACTAGCAGAATTACAGACATTTGGGAATTCCAGTAAATTAGTCAAAATCAGTAATCAAAATTGTGTTAACACAAAATCCGACAGCATTGCATTGGATTGACAGATCAACAGCAATGGCAGTAAGATTGTCAAGTAAAGATGTTATCTTGAAAATCCCTTCTTGTTAGGAAAGTGACACAGTCGCACGATAGTGGATATACTGTGCATTTAGCCTGAGAAGTGGTAATCTCTCGGGACCACTGCCCTAAACCACTAGACCAATGCCAGTGTTGTTAGTAGGAATGAACACAGATGCACAAACGGCTTCACTAGGAAGTAGACTAGGAGAAAAGGGGAGGAGGCAAAGCGAGTTCCTGTCTCTGCATAAAAAAGAGGGGCACTTGAAATTGCATCATATGGCAGCCAAGTCTACAGACTATTAAATACGTATTTTAAAGCACTAACCATGGCTTTATGTGGCAGCCAATTTAAACAGACATTACCGTTACCACCATGGTGTGATTTCTCTTGCTCTCTCTTCACCGAAAATGCTTCTCAAATTCTCCCCTCTGCCCAGGATCACAAATTTCGCTTTCATTCTCTATCTCTCCCTCTCATCTCTCTCTCTCTCTCCCCCTCTTTCTGCCAGGATTAACAGCCCTCCCTCCTCCCCTCCCTAAAAAGCCTTTTTCCCACATATCCTCCCGTTAATACCTCACCCCTCTCTCTCCCCCTCTGTGTCTATCTGTCTCTCTATCTCTATCTCTACCTCTCTCTCCCTCTCTCTCTGGCCCGGAGTCAGGCGCGGCAGCTGCAAAAAGGCCTCAGCGACGCGCGCTGACGAGAAGTGACAGCTCTCTGTATCACTCCCTGGCACTGACAACTGACAGATGGATACCACTCACACACGCTGCAGGGGGAAAAAAGAGGAGCAGCGGGAGGGAGGAACAAGAGACACAGAGAGAGAGAGAGACAGTGTGGAGAGAACAGAGAGCTTTGCTTAAGGAAGGAAGGGAGGCCCCCGTAGGACAAGGAGGATTCTCCTGCATTTCCTCTCTGTTCCGTGGGGCCATTGTTTGATGGAGTGTCGGAGATGTACTGTAATACAGCGAAGCATGCTAGGTTTTCCACTCCCTCTGTACACCAATGCCCACAGAAGCACACTCACAAACGCTCGCACACACGCAAATCTTTTTGGAGTAGATTTCCACTCCTGTCCCATTCCAGTGCTGGATTAAGGGTAGGGTAGATTCTGTGTTAATACTTACTATACGTATACTACTGTAATATTATAGCCTGATTATAGCAGACTCGAGTTCAGCTTCCTGAAGCTTGAGTCTGAAGGGGTTAGGTTGTTGTCAATCATGTGGCTAATGGGCTAGCCTGTTTGCCAACCAAACAAACACAGCCAACGAGTGCTACTAGTAGGCTGAAACCTTTCGAGTCAAACATGCCAATGAAAAAAACAGTAATATCACTTTATCAGCCCCTCCCCTTACCCCTCCCCTTTATCGTACAACTAAAGCTGTGGGTGTGGCTTCATTTCAGGTGGATCTCCACCCATCACCACCCATCAGGCAAACCAGGCATACTTAATGAACTGGTGGGGTGCTCACATTAAATAAAAACATTTTAACAAATACGCTTTTTGGGAAAAAATAAAACTTCCACCTAATATAACAATAATAACTGATGATCATTTTTTACAATATATATTTTTAGTTGAATGTAACATAAGGTAGGCCTATTGTCTGCTAATCTCCTCAAGAGTGACAACAACAATGCCTTCTTATGGTTTACATAATTTATGATGCACTTATCAACACTTAACTATGAATTTTACTGGAACTAAAGGGGAGAACAACACCTTGTTATGGTCAATGAATGTTTGATCAACCATAAATCATTTATGAACAATTAACTCTGCTCCCTTTTTTTCGTATAGCTCTCCCATCTGGAATGAGCACAACACGCTGTCAGGATTCATCAAATGTGAATAAGAAATTACATATAAACACAATATTTCAAGTGGTGAAGCCCAAACACATACTTTAAGGCAGCTCCTTTGAAAAACAGCTTTCACTTTCATGTAAATGGTAGCCACATGTGGCCACGAAAAGAACATTCTATTAAACGCAATGCCTCAAACAGGCCTTGTGTTGGTGTGTGTGTGTGTGTGTGTGTGTGTGTGTGTGTGTGTGTGTGTGTGTGTGTGTGTGTGTGTGTGTGTGTGTGTGTGTGTGTGTGTGCGCGCGCTGCGTGCACACATGCGTGGGTGGGTTGTTGGGGAAGAGGGTAGTGTCCAATCACTCTATCCATTGAGGTAAATTATTTCAGAAAATATATCCAAAACACAAAATATCATTAATCACATGAATACAGGAAATCACACTTGTGTGAAGTCAGAGGTGCCGCGAGGGCATGAGTTGTCTATTGTTGTCTAATGACTGTCCTAAACAAACATTATTGTCCGACAGCCATAGCTGCCAAATGACGACACGTTGAAATAATTTAGGAAACCCCTGTATTGGAGGAGCTAGTGGCATTAATACACATCTATAATTGACCAATAAAAAATTAACAAACAAGATTTGTGCTCAGCAGAGCACAAATCACAGCCAGAAAGCGTCCCCTGAATAACTCCATTTTTACAGCTCTGACAAAGTTGAATGTGTTGACAAGGAGTATAGCTCATATGGTTTTATTAATGGCTTTGACAAAAAATGATGCCGTTTTTGACTGCGTAGACAAAAATGGTCTCATTTTATCATGAACATCGCTGAGGACCAATGATTTGAAAGCATGTTGAAAAGTGGTGAAGTGGTCCTTTAACATGCCCGAATGGCCTATTAAATTAATTAAAACTACAAGGAGCTTGTTATAAAGCAAAATCGAAGCTTCATTGACTTTGATTCTAAAAAGGGAAAAGTCAACATTTCCCCATTTTTTATGGATCTGTAAACGTGCTCTCATACATATAACTGTCACATGGAATCAACATTTGCCCAGAGATATGACATACCGCGGAATCAAAGGGGAGGGGAGTGTGGTCTGAGATATCTGGTATTAATCTGGTTATTGCTGATGTCTTGTCTCGGAAATATATTGTCAGAAGCGTGTCCTCCTCCCCTCCAACATACAACATGTACAAGTGAAAGCACTCTACAGATATCAAAGGGGAATTTTCATTCATTTTTTAGGAAAAGAAAGGAAGACAGAAAGACAGAAAGAAAGACAGAAAGACAGAAAGAAAGAAAGAAAAGAAAGAAAGAAAGAAAGAAAGAAAGAAAGAAAGAAAGAAAGAAAGAAAGAAAGAAAGAAAGAAAGAAAGAAAGAAAGAAAGACAATCTTCTGAAGATAAACGTCTTTGCAGAACACAGATGTTCTACAGTTGATTGGCGCTAGCTTTCTTTTTGCCCATGCAGTGTCAATAAGCAGATGGTGATTGTTGTGCGCAGAAGAAAAACCTCAAATTGCGGTGGACGAGGGATGGCAGGAGAAGAGATAGATACAGTAAGATGAAAGCAACTGTCCTGGCAGCAGGGAAACGCACAAAGGGAATGGAAACGCTCCTTATAACAGACACAATTCCAGATAGATGTGAGCACTCTCAGGTTTTTTTTTTTATAGAGCACAACTTCAGTCTCTCTTCTACCATTTTAGAATGTGATGATGCAACTAAACCCATCTGCAAAATACTTGGGTTGGACACTTTCCAGCCCAGGGCTCATTCATTCCTAAGTAGATACAGTATAATGAACATTACACATGAAATATTGGTTTTGTTTTTCGGAACCAGAACTTCAAAATCTCTTCCAAATCCGTCTACAAGGCTGTGTGTGACATTGATTTCGTTTTATCATATGGGAAAACTATTGGGGGAGAGGTTTGTCTATCACTATCGCTATGCTTAGTGATTGGACCGTAGCAGTTTGGGGAGGGGCTTACTGAAGGGTCTATTGGAGAGAAAAAAAATCTAATGTTATTTAATGCTTGGATTAAGAGTGTCCTCAACGTCATGCTTCCAACAAGCTTTTAACTGAACAGATTGAACTTTTCGTTCCAGAAATAACGTCTGAAACATCATGAAAACGGGCATTTTTGGGGCCAGTATCACCCATTTTTCTTTAATAACAGGAGGAGGAAAGTTGGACAAAGTTCAATTTTCAATTTGAGCCTGCATTCAACATAATATCCACATCGATTTCTGACAGTACCGTTTTGCTGCATTATACTGACTACAGTATGTGCTGATGCTACGGCCTATAAACTGACATTTTTGTTTTATTAATTTAAACACCTTACCATTCTTATGCGATAACCCACCGTGACGTGATGCTCATTCAGGATTAATACACTGCATCGTTAAAGACCTATATAGCCGCCCACCCGACACTGCAGGGAGAAAGGCACTGTGGCAATGAGGCTCGGCTCTGAATTCAAGTTGGCATCCGCCAACATAGCCCCCCCCCCAAACATAGAGTCTCAATGAACTAATAAGCTCACGCCCCCGAAACCAAAAGTGACATACCGGAATAACAACGGTGTCACGTCTCAAATGGGCTGTGCCACACACAGCGAGGTAGGATGGGGACGGGGAGGTGAGCAGAGAGGAGAGGAGGGGGTGGGTGACACGTGTACTGGGTATCGGAGGAGGTGAGGAGTGTATGGTAATGTTGTCACCGCAACCCGGGGCAAGGGAGCTGTCTCTCTGGCGTGCACGCACGCACACACACAGCCATACGTACACACACACACATGCACACGCACAGGAAAACAAACAACAGGAAAAGAACAACAGGGAAATCTCCGCGCAACGCGCGGCCTGTCTCGTTACTAGCCAGCATACATTCTGTCAGTCATTATATGTTCTTCCAGATGAGAGAGAGACACATCCGGCCACGTTGATTACTTCCTCTCCACTTACTGTGTCCCTCGAGTTCTTTATTTGAAAAGAAATATATACTGTATGTTTGCCCCTCCTTGTGAGATTGAAGCGTATAGATCTTGTGATGGTTATACGGTCCTTTCACAATTATCATGTGTAGTGATAGCTGTAGTCTCTAGCTAAAGGCTAGTGTTGTTTTTTCTTGTTTTTTTTTTTTGGTGATCAAACCTTTTTCGACCAGGCACGTAAGTTGTGGAATGCTTTGACGGCCCAGCTTAAGCTAGCACCTTCCAAATATGATGGCATGCAATGAGCCCAAATTTCAATATAATATATTTCAAATTAAAGTGCTTACTGTATGTTTAAAATGATATGAGACACTACATTACTAACTAACTACAATTGTCACACCACTAAACCAACACCATTTCATCATTCAAAAAAGAAAAACCTCTGAGTCAGAACTTTAGCTTCATGCGTGGATGCCTGTTGCAACTGATGTTATTATTGATGTTTACTTTGTTTTCTAATAAAAGTCCTGTACAAGACATAAATCTTGTGGGTCAGAACTAAAGAAAATATCTAAAAATAGAATATACAGATTATCTGACATAATATAACCATGCCAAAATAGATGGTTATAAAGTGGAGGTTTGGTTTGAATCGAAACGAAAATGGTATGGGTGCGAATTCGTCTGTTACACTTCACACCAAGGTCGACGAAGCCGCACCCCCATACCATTTTCACCCACGCCCCCAATTGGGAAACGTTACATCCGGGCCTGCCTACATTAAGTGTTTCATACTTTGTTAATACTTGATTGTACATATTTATACTAACACTGTTCAGGGTTAGGGCTATGCTTTTTCTAGATTAATTGTCTTTTGAAAGGTGCTATAGCCTATAAATAAAACGCATCATCAATATTAATAGCATTGAAAAATGGAAATACTATGCAGGACTTCATTCACTTTCCACCACTATATATTGGGGCAATGAGCCATGATTATGAGTATGATGTGTTGATAGGGCAGAGCACAGGACTGACACACACTCACCCGTCGTTGTGACTTTCTGAACATCAGGCTACAGACCACATGACAGCCTTTTTGATCTGAACATCAGGCTTACACACCATATGAAAGCCTTTTTGATCTGAACATTGTCAGGCCACCGGACCAGATGAAAGCAAGTCGGGACGTGATTCCGGATATAAAAAATGATGACACGTCTTTAACCACAAAAGGTTACCAGGTAGTATTCTAGGTAGCGGAATCCGCACACTCACAGCGACTTAATCAATCCCTTTCCGCATACACACATGCACACACAAAGAGGAAAAAGACTGTAGAAAACCTGCCAAAAAAAAAAAAAAAAACGTAATCACAAAAGGTCATGTCGGCGAGTTGAGGGAACAGATTAAATTAGCATAGTATTAGATATGGAAAATGATTTCTGTCAAATCAAACCATAGCACAATTATAATATGTTAATTACTTATTTCATTAAGGATGCTGATTGCGGTTCACAGATGAAATCAACCGGGCAGGCAGGCACAGACACCTGGAAAAAAGGAGAGCGACGGAGCTTGAAAACCTATTTCTTCACCTCCCTCCCTCTCTCTCTCGGTCCAATCCGCCGCCTGCATTGTGGCCCCCCTGTTACAACCGACCGCGGCTATTCCTCTCGCCTTTGAAACACCATGGCACCTCCACCCTCCCCACTCCACCCCTCATTTAGTTTCATTTCTCCGTGGTTTGCCGGTCAGCCGTGCGTTAATTACTTTAATGCAGCGCACAAAGGGCTTTGTGTTTGCTCATCAAAGAGGAGGACGAGGTGCTGGGTGACATCATGAACTGACCGCGAGACGCCACGGTAGCGTGGAGGAGAGAGAGAGAGGATGGAACCGTGTCTGGTGGCGACTGACTTTGAGCTTGTTCTTTTTTTTTTAGACAGGAGGGGAGAGACAACGCAGCAAAGAACGGAACTCAAACACGCAACACCCTGTCAAGAAAGAGCCTGGCATGCACCCAGACCACTCAGCCAGCAGACACCCGGAATTTGTGCTTGTTCTTGAGGGGCGCTCGTGTTTAAACACACAAATGTTGGCTTGTGGTTGGCTGATCACCTGTGGCCTGTGCTGTGCGCATGGGTATGTTTAGCAGGTAAGGTTCTGGTTAGGGGGTTAGAGTTTGGTTTGGTTAAGGTCAGGGTAAGGGTTTAAGTTAGAGTGTCCTGCCACATGAAACACTTACACCACGAACCTCCACACGGAGTTTGCACTCTCTCTCTAACATCCTCCAACCTGGGGAGAGCAACGGACTCACGTATCCTTCATGCATGAGTGTAGACCTTCCTGGTTGGACACATGGCGCGTGGAAGAAACGCGATATTCCAACCAGTTCCTGTCCCCTCCACCAGTTTTTTTGTCTTGATTCTCTTGCTTCTCACATAGCATTCGAAACTGAGTGTTTCTGAAATCTGTCTGGTGTCTGTAGTCACCAGACTGTATACATTTTAAGATAAAGGTATCAGCAACTTTGGCATGTACAAACCCTTTGTTTGAAAACAGTTTTGAATCTAACTCCACCACGTGCCACAGGAGATGCTGAAGACTGCTGTGTTGTGATTGGCTAAAACGTTGCCTTTGGAATAGCCTTTCTCATCACTATTCAATATGATCATGTCAATAAATCATTCTACAGATTGAATATGTCAGCTAATATGATACATTTCCAAACATAATTATTTAATCAATAGCCAGTTAAAGTCCAAACTTAACTTAAAACCTCTTTCTTCGATTGAGCGACGGACAGGCCTTGTGTGAGCAAGTCAAATGGTGAAAATCCAGAGGACAATGACGGCGACGCTAAATGACACTCGCCTCTGACATGTGGCAAATGGGAAGGATTATCGTAAGCCAATGAGCTCCGCACTGAGAATATGCGTCTGGGACCTCATTTGAAGTGGCGTGTATGACATTATCATGCCAATTTAGACGGAATTCAATCTGTCGGCATCAAACCGCCGTGATTTTGATTTGACTTCTAAAGAGAGCAATTTGTTTCAAAATGCGCGTGCACGCACGTTATTTCGAAATGTCACATTTTTTTGTGCGTGCGCGTGTGATTAGAACGTTATATCTGCATCTATTTCGGAGTTAGGGCTAAAACTCCATCAGCCCTCAAATTAGCCTTTGCTATCAAGTATCCGAGGGAAGATTAGAACATAATACGAGCCATCACTTTGACGGGCAGAGTTAATGTTGGCATGGATGTTTGAGTGGTTAGCGTCGGTCTCCATGGCTGGGAAGTTCACAAAGTCTGTGTACTGTGTATTACACTAAGTCACTCGCCCGCTAATCCTATATGTTCTGGGATTTACTCTCATTTTGTTTACATCTTTACGAGAGGCATGAAAAGAGGTTTGCCATGTTGTTTAGAACTGTTGCTACAGATGTTAAACTCAAGAGTTTGTTCCTAAATGTGTCCTGCTGTCTTTTGAAGAAGGAAAGAATCACACCCATGTGAAGCAAGTGGTGCCACTCCGTATAAGAGTCCCAGGTGGGTTCCTAGAACTTTCAGACCTACAGTATACAGGAACAAGCGCGGGGACGTGGGACATGGGACGACTCATGTGAGTCGTCCCATGTCCGAAATGGTAGAGAAATTAGCAATGTGGGGTCCCTGGAACATCCAGTCCCTCAGAAACATGGCCAGGGTTTGGGGCCGGGTCCGATGAGCGGCCCCACATCCAAAACAGCTGAGAAATGTTATTACAGTTTTTCCACTATTGTTTTTCCTAACAGCATTCTCAAACCTGTACACACCAAAACCGAAAACATCACACACAAAATGGTAAACCCTGACAATCCTTTTCCATGATGAGTCTTTGCCATCAAATCTATTAACTGTTGCCAAAATGGAACTCGTGTTTTCATATTGGTATTGGTACACACAGCCACATTTTCAAATGACACAAACATACCATTCATTCAGGACACACAACAGCAGCATTTGACGCACACTACCAAGCATTACCAAAACACAATGAAGTGCAAAATTGAAAGCATCATCACAGAAATGGAAGACATATGAATGTTTCTGATGGACATACCAAGGGACTCAGAAACCCAGAGATGAACACACACATTAGGTTAAGTGCTTGCACCACTCAAAAAAGGACAAATGACCATTGGCTATCTTGTGTGCATTACTACACTTCTTTCTAAAATGTAATTATCTGCATTCTTCTCATTTTCAAGCAACAAACAACAGGTATTATTGTTTTCTGTAATCACATTTGCATTAAAACCTTTATATACTGTATATGTACTGTACAACTGTCAAGGAGGGTAATTCTGTAAACTTAGGGTGTTATACAGAGTGGGTATAAATATATGGATGTAGGTTGTTACTGATCAGGGTGGGTAGGTCTATAATTCTATTAATGTAGACGTTTGAAAACAGTATTTGAGGGTTTGAGTTGACATTTCGTGATGTTGGGTTTAGTTTCTTGCAACCAAAACTAAGAACGTTCACGTTTTTGTTCCCAATTGGGAAGGAGAACTGCCAACATATTGGTCAAAATAACAATTATTTTCCATTTTCTAATTGTGTGGACTTTACAAGTCCACAAAATTACATAATTCAGATATTTAAATATAATTTAACGCTCTCGAGAGTTACAGATCTATAAGAGTCCAAGTGCTGGAGGGACTGTCATGTGATCTACCTGCATGGCCTGTGTGATTTACTGGTAGATCACAATCTACCTTTTGGGCACCCCTGTTATAGACTATACCAGTGGTTTTCAACCAGTGTCCGGGGACCACCAGTGGTCCTTGAGAGGGTTCCAGGTGGTCCCCAGCTAGGTTGGTTAACCAAATGTACAGTGTAAAAATGAGAGTGTAAAAATGAAACCAAATGGACCTGCAAGTCTTGATTAGCCCACGTCTACACAACTAAGATTAATGGTCATTTTGGTCTGTATGTTTTGACTGTTTTGGTTCCCAAATCCAGCCTGATATTCTGGACAAAAGCAAAGGAAATCTTTAGTTTGGGGGTCTGTGGGCCTAAACTGTCCTCAAATGGTGGTCCGTGGCTCAAATGCTGAATAAATGGTGGGCCTGCAAAAAGGTTGAAAACCACTGGACTATACAGTGGGTATAATTCTATGAATGTTTAGGGTGTTCCAGACACTTCAGTTCTGCCATTAGACGCGCTGCGACGAACCCTCACAGAAAAAAAAAAAACGGCCCATGTGTCTCACGGTTTGATTATCGTGATGAATGATTATCATCTCTCTGGCTCTTTACAGGGCCAATATAAGAACGGAGCGGATTCTTAGACCATAATCTCTCATCTGTTTGTGCATCCGGCACTTTAATGCTTCAGAGGAGATGAGTCAGAATAAAATTAGAATAACTGGATTCGAAAAAAAAAAAAATAGGGAGGGACTCGCCGTTGTACGACAAACAAGTGTGCATGCGTGTGGGTGGGTGCGTGTGTGTGTTTAGGCGTGTGTAACCCCAGACCAAGTGCAATGCACGTGTGTGTGTGTGCGTGCATGCACGCGCACGGCACGCATGCCACGCGTGTTCTACGAGAGCAAGAGAGCTTGTGTATGGCCCTGTCGCATGATAAATGTGCTCCCTCCCATAATCTATGTGCTTCAAAATATGATGTATGTGAGGATGAACTTTGAATTATAACCTAAAGAGTGACTCATTAATCTTCTCACTTTGGTGGGGGGGAGGGGGTTGGGGGTGGACCGGCGGAATCCATTTTGTGTGTTTGTATTTTATATGAATAATGCAATATTTGCGGGCTGGTCAACTGCTGGATCCTGCATGGTGGCAGTGGCTTACAGACATCATACAGATGCCAACATACTGTATATATTCTAAACAGCATATACACAAGCAAGCATGCTTTTTCCTACTGCTAAGGTGGATGCACGATGCCGGCATTCAACACAAGGTCACCAGATCTTACTTGGGATTCATTTTCCGCGTGTCAAAGTTGACCTTGGTGTCAGGGGAATATGAAGTCATGACTTCTTTGTTTTTTTGAAGTGCACACAAGTATAACTTAACTCATTGACCGCTAGGGGGACCTTCTTTGTTTCCTCTCCATTGCCGCGGCTCAAACCAGTTCGATCGGTAAAAAAGCCCTTATTTTGAAGCTCAGATCTCCTAAACAGGATGTGCTGTTTCCAGGCGCGTATTTTACGCCGGTGCCGCCGGTGCGGTGCACCAGGGCCCAGGCCCCTTGGGGGCCTACTGAGAGGGAAGGGGGGAAAAGAAAAGAAAGGCCGCTGACAGCGGGCCCTGCGACTGTTATGGACCTGTGGCCTGGTCGTTAGGGGGTTAAACCTGAGAGTGGCCGGGCCTAGCAGTGGGAGGGGTAATGATATTGTCCAATCAAATTGGTACCTGTGAGCTGTCACTCACGTGTGAATGTGTTCTGATGTCAGTTCCTCTTAAAACAAATCAAAACAAAAAAAAAGTGTCAACTACAAAAAAAAGCGCGAGTGGGTTGAATTGAAGCATCGGCGTAGCATAGTGTCATGTTCAAGAAAAGTCATGAAAGTGGTTCCAAATGCGAATGGAAAGAGAGCAGTCGGCAGCGGGAAGCGTAAATTAAGCTAAAATGACCAAATTGGACAAGTTTGTATCAGCATCGGTGTCTCTCCTCCTGCTGCTGCACCTGCAGCCCCACCGGCACCGGGCACTAGCAGCTACCCCAGATCCTGCCTCACAGAGCGGCGACACGCTGGACTCGAGTTGCCAACGAGTTCAGCAACACAACCGCCCTGTGACAGTTCTCCACGCGGCCACGCACGGACACAGTGTCGGTGAAAATGAATGTCCCCGCGCGCGGCGGCCGCGTTGCAGAGCCTAATGAACCCCGAATCCCCAGCACAGATTGAGGATTATACGACATGACACCGCATACCGATAAGACAAAAAGCTTTATAATAGCAACAAGTCCGTTGCCCGCCGGACCGTTTCTCAGAGACAACAAAAAAGTCTTTCTCTGAAAAATACATCTCCACTACCCGTAAAATGACCTTCTAATGAGTGAGTACACAGTCACATTCATTAATGCGGTCAGTTTGCTGTCTTTGTAAAACATGTAATGTGCTGTGTTCTTGATGCTTGTTGCTTATACTGTGGAAGTGCATACCAGCTTTGTTGGTGTTGGATATAATAATAATGTGAATGTGTGAGTGTAATAGTTTGGGGACATCATGTTTGAGCCCAGGTCAGGGCAGGCTGTTAGATATTAGTAATGGTGGAGGATAGAGATAGAGCTTGGCATCTGTCCATGTTGTTATGGTTCTGAAAATGCTGCGTGTGTGTGTGTGTGTGTGTGTGTGTGTGTGTGTGTGTGTGTGTGTGTGTGTGTGTGTGTGTGTGTGTGTGTGTGTGTGTGTGTGTGTGTGTGTGTGTGTGTGTGTGTGTGTTTTCATGGCCATTTGCCAATAAAGATCAATGAAAATGAATGGAATAATTGTGTAGCCAGGCACGTTTGTTAGTCTACTGTATACAGTATAGCTGTAGTGTGTGTTTGTGCGTGCACATGCGTAAGAGTTGCTCGTTTATGGCAATGATAGGGCCTACAAAATATTCTTGCACCAGGGCCCATCCTCAGCTCATTTCGCCAGTGGCTGTTTCTGTTATGCTGTGTCTGTTGTCTTGCCTAATCGATCATCTGGCGATGTACCCAAAAACATCCGGGTCACAAGTCAGGAAGAGCTGTGTAGCCCTGGCTGCTTAACCCATGCGCCAGCGACATTGAGGGGGCAAACCGGAGGAGAGCCGTTTGAATGCATTGGGTTGAACGCATGTCAATGGGAGGGGAAAAAAAAAAGTTGTCCCCAATTCTGTCCCAAATGAAAGTCAGCAACGGGATGATCATCAGACGATGCGCACGGACTAATAGTTGGATTAAAGAATGAAATCTACATCTCGTCGTGATACGAGCCGTCCGCGTGACCGGCAGTGGGGTTCTCCACGGGAGGTCCACGAGCTGCGCGTCTTCGGCAGGAAAACTATTAATAGACCTTTCCAGAAGACCCACCCACCCCTCCCCACTTTCCGGCGGGGGGCTCATTCATTCCAATGTAAATATCATGGACATTACACAAGAAATACTGGTTCGTTTTTGGAATCAGACATTCAGTGGGAAAATGTGTGTGACATTTACAATGTATTATCATATAGGAGAACTATTAGCGGAGAGGTTTGTCTATCACATGTCATGATGCTGTGATTGGACCCTATAGCAGTTTGGGGAGGGGCTTACTGAGAGGTCTATTGTATGTGCATCATGTGAGAGAGGGGCAGCGGAATTCTACCATAATACGTCTCAATAGAAACATAATCATCATTCAGTTATCAGTCAAAGTTGTGCCCAGTGCTGTAGCCTATATATTTTTTTTACTGTTTAAGACGGAATACCATAATTACAGTATTTGCTGTGCAACATGCAAGCATAACACAGGATATAGCCTCCTTGCCCATGGTCAATGGAGGAACTGGTTAGCAGCTGCAGAAGAGTTAGATGTTTATTCAAAATGTTGCATGCATGTCACCTGGGAATTATAGAAACTGAAACAAAAAGTATACACATATCTAGAAAAACTTTTGAGTGCTGAACTAAAAAATGTGAAAAGTGAAAAAAAACAGTTTGCACACCTTTCAGTACCTCCCAGACAGGTGAATTTTATAGACAACGTTTCGACCCGGCGTGTCACCTGACGAAAACCCACATTGGGTCGAAAACGTTGTCAATAAAATTCAACTGCCTCGGAGTTACTGAATGGTGTGCAAACTATTTTTTCTCTTTATGTACGTGGGAATTATAGTACTGTGTACTGTCTGAAATAATATTGTACACACACACACACACACACACACACACACACACACACACACACACACACACACACACACACACACACACACACACACACACACACACACACACACACACACACACACACACACACACACACACACACACTTTCCCCCGCTCCATTTCTCTCTGAATTAGTAGCAAGGTTGAACGCAGCAACAATAAGCTATGTCTGCTCGGAATTCAGAGCACCGAGTCACCGACAAAACCGAATCATCTCCAAAATTGCCACTGCCGCTCGACACAGCTCAGGTTGTTGTGTGTGTGTGTATAGCTTGTGTGTGTGTTGTACTTCATTCTTCCTCCACACAGCACAGCGCACATACGCCACAATAAGAAAGTTGAATGTTTTATGGGCCGCGTGCGTCCGGGCCAGCTAGCTAGCCAGCCGGCCGGCCGGCCGGCCCAGGATTTCAGAAAGTCGTTTAAGCCGTGAACACAATCCGACGGCGTCCTAAACGTGAGTGGCAAAACCCCTTTAGCAGGGAAATGTAAGAAAAAAAAAAGCCCCGCCAGTTGTCAGGTGCGAGGCCCCAGCAAAAGCCCTGCCTGCCGGCACAATGCGAGAGGTGATTTACTCTGAGCGGCCTGGATGTCACAAAGGCTTTTTTTCCCCCTTTATGTTTCTGCTTCCCTTAAGTCTTATTTGGACTTAAATTGCCCCTGTGAAGACTCGTTCCTCTTTACAATCTTCTGGCACTGTAGCCTGGAGAATCCTCCGATGGTAATACCTTCATCATTGCCCACTATTACTATATTACCCATATGTCATGCTACAGATGGGCTGTTTTACAAAGGGGTTCTGTTCATGGCCGTCCTAAAATAAGCTTTTTGGCATTCAGCTAGACGACATTGAGTCGTGCGATGTTCTTTCTAAATGTATATACTAACTTAACACATTGGTCTAGAAAATATTCAAAACAACGCTCTGCACATGCAGACACAGGTATTAGTAACAAAAAGAGATTGATAGTAAAGTGCTGAGAGTAGAAATGGCAAGTTACAGTTCATTTTTAAGGTATACACATTTTGCAAACTGTACCTTGACTTTAAAGCATCTTATTCTGTTTAGTCTTTTGATTTCTTCCTGTCTCACTCCCATCTATTTTTTACTGCTCAACTATTCAGCTGCACCTATAGTGTGAAGTACACATGTAAAAATACAGTAGATGTAAAGTACAACTTACATGGTAATTGTCACTTCTGTGTGTCTTCACACCTAATAGATTGATGCAAATAATTCACAATAAAACACTTGACATATTCAAATTACAATAATTTTAAAGTTTGATGATTATTATATGCAATCAATTGTACAATGTCCTGTACAATATCGGTAGTAATAATTCATGTTAATTAATAAAAAAATAATTTAACCGATTTGTCATTCTGACGAAGTATAAATGAGTGTAAAATGAACAACAACATTTGCCTGGTATCTGTGCTAATGGTACCAACACCAATACAGCATGTAATTGTGGAAACAAAAATGTTATCCAACGACAGCAAAATATTCTAACCCTAACCCAAATGCGGGTCTGTGGCCTGAATACATAATGGGCCTTGATATGAAAAAGGTTGAAAACCACTCGTAAAGTATGTATTAAAGTTAGTGTTTAAAGGGGAAGGGCACCCTGGATCACCTTTTCTTAGATTTTAACAAGAATAAACCTGTTACTTGTCAGCAATGATATGACCTAATTTGCTCCTATAGGTTTATGGATTCACAGCTTTCTGCTGCGTCTGTAGCCATTTTGTCTGTACTTTCAATTTTTCGGGGTGCATGAAAATAAACCGGTGCATGTTCAACTCCGACCAACACCTCCCCCCAGAACCACACCTACATATTGTGGGAATATGCATGTAGGTACAGGGGACCACACTATATGACGTACCAATCACCAAACATGCATTAAGAGCTGTTGTCAATAAAGCCACACAACGATACACACCAGTCTCAAGCAGATTATTACCAGTATATTTACAGTGCCGATACAGACTGTTACACAATTAAAAAAAAATGATAAGGGATTGTTCTGAAGCTTTAAGTGGCCAGGGTGGGGGCTGTGCATCGCTCCTATAGAGAGGAATAGAAACGCCCCTAATGGGTGTGAACATTATCGATTCTTGCCCCCCTCCCTCATCTGGGGCAAGTGGGGCAATAGGAGAGAATGGGACTTTGTCAATGGAGACAGTGCAGCTCGCCGCTATGGTTCAGGATGCTCCAGAGCGGGAGGTTCTACGGCGCACTGTAATTCCACTCTATAAGGAGCAGCAGTGGGAGGAAAGGTACCAGTATTATATACAGGACACAACTGTCTGCTGGGATTAGACCTATAGGCCATGTAAAGGCCGTATACACTATAGTGCACACTGTCAGTTCACACTGTACACTACAGCTTCAACCACAATGGACTTAACCGATATACACCTTCCACTTCTTCTTCATCGCCATGGTTTTTATGTGCACAGGTTTAGAGAACACACACACACACACACACACACACACACACACACACACACACACACACACACACACACACACACACACACACACACACACACACGCAACAAGATAGAGAAGGATCACTGTGCTCCGCGGTGCAGATAGATAGGTATTAACAAACTTGTAACTGGGGCCCATGGCAGTCACCCCTCCTCCCCCTCCTCCCCGGCCTCATATACAGTCGGTGTGCTGCTACACGGTGCAGGCAGCCAAGCAGCCATAACCAGGTGCATCAAGCTCGCATTACATCCCCATACCCACAGTATTTACCCTGCCATCCCCGGCGAGAAAGATTAGCTTCGCCAGCGGACTTGATTTATGGACGACAGAAAGCAATCGCTTCTTCTCGCTGCCGCCACTGCCGCACGTGCACGCACGCACGCACGCACGCACACGCACGCACACGCACACACACACACACACACACACACACCGCTCTGTAAATGTGCCTTACTATATATATATATATACTCCTTTTTGCCATGGATGCCAAACGGCCTACACCGTCTGAAATCCCTCCATACCGTTGTTTGCCCCGAGGTATAATGTTTGATAATATAACTACTGCTCCTGCCACCAGACCCCTCCACTCCACCACCAGCCGCCACTCCCAACCTGCACCTCAACCCATGGTCCAGCCTCCCATACCCCCACAATACATTACACAGTCTCCACAATGCTGTTAGATTTATGGCACAGTAATGGGGAGAGAGAGAGAGAGAGAGAGAGAGAGAGAGAGAGAGAGAGAGAGAGAGAGAGAGAGAGAGAGAGAGAGAGAGAGACCGAGAGACCGAGAGAGAGAGAGACAGGGACAAGGAGAGAGAGAGAGGCACACAGAGGGAGACAGAGAGACAGAGAAAAAGAGAGACAGACAGAGAAAGACAGAGACAGAGAGACAGACAGACAGACAGACAGACAGAAAGAGAGAAACAGAGAGAGACAGACAGAAAGAGAGGGGAAAAGGATCTGCATCGATTGAAACCTCCAGATAGTCCCATCCAGCGCGGCCCCCGAAGAACATCAGTTATTTTGCATCCTGACACGGCGATTGATAACTCGTAAATGTGCGCGAAGGATGACAAATGCAGATGGAAACCGACTCTGACAAAAATGATAACGTTGTGGGTTCTCTGGAGGAGGGGGCGGGGGTGATGGAGGTGTGGGTAGGCAGAACACTGCTTAAAATATTTAATAATTGATACGAAGGCGGGTGAGATGTTGTTTGACCCCGGAGGAGTGTGAATGTCATCAGAAAATTGCCTGAGACGTTGAAGTGAAACGCAGTAAATGCGTTTTGACTATGTGTGTGTTTTGTGTGTGTGCGTGTGTGCGTGTGTGTGTGTGTGTGTGTGTGTGTGCGTGAGAGACAGACAGAGAGAGAAAGAGATTGTGGCCTCTAAGAAATGGCAAATTCTATTAGCATTGTGATCCCTATTTGTCTTCAGGATTCAGTATTGGATGGTTTGTGGTAGGTACTGTATAGAGAGCATTATACTATGACATTGTAAACAGATCTGATCCTTTTTGTGGCCATTAAGGTTGAAAGGTTAAAATGCAAAGAGTGATTCGATGTTCACAATGCCTTGTGGGCTTGTAGATGTGCCTTCTTGAGCACCAACGTACATGAAGTGTATCACGTGTTCCTAAAGACACTATTTACAAATTATGTGACACATGTGAACACTTTGGGTCAGTTACTCCATTCCCCACACCTAGAGCACCCAGCTGGCTCTTGAGACAAAGTATACTGTATATTTAAGAAAGCAGGGTATTTAGACAGATTATTGTTGTTTGCTTGCTTCTAATTCTAATACTAACGCCATTAGAGCTGGCAACACAAACAATGTTTTGGGACAATCAGAACAATCAGAATTTCTAAGAAGTATGTTATCACCTGATCAGTGTTAATTTCGTTAATGTGGACTATTACCATGACAGACAGACAGATATGACTACCCTTTTTCAACAAGGAAAGCTTAAGTAAAAACATGAGATCCAGCCATTTACACCATTGTGCATGCTTAAAATAGATCTACACGTTTTTCCAGCAAGTATAACATCAATCATCAGGTGGACGGCATCTCAATCACCTGTCTAAATCACTTGTCGACTTAAATATTGTATTTAGTCAAGCTAAAATGTTCTATGTGACTACTATTTGACTAAAACTGCATAAACCCTATTCATAACTTTGACTAGAAGCCAAACCAAAATTTGCAGCCAAAACCAACACCAGCACCGGATCAGTTGAAATGGCAGAATAAGAGCTAACATATGTAGTTAACATATAACAATATAATAACATAACAAAAGCCAAACACAAACAATAAAATGCCCTACTGTTGCCGAACACTGTAAGCTTGTTTGGATAAAAACTGGTGATCACCAAGAGGCATATGCTTAAATGTCTGAATTCTTGGCCATATGGTAAGCGTTGGCATCCTGCAGTGGGCACAGCGGGAGGTTGGCAGCAGATTCCCACACACACCTCATGTTAAGGAATCTGTATTCTCTCTACAGTGTTGTTTGGATCAATCTGACCCTTTAATGTCATCTATTTCAATCTTATCTCAGGGATAAAATACAGTATTAGGAGCATATTGGTCAGTGGTGAGGCCATGCATAGAGTGACCTGAACCTCTTAATACAGTACAATGTATATAAGCAGCAGCTCTAAGAATAGTGGTTCCCACATTTTGACAGACTATTTGTTCTAATTCATAAAACCTATTAGTTATTATTTAAAAATGAATTTAGATTTTAACTGCGCTGTACTACTATATTCCATCATATCCAGGCTTCCTGGATTGATTTATTTTAGAAGCATACGCCAGAGTATTTGCGCCTTTGATGCGTGATATTCCCCATGAAAATAGTTCCATCTCTTGTTGTCAAACAGAAACATGATCTACCACCGCAATCCAAAAGAACTAACTGTCATGGCCGTTGAACGCCAGCGAAAACCACAGTCCACTCGCATTGAACTCACTTTCCCAGGAGCCTTTGCGCTCTAGAGCGACAGATCTTTCAAGCTTTTTTTGCAGAATGTGTTTTGAAAATGTTTTTGAAATCATATCAATTAAAAACCTAATAGGAGCCATGGCAACGTGTCTAGAAGATTCTAAAGGGAATCATTGTCTCTGTGGATTTAGAAGCTTATGGAGTCATAGGTTGGTGCACTGCAATGACAGAAAGGATCAACCTGAGCTCCCTCAACAAAAAAAAGCTCCTGAAATTGTGCGTGTCGAGCTCTGATTAAAGTCGCATTCACGATTTTCTAAGAAGTTTAGTTCACACTCCTTTTGAGGACATTTTGACACCACCACCACCCTATACCTTTACACAGAGAGCAGGGGCGAAGGAGAAAGAAAGAGAGAACTGTGACAAGAGCAGGAATGAGACGTTGTTGGAACGGTTCAAATGAAAGGTGTGCCAGAGGAAGCTTGTCAGTGCATTACCGCCGAGATTAAAGGGCTCTCAGTGTCGTCAGTGCTCCAGGGTTCAAGAAAGGATACTGCACGTATGGATTTGGCTCAGCCCCTCGTCTTAAATACCTTTATATTCAATGGGATTCCAAAAAAAAGGTCCACCAGAATAATTACACATTGACTATACTAGCGTCATGCGGCCGGGGAAGAGGGATGGGACGTTTTAAAACCAAACTCCCGCATTGTTCGGGTTAAGTACTTGGTAGTGTTTATTCTCTTTCATGTAAAACACCTTTCTTTTCACTAGATTAGGACTCGCAGCAGGGGTAATGTGACAAATAGACAGTAGGCCTAACGCTCAGGATGTTTATAAGTCCTGGGATTTATGTTGGATTTAGTGAGGAAATGGTGCATTCTTTTAACCAGTTCTGCTCACCTTGCTAGAAGAAACACTTGGCACCATCGTCGCAGCATCACACTGGCAGCAGTGACACGCCGGTAGAGGCTGTTGTCTGTGTCTAATGGAATGCAGGCACACACACACACACACACACACACACACACACACACACACACACACACACACACACACACACACACACACACACACACACACACACACACACACACACACACACACACACACACACACACGTCAACAATCAATCGCCCATGCAAATACACTTTCAAAGTTTAGTGTTTAAAAGCCTTAGTTAACAAGTGCGTTGATGACTGCTGTTTATTGCTTTAAATAAAAGGTATGTTCTGCTGTGACTCTTTTACATAGGCTGGAAATTGCACACACAACACACACACAATTCTTTGATTCAAGGTATATTAAAAAGAGGGTTGTCGCACTGCAGTGTCAAACTTACACCAGAAGGTCAGTGTTTTGAATACTATTTCTGAACGATCAAGACCTTTATAGAATACTCGGCAAACAAGTATTCTAGAGAAGATAGACGTATCAATTATTGTTTTTGCCGCGTTGCTTTTCTCTGTGTAATTTAAGATAGGTATCTAAAGGCAGACCCTAAATTTCTGAATGTGCCACTGTTTCCTGCCTGCAAATCTAAATTGCGGTAGAAATGATACCTGTCGCTTTTTTAGATCCTCAATAAAAATTATGTATTGTGTTGTGTACACCTCGAAAAGAAAGTGATTTGAAAACAACCGCTGTGATACAGTACGTCTTTTTTATATTCCTGAACAAATTATATAACAATGCCCGCAATCGTTCAGAAAAAAGCCGGTCAAGACAGCTCCATTATCCATTATATCACATTTTGCTCTTGCACCATATCCAGTAGGCCGATTACCAAAACATGTCTGCCAAAGGGTCAGGTTCAATAATGTAAAATGGTACGACTCAACCCCATTTAATCATCCTTGCTACATCGAACGCCTTTGCGTTGCTCCAGGGAGTTGGGAAAACCGCAATCCTTCACCTTGACAGCAAACTGCACACTTTACAAGGTTTTTTTGTTGTTGTTTTACTCCCCTTCACTCCAATTTGGCATCCCCGCTTCAGTTCTGCATATACAACCCCAAGTATAACATCCAAGGAATTTAAGATGGACGTTTGGGGTGTGAAACACCGACCGACACCCACAAGCGCTCACACCCACACACACACACACACACACACACACACACACACACACACACACACACACGCATGCATTCTTTTAACCAGTCAGTTGCGCAGTGGGAAGCCGGTGACCTTAATAGCAGTAGCTGTCAACGCAGACAAGGTGGCTGAACCGCCAGACAAGGCTGTCAAAACTCCACGCGGCTGTGACTAGCCATATTGAATGCAAACATGAGTGGCCATTTGTACCAACTTGGCAGGCTGAGAGGTGACTGTCGAAGAGAGAGAGAAGGAGAGAGACAGGGGCGGATCTAGGCATGGGCATGGGGGGGGCAATGCCCCCCTAAATGCCCAGTCTTCCCCACCTAACATGATGGCATGCAAAACGACAAACAATATTATATTTAAAATGATTTGAAACACTAGTACTGCTACTAACTATCTACAATTGTCACACCACTAAACCAACACCACTTCATTGAAAACAGAAAACTCTCTGAGTCAGACCTTTAGCTTTATGCATGCTGTGTGTCTGTTGCAACTTCAACAACAACTGGTGTTATTATTGATGCTTAATTGCCAAATAAAAGCCCTTAACCGAAAATGGTATGGGTGCGGCTTCATCGCCCGTGGCGCTTCGCACCACGGGCGACGAAGCCGCCCCATGCCATTTTCCCCTGCCCCCCCACCCCCCCCCCCCCCACCCCCAAATGGGGGAATGTTACATCCGCCCCTGGTTTGAAGACGTGCAGAGCAGACACACCGTTCGTGTTCTTTGGTAGAGTAACCCCTTTGGGTGTCCATCTGTAAGGACAACATTAAAGATGGGTTTCAAAATGTGATGGAAGGCATTTTATATCGATCTGTGTTCCGCGTCCAAGGAATAGAGGCCACGTTGGGGACTGGCCTACAGAGCTACAGCTGCAGTCCCGCCACCTTTCAGAACAGCGAGCGGCCCAGAAGTGAATTAAGCCATTCATTTTCCGCACAGACTTTGTGTTTTGTTGTCATGATTTGTCACAACCCAGGTTGGCGTTGTCCGCGGTGTAATCATCTTTATATAATTCATCTTTTTAAAGGTTCAGTTTTCCACACTTTTAGACCACATCTGTGGTAACTATGTATGGCCATACAACCCGACAATGCCTGCCAAATAAACTTTCACTTTTGTGTACTATTTATATATCAAAACTCCATGAAAAAAATAAATAAAATAATAATGACTTACTGAAAACAAAAATATGCTGCGTGATAACATTATGAGGCCCACAGCAATAAAAAAAGTCAGTCTACAAAAAATCACTTTCCAGGTAAAAAACGTATGGCTTTACCTGTAACTCTTCTCTGATTTGTCTGCTTCAAGGTGAGCAGAAAAGCATTGTAATGCTGCAGAGTGTTGCTATGGCGGAGAGAATCTTTAGTTCCTTGAGACAATATAAATCTCCAGCCTCCCACCACTGCCTCTTTGATATATAGATGGTTTATCTTTCTGAGAATAACTGCAAGTTGAGTTGACTCCCTCTCAGAAAAGACACATTGATTGATGCGTCATCATCTGTGCTTAAGGCTATGCACAAGAGACAACAGATGGAAGTTGTTTAATTCTATGTCATAAAGTTTGCCGTGTGAAACTGAACTTAGCGAAAACTTACAGTTGACCTGACTGCAGTGCTATGCAGAGCGCATAATGGTTCGTGCTGTGGTACTTCATTTGAATGCATATTTTTCAAAATGAAATATGCAATAGTGTGGGCAAAACGTAAACTCCACTATGAATTTAAAATCACAAGGACTATTAAAATTGGTATATTTAGTGACATGAGTGAGAGAATCCGAGATTGCCCATTCATGCACCACCATTCAGAGTTTCAGACACACACACAAAACTTCTCTGGATGTAAAAAAAATACACTGAGGATGGTAAAAAATACCAAGACATCTTGAGAAATGTAAAATTCATGGTGGAGCCTCTTTAAAGGTAATAGAGAAGGTTACAAACAGAATCCAACTCCACACTCTATTGGCTCATTATGAGGACTGCCGTGCTGTCCTTGGCTAAAACACTGCCTGACCCCACACATCCCCCTCCCCCTCTCACATTAGCTCTGCCTTCCCTGAGCCCCGACTGTTTTGTTTTCATGATTTGTTCACAACAAAGTTCTGGACCGTCTGCAGGGCAGAGCAAGTGTCTGCAAGGAAACAACTGCAGCATCAAAGTAGAAGCGCGTAGAGGGGAAAAAGGTAAAAAATGTATAGCTATACAGTATATATATATTATATATATATATATATATATATATATATATATATATATATATATATATATATATATATATATATATATATATTTGTTTTTTTTTTGTTTTTTTTTGCTAAAAAGTTGCCTCTATTAACTTTAACTAATGTCATGTTGAGCAGAAATCAGTTGGATTGAGTCACACTAGTAGGTGAATATGTACTTGGTGGACAGACACACAGGTGAAAGCATGGTGTGCTCTGCTGGGCCTGGCCATAGGGTTGCAACATGAGGCAATAATTGCCCCCCAAAAACAGTCTTCCGACAAACAAATATAAATCATTTTCTAATGGAAACACATTTTGAGCAATGTGCAGTTCAGGAAAGAGGATATTCGTAGATGCTTCCATTATACCGTAGTCACAGACACGCAGGTCAGATTTCACATCGACCGTCATCAGATTCAACAAACTGTTTTTTGGGGGAAAGAAGTCTAAGAGTGCTGTAGATGTCCTAAAATACATGGTTGTCTCAATTAGACTGGCGTTGCACAGTTAGAGAAGCTCTGCTGATGTTTCACGATCAATATTTTCACCTAGCAATCAATTGTCTGTCAAGTAGAGTGTAGGAGTTTTATTTTTATTTATTTGCCTTTATTTTAGCAGGAAGTCTATTTGAGACCAGAAATACAAGAGAGACCTGACCAAGATAGCAAACATGTCAACAAAACGACACAAAACAACCTGTGCAACATACACAGCTCCGCAGTGACGTCAGAGTGCCTATTCCAGAAGAGATTTCACTGTTCATTTTCCTCATTGACTTTTCAAAAAAAATTCTATAAAGACGTTTACACCACGGACGAAGCCACAACAAATAAAAATTTGTGAGCTCGAAAAATAATTAAATGGATGAAAAGGCGACACTTTCTTTGTTGTTTTTCATTGTTATTATTATGTGTTCGGTCCAAAATAGGGATAGGGATTGTCATGATCTGTCAGAACCTGATTTCACTTTGTATGACGCTTCATAAATAAATTGTTTTGTAAAGGCTATTAGGAAAATGAAGGGGGAATTTACTTCCGGAACAGGCGAGGGAGGGGGGGGGGGTTGTACACGCAAGTTTAAAAGTATAGGAAATCAGCCTTAACAAACTCAAAGTTTGCTTCCTTTAAAACTATGTAATTATGTTGCAAGTTTTTAAATTAAATTCCTCTTCCCGGTTGACAAACATCTTTCCAAATCATGATCAAAGCACTAATTTTAAGTACAAATCTGACAAAACAACTCAACTACCTCAAAACAAAGGTTGTGACAAGATCAGGCTAATTTCCTACACATAATCTTGAATGACAGCTTGTGTATTTTGATATTTTTTTCCCACAGTGAGATACAACCGCGGCCTTAAAACACTAATACTAATATCATTGCTATAAATAAACAACGGAGCAAAAATAATGAACAAAACAATAAGGTGCGTCTGACTGTTGAAGCGACACGTCGACCCCGCAACGAGATAACGGTTCCGTCAGACGGCGATGGAAAAAAAAGTAAAACAAGCACGCCTCACACACAAAAAAAAACGGCCTGGAGAAAAACAAAACCGTGCCATTAAAAAATGTAACAGGATTATCCTTTCTGTTTGTTTGTCACGGTGGATCATGAAAATTAGGGTTAAGAGAAGAAGAAGAAGAAGAGCTTAGAGGCACATATTGTTATCGCGGCTTCGGAAATATTAGAACGCAAACTGGCGGGGGCGATTTGCATATTCATTTATTGCTTTTTTTAAAAAATTCACCTTGTTAATTAAGGGTCCAAGTGTAACAATCACTTGATGCCACGTCTACACAAACAGCTTGACTCAGACGACGGCACCGCCGGGCGCGACACGATCACAAGCCAGGAGAGAACACACACACAACAATAACCCCCTCGTCTGTCTGGGTGATATTCAAGTAGGAGGCGAAATCATCTCAATAGAGGACGACGTCGACGTGAAGGGCTGGCAGAGGTAAGAGGTTGAGGTGTTTGTCGTGCCAGTTCTGCTTAGAGACAGACAGAGATGCTACAACTTGCGTCGTGCCATGCATCTAAAAGCTTACGTTTCCTGTGACCTTGACCTTTGACTGATTGGATGACTAGATTATATCATTATCGTCCTGATATAGAAACAAACACATGTACCGGTGAGTGCAATACACACATCACTCCAGGCATGGGAGTACAAGATATAACACCATATAACACACACACACACACACACACACACACACACACACACACACACACACACACACACACACACACACACACACACACACACACACACACACACACACACACACACACACACACACACACACACTTCAGTATTGGAAGCCTTTGTTTTCACAGCAAACCATAAGATCTAACAGTTTGTAATGCTTATATATTACTATAATTCCAAACTACCCAGGCTGCCTGAGGATTGATTCATTACCTTTTTGAGTGTAAGCCAAAGTTTTTGCATGATATTCCCCCTGAAATATAGTTCCATGGCTTGTTGTCAAACAACAAACTGTCATGGCCGCTGGTGCCTAGTGAAAGGAATCATCCTGTTCCAAAGTACTCATTTTCCCAGAAGCCTTTGCACTCTAGAGAGACAAAGATGGTCATTGCATGAAGATAAGACAACTTGCATTGGCGCCACTAGAGGTGAAATGTATAATTGCAGTTGGACTCATCCTGACTCCTCTCAAATGTTGTGTGAGTTTGATGCTGGGATAAAGAAAGATCGATAACAAAATGGATTTTATTCTGATTTGTCTCACTAAAAGAAGCCATTTAGTATGAATATGTTGTAAATATTGTGTGCCTTGTGATGATTGGGTCCAGTATTTAATTCAGTGTCCGTGGAGGAATAGATCATAAGCTGTGTTCACATTCATTCTCCCATTGGAAATGGGACATTCTCGAGGAGGCGCTCTGTCACTGGATGGTAAACACAAGGTTGCCGGTTCGAACCCAGGATAAAGTTGCTATATAAATGCATTTACCATTTTTCCGGTCTTCTAAGATTGCAAGCAATATTGTAAAGCAAGTTGGCCTCTTGGCTAGAGCGACGGAGCTTTCAAGCGGAGATGTCATCAACACGTGCCTCATATACAGTACATGGACTGGATTAAATGATGAGAACACAACTGGGGCAACTCGTTAATCGCTAGGAAGCCGTTGTACAATGAATTAATGGAATGTTGTGATTCGAAGTCAAAAAGTGAACTGGATCTCGAGTGCGTAGTCGTGTCCTTCAGAATAATAATTTCCCTTCTCTACTCTTCATGTTTCACATTCAATTTGCAGTAAGGTTGCACATATGCAAACCACAAGCAATCAAACTGTCCTAACATGCAGCTGTTATATCCTTCTGTCACCACGGAAATTAAAGCTGAAACACCGTCTGAAACATCTGCATTTTGCCTTTTCTCTTTTCCTGTGCGCGAGCACATATCCTGTTCTCTTCTCTCTCCCTCTCTGGTCTGCTCGGCGTGTCGACTTTCTCTGCAATTTCCCAGGTTTTATAGAGTGCGTACACGGCTCATTCTTGGCCCATTTAGCAAAACTGTACAGTTTCTACATGGCTGCCTCTGCTGAAGTTCAAACCCGGGTCCCAGACACCCTTCAACTGACATCATCCCCAAAGCTTCCCCAGGAGACCGATAAAAGCGCCGTGAGCACACCACACACGTGCGTGCACGCACGCACTTGCGGTTATGTATTATAGGAAACAATGCAAAGCACAGCAAAAAAAGAGTGCTAGATCCAGAGTCATTTCACTCTTGAGTCATTGTTTGTGACCCTGAAATGCACAATTGCACAACTATTCTTTGCACCGTGCATTATCATGTCTTCCCTGCGCTTTTGTAGACACCACAGTGGTATGCTACGTCGACTTTGCACATGGAGGTGTGATTATATAGGCCTACAAGCAGAATACAAAGCTATCCTCCCACACTTAAACGAACACCACTTCTCAACCTATCCTCATATTGACACTCAGCCCTCAACTGAGACACACAGACTAGTTTACAAAACAATGGTACAGTTTTATCATGATCACTAGTGAGGACCAAATATATTATGTTGAAAAGTGCTGAAGTGGTCCTTTAAGTCGACGACCCTGGAGCTCACCTTTAAGGTATCTAAATGCAAGTGTTTGAATGTATGCAAGAGCTTTGCATAGGCAGGCACCTTCACAGCAAGTGTATTTCCATTGGGTTTACTGAAGAAGATGCTTTTCTGATTGACTGCACCTGATGGTGCACACAAGTGCATGCATGCATGCATGTCTGATGGACACACAAGTGCATGCATCTCTATTGTGGCTACACAGACTATCGTGCAGCGGAACCTTTTGGGCGAGAAAGTGAATGATGCACCTGATGCACCAATGGTCACTGCATCATTCCCCCAACAACGCTGAACGCTTTGGCAAGGCACTGGCAACACCAAACTGCTCAAGTGGAGTTGCTGTACAGTATCAGGCTGTACCAGTTGTACTGGTCAACTTCTAGTACAGTATCAGACTACTGGTCAGCTCCAAGGTTTTAATGTGGTCTGTCTGTCTGTCTGTCTTTTTGTCTGTCTGTATGTACAAGGTGTTGCTGGAAATGAGCTACTACTACCCTGGCTAAATAAAGAACAAGAATAAAAAGGGGCGACAATTTTGTTTTTGTTGTTTAAAGCCCTCCTCTGTTCTGAATGCAGATGGTGCCACAGCCCCTGTAGGCCTCATTTGCAGAGCCACTACAAAGCTGGCATTCAACTTTAGTAAAGACAGAACGCCAAGCTTTGTAGTCTCTTTGTTGTGGTGCAGCCAGAGGGTGGGTGAGGGGGCTGCGATTGAGCCAGGTGTGTTGGTCAAAACGGTAGAAAGATTGTCAAGAGCTGTTTACCATTAACACACTGAGGTGGTATGTCGCTTGGATGCTCACGAATAGCATCAATGCTACTGAGCTAAAATGAGGCCCGTACTTTCTCTAGAAAACGCCAATATTCCCATCGCTCTCTCCGGATAAATCAGAAAAAGACCTCTGAATATCACAGATCTGTTCAACACCACAGGAGGGGCTTTAGTTTCTGAGGGGAAAAAATGCCTGCAAAGTTGCGGCCTAAAACAGAAGCCATTCTACTTGAATGACACTCAACTACAACACTCCTGTGACAGGAGTTTATCCTCATCACCCTGTGCACTCGATTCTATTTAAATATATTGGCGTTTAAAGTTTGAAAAATGCGCTGTCTCTGTGTTCAAAGTGATTCTCCAGTCTGTCCTCTGTCTATAAGTCCCTTTGAAACAAGCCTTCCCTTCATTTCTGGCACTTAGACTTGCCTCCACATGAGGGGGAGGAAACAATTAGTGCGACGTGACTGATTGTTAGTCTTTAATTGGTCTCAATTTGGCGGAAGGAAGAGGATCGAACTTGTATTAAATGGCTGTCTTCTTTCGTTTGTTTTTTGTTTTTAGAAAGCTTAAGTCATTAATATTTCAATAATGTGTTTTTTCATTAACTAAAGACTGGACCGAATCATCATGAACAGAAAAAAAGATTTGATTTATATCCAGAATTGGTTTATACTGTATATTCCAGCCTCTCTGGCCTCACCATCCATCTTCACTTGACACATTTTTGTTTGGACTCGGGTCGACTTTCTCCGACGTTTAAAAAGTCATCTGCTTTCATTCACCTGTCCATCAGCACCGGTGCTACTGTGAAGTCCCACATCATCACGACCACAGAGGAGCCATACAGTACGTTACTGAAGGCAGAGCAGCTCAGAGAAGACTTATATACTGGAGTATATAGAGCCGAAACCTTTGTTATTCTTCGGGGAGGGCCTGGGTGTGTTGTAGCACCTTCTCTGACACATTTCTGATATGTTTACACATCTCAGCGTGATGCACGTGTAAATAAATAACTGGGTTCTGACTGAGGGTATGTGTGCGTGCCTGTGTGTGTTGGTGTGCGAGTGTATAGGAGGTGTGTGTGTGTGTGTGTGTGTGTGTGTGTGTGTGTGTGTGTGTGTGTGTGTGTGTGTGTGTGTGTGTGTGTGTGTGTGTGTGTGTGTGTGTGGCTGTCTTTGTCGCGTACGGTGCTGACAGGTCCGATCAGACGGCGGTGACAGCGCATGATTGTCAAAATGCCTGTCGCAGGACTGGCAGGCCGGGCGCTGCTTTGACACGCGCCGTGCCGCCGCATAGCCTTATTTTCCACTTCCCTTCTCTCGCGCCCCTGTTTGCTTTTTTTTTGTCACATCTCTGT
Source organism: Benthosema pterotum (assembly GCA_039105355.1). Lineage (NCBI taxonomy): Eukaryota > Metazoa > Chordata > Actinopteri > Myctophiformes > Myctophidae > Benthosema > Benthosema pterotum. The sequence goes on along the minus strand of CM076970.1, from coordinate 26,459,804 downwards.
TTCCTGGCAGTGAGGAGGTTGGTTTAACTGAGAGTGAAGGTAGATATAAAAAAATAAATAAAATAAAAACAGACAAGCGCAAGGTAGCAGGAGGAAGTCAATCTCGCGCACACACACACACACACACACACACACACACACACACACACACACACACACACACACACACACACACACCGACGGCAAAGCCGGCATAGTGACAATGTGGGAGTCAAAACCGCCACTTGGAAAATCTCTGGCATGGCTGCTGCTGCTGCTGGGCTGTTTTATATTTATTTTTTATTTTTTTTGACAAACAAGGCCTGCTCCTCATATATGGAGGGTTCCGGACAGGTGGGACAGGTAGCAACGCATGCATTCCCCCTCCAGCAGCAATGCACACACACACACACACACACCACGGTGCGTCTGGCTTGCTTTGGATGGTACATCACCGACGTCCAACATTTCACAGCCGAGCTCTCATTTATTTTGATGGGCGTTAAAGGGAGCGCGTCAGTTAGAACTCCGCGGGGCGAGCTATCAGGGTGCCTCCCCGTCGCACCGGGTTGAGGATAACGCCAAACAAACCTAACCCGTCTGGGCAGGGGTGTGTGGGAGGGGAGAGACTCCGGAAACTTCTTTCTTTCTTTCTCGGCACAAAGAGTTAATTGAAGGGGAGAGATATATATAAAAATGACAGGGTGTTTCTTTAACTTTTGACAGTGATAAACTTGTAATGTGGTTGATGGGGTGATTACCGGGTAAAAATGAGAAATATCCTTTCTCCTTATTGACGGTCCAGTGATGATCAACCCCGGACGACGTTAAAAAACGTCAGGCGTATCACGGGAGTGACAGCGAGAGAGGGAGAGAGAGGGAAAGCGAGAGAGAGAGAGAGAGAGAGAGAGAGAGAGAGAGAGAGAAAGAGAGAGAGAGCACAATATGTCCGCAATGTATGCGATGCCTCGTGACAGATCCTCAGAAAAATGAGAGGGAAGGAAGGCCCCCAACCCCCTCCCCTTCCCACCCGTCTGTCTGCCTCAACCAACTTTGTAGGAAGTTGGTTATACTGTCGCACAGAAGAAGAAGAGGAAGATCTGGGACACGGCGGCCTACCCTCGGTGGAGATGTTAGGCGAGGCGAATAGTGACAGGCCGACATCCATCCAGCCTCCTCCTTCCTTTCCGACTTGTCTATTTATATGTATATTCATATTCATGAGCACCCCATCGGATCGGACCACGCGCCAGTGGCGATGCATTTAGCGTTATTGCGGTGGAAGCTGAACCTCCACGGCCCTCCTCTCCCTCTCTCTCTCTCTCTGGCATCTGACAGAGAGAGATTGCCGCGCGTAGCAAGCCGAGTGACAAAGGACTGGCAGGCCGCGGATGCTAAATCATCGCATCGACGCGAGGCGCTGCACGCGCGCCGCAATGAAAGGCTCGGTGGTGGAATCTCATCTCGGAAGACTTGTAAAAATGACTCTAGCCTTCACTTTGGGCATTAAGTGGATTGTTTGTCCCTCTATTAATACATCTCTTAAAAGTCGCGTGAGTGAGTCTCCCGCCCGCCCGGCGCTGCTGAGATCGTCTTCTTGTTAGACGTCAGGGGGGGAAAAAGGGAACGCGGGGCTGCTGGATGTTATTATTTATGACTCTCTCCGGTGTTTGTTCCCCCTTGTGACTTTCCTCAAACTTTTTACCCTCAGGACCGCAGGAATGAGGGCGTTGGGTGGGGGTGGGGTGCTGTAAAATGAAAAGGATTTGAGATAATGTGCATCCGGCGCGCTTTGACTTAAATGCGGCGGGATATCTTCTGTGCTGCTCTTAATTTAACAGATGTTAAACAGTCCATGGATGTCCGTGTTTGTCACACCTGCAGCTGAACTTTTATCACAAGACGATTCATGATTTTCTTTACCCTAATTTAAATTTCTCCACAACATTATCTGAGTGGATACTAAGTGAATACTGTCTGAATACTAGCAAAATAGTCATCATTTCTACCAGGTTATCGCTTGTCTTTCTGTCTGTCTGCCTGCTTGCCTGGCAATATTTGCATGTATCATTATAATTAGCCCTTCACTAAGTCCCTCCCCAATCCACCCTTGTCCAATAGGTACGTTAGCAGAACCCACCCCCAAAGGGTGGCGTTTAGAGAAGGGCTAATTGATCAAGGAGAACAATGTATGAATGTATAAATGATTCATTGCAAATAAACTGTCCCTCCAGAACATGGGATAAACATCCCACGACACACCAGGACATTACAATGCATATTAAATGCCCTCCAGTTTACTAATGCAGCGTTTTATCTTCCCACATGTGAACGTAACAACACATTACTATAATAACATGCTTTTGCATGTGCCAACATATGGCAAAACTCAGGTTTGTCAGCGTCATATGCGTCCACAAGCAAAGACAAAGATGGAGAGTACAAAAGTACTCTACAAGCATACTTTATGTCGACACTGACCCTCCCGCAGGAGGATTAGTGCAGTGCCCACGTCCTCAAGTCAGTGGGACCAAAAACACCACAAAAGGCTCTGGTCAGGCTCTGACCAGTGGGTCTAATCAGCCAAAGTTTTCAGCCTCTGCCTCAGCCAATTGATTGCAATCCCCCACACCTGCCAATTGACTACATAACCAGACCACTTTTCACAGTCAGTTTGCAGCACGTTGCAGACTCAGGCAGACAGATAGACACACATCTCCGAATATGCATGGGCACAAACGAGACCGATACAACTGGTGCTATTGAACAACAGGTATTATTCGTTTCCCAAAGTGTACTGTTCTCCAGTACTCATTTGTCCGACATGCACGTACAGGTCTAGGTATAGTAAACGGCAGCATTTCTAATTCAACCCAAAGTTATTATTATTCCCTAACAGAGGCGAATTCCCGAGGTGTCCGTATTAAACATTTGCAAGGGCCCAACAACACGTGGTTGGTAATAGAGGGCCCTCTTTCTCTGCGGGCCCCCAGTGCCAGCGCACTAGCCAGCCACACTGTCTGTGTTTACCCCTCTGCTGTCTGCAGGCCAAAGGGGATGAAACATGCCCAGAGGTATACCAAAGGCCCCCGGAGGTGACAGCAGCCCTCAGGGCTAGTGCTAGTGCTAGTGGCGGAGACTTTTACGGTTTAATAAATATTTTGGAAGTCCACTAGTGATACGCGTGTTTGTGGGGTCTAAGAATTCCAAGCGACTCGAGTGCTTCTTGAAGGCCCCATAGCCACCGTTTTTTTTTTCTTTCTTTCTTTTTGCAGAGAAGAAGAAGTTCCCTTTCCTTCGCGGCGACGGCGGTGGTCAGTTTTTCCCCCGCGGACATGCCAAGGCTTGACAACCGCCGCGCCACCATGCCTCAAGAAAAACGGGTAAGAAAACAGTAAACATGTTGAAAAAGGGAGTGAAAAGTTGGTATATGCGGCATGTGTGTGTGCACCAGTCCCCGCCACTACCGCCGCCGCGCATTGCTGTGACTTGTGTGCGGCCATTCGTCGAAAACTCTCTACCCCCCCGTCTATCCACAGACTTCCTCCCTTCTCTTTCTCCTCCTATCTCTCTCTCTCTCTCTCTCTGGCTCTCTCTCTCTCATTTCTTCTTCCCCATCTCCTCCACCGCCACCGCGCATGCAGGCCCCTAGAGTTCCCTTTTCCTATAGTTTCCTTTCCCTCAAACTGACAGTGGTGGCTGTGCATAAAGATGCCGCTGCCTTTTGCATAATGCGGATGCCGCCTTCTGTAGGTCGGATGAACCTGCTTCGACATGTGTCAGAAGACTCGCCGTCTAGGCTTGGACTAATGATGGCACGCCGGCCGGCCCACTGCCCCTCTGCTCGCACACATGCCCACTCTCACAGATACAGTACGTGTGTGTGTGTGTGTGTGTGTGTGTGTGTGTGTGTGTGTGTGTGTGTGTGTGTGTGTGTGTGTGTGTGTGTCGTGGCTGTGAGGGGTGGGCGGGCAAGTACCACATCAGGAGCGCTCAGGACACTTACTGCGGGATTAACCGGCAACCTTGTGGTTACCATCTAGCCCCCCCCTAATGCTAACCCCTAAATAATGCGCTAATAACGCTTAGAACACCAAAAGGTGTTCAAGCAAAACAGAAACAGACAGCAGAGAGAACATGAACCGCTGTCAGGTTGGCCTAGATGGGGGGACACGGGATCCGTGTCACCTGAATTTACCGGCCTAATATGACAGCCGAGTTGTGATCCCTTGTCTGGGACGCGTCAGTGTAGCATAGGCTCACTGGGTAGTTTTGGGGAGGAGGGGGGCTCCTGCTGCTTATTCTCATGCAAATGATGTCAGGTTTTTTGGACAGAATGTGAATGAGATTCGTCACACTGTCCGTCCGCGGGACTCTGAAACCCGACCCACCTGACAGTGGTTCGTTCTCCTTTCCTTCTGCGAAACGAAGGAAGGAAGGAAGGGGGCCCCCCACTCCCGAGATGAAATAAATGCGACATTTGACATTCAAATCTGGCAACCCACCACCCCCCCACAACCCTCCAAGACTAGGAATAGTTCAAAATAATGAGGAATTTGAAGAGCGGGGAAGTGCAGTACTGTGTGTGTGGTGTAACCTATTTACCTTTCTTGGATCCAAAAGGGCACATTTCCAAACTCCAGCAGGCGACACGGCGATATCAGATTACTGATGTACACAATACACACCTTTGCCTGTCCAAAGTTTCTTTTTTTGTGGCAAAACAACACCCCCCCACACCTCACACACACACATAGTAGGAATAGTCGCTACCAATTATTTACAAGACCATGTACAGTATGTCTGTTGACCCGCTAAAAATATATATTCTGCAGCTAGGCCAGCCACAGTTGGTACTAGGAAATGAGCGAGGGTTTTTGAATAGCCCTATGTGGTTGGAAACAATGCTAATGAAAAGCATTCTTTGTTCATAAACATTCTTTTGCTGTTTTTTATGAAGTCACTCCAGACATGACCTGTTGGCAAGGGTCGAAAGGGTGTCGTTTGCCGGTAACAAGTTTTTCTATCAATACATGTCTCCTTCTGTCTCTGCACAGTCAACAATGATTGTAGTGGCGTTTCACACCTGTGGGCCCCCGCCGCGACATGACTGACACCGCCGGGGAGAGAAAGAGCTCACGACAAAAAAAAAAAAAAAAAAACGAAAAGACACTTCATCCATTCAAGGTGGCGGCGACGTGCGGTGGCAGTCGTCATCATTCTCGAAAAGGAATCCACTTTGTCAGGTCTCCATTCTTCAAGAGCGAGGCTCTCTCTTTCCCCCCTAGCTGGCCTGATGAATTATGTCGTCGGTATCTTAAAAAAAAAAAAACAAGGCTTGCGTACGAGTGACAGGTAACGCACAACACTTTTACAAGATGTTTCTTCTGACTGCCGGCGGGATCTCTTTGACAAGGGGACAAATGTGTCAAACTAACGTCGGAGGCTGAACTCTTTATTCGTGACGAGGTGCCAAAAAGCCTTCAGCGTTTCTCCGTTCAACCCTAATGCTTGTGTACAGGTTTTTGAAGGTGCTCGTCGTGGTCTATATAATGCTTGTCACATCGGCTGTCTGTCAGAGACAAAGGACATGTGAGTGGGCATGAGTTGGATACTTTAGCAGGTTTGTTTGTTTTGTGGGAGACACGTCTTGACTGGGGAGTCTTGAGCGCTGCTTTTCAGCTAACAACTAAACAAAGTGCTACTATCTGGCATGCCACCGTACCGCTAGGCCTAATGTTTTCGACATTGTATACGATTTTGAAAAAATGATTTAAAATAAAATAAAATAACCCATCTACACCGCACCATTTCAAAACCGTTTAAAGGTGCGGTCAGTGGTGAACCGGAAACTGTTTTTTTTTTATCACGGATCCAACCCGATTATCTGGCACAGAGGGTTTCTGAACCAATCAGAGCAGACATCCCTTCAGGCGATGGGATGGCATAGCATGAGGATCTACCACAATGCATGGAATGTTTGTTTACAATAGTCGCTCAACTCTGACACTGCTATGTGGCTTATTTCTATCATATTATGTGTACATATATTTTAATGCGATGATTGAGTTTAAACCCAGCAATACACTGTCTGGATGCCAGAATTAAATCAAGGCACTTATGTTTGTGGAGGATGATTCAAAAATGGGATAAATGTCGGCTTAATTTCTATTGGCTTTTATTGCTGTGGGCCTCATGACGTCATCACGCAGCACGTTTTCGTTTAAAGGAAGTCATTCAAAATAGATTTTTATGAATTTTGATAAAACACAAAAGTGAAAATGCTCACCTTTGTTTGGTCTGCATAGGCATGAGCATAATGGGCCCTTTGCCTATCAACAGATAACTGAATGACACTTTTTTGTGGCATTTGTAGTCCAGAACCTTGTCACAATTCTGTGCTTTTTCTTGGAAAACATTCTAAAATCCAGGATGTCATTTCTGTCATTGTTGGACTGGCAATAAAGAATACATTATTGTTAATTCAATGAGAAGAATAAGCAACTACACAGAAAAGTAAACAAGAATAAATTAAAAGCTTTTCAAGTCAATTATTTATGACCACCACAAATGCAAGGCTCATTAATAAATAAAATGTAAAATCTACAGTATGTCATATTACAGTCATCCTACTACATTAGCTATGTGACATATTAGACTTGTACCAAGGTTTGTCAGTTGACTAAACTAATGTGCATTCTTGTTAAAAAATGTTCAGCAATAATTGTGCGGGTTAAATTTGGTTCATGACCATATTTACATGGCAGCCATTTTGCTCGTACAATGTGCAATACGCTGGGATTTCCCCCCATGGGAAAATGACTTCTCACTTGATTTATTACCTCAGTGAACATTTTCCTAATGAGTTTATGTTGTCAGTCGCTAGTTTCAAGTCTTCTTCAATAAAATATGATGTTTATATGTTTAAATCAGTGGCCTTCAAAGTTTTTTTTAGGCTAAGGACCCCTTCGCTGAGAAAGAGATGACACAGTGACCCCGCGCTTTGTGATAGACTTGTTTGATTTTTGTTTTTGTTTCTTTTCTTGTTTTTAGACATGCCTGAAACTAGCTGATCTACAAGCTCAAGGTTTTTATTGTCACTTCACAGGTTTACAGAAGTAAACAAGTGGGTAAAAATACTTTTTGGGTTCAAGTCATTAATAATGCAAAAAAAGAAGAAGAAAATAGTTCCTTCCCCTATGGTAAACCCCCTAGCAGTCCCGGACACCCTGTTGAAGAGTAAGTAATGTAAATTATTTGTCCCCTTTATAGTAGATTATATGTCGAGAACAGATTATGCACTACATAATCTGTCAGCAGGAGCGTTCAGAACGTGTATACATTGGTGCTAGTGAGAGGCGTGCTCAAGCCCACCAGTGAAGCCCTCCAGTGTTGAAACTGTGGAGCCCGAGTGGCGAAAAGTGGAAGTGCAGCACATTAGTAGAAGTGTACGGACGTTCATGATGCCACATGCGTCAGCATGAACGCCATGTAGTGAACCAGCTCTTGGTCCGGTTCACACGCTAGAGCCTGCCCCTATGGAGGCAAATCCAAAGGAAGCAAACAGCAGAGAAAACAGCAGAGAAATTGCCTTTAGACTAATAATGGCAATAAAGCCATTTTATGACTTTAGGACCCAAATCGCAACGAGAACAGAAGAGTTTATTTTATGATGATACCATTAGACCAAGTCTTTGACTGTACTCTGTGCTGTTAAATGTTTTCTGTCTAATAAAATACTCAATCACTCAATCAAAGAATCATGTGTGATTGATGATACGTAGCTACAACATACTCCAGCAAGCTGCACCCTCTCATCCAAAGAGTCACAAGGATGCAACCTCTTTATCCAGTCTGGTCACAGCCAATTTTTGAAACTCAACTCAGCTTAAAAAAAAAAGAAAAAAAGAAAATCGGACTCCATGGGTCACATCATGGGCGACTGTCCAATTTCTACCCTTTTGCCTCCATCCAGAAAATCAGCCAAAAAGTAGAGGTCTGTCGGTCTGTCTGCCTGAGAGTCTAACTTGTCTGTCCTGGGGCTAATCTTTCAGAACAGCTGGACCATTCAGTACCAAAATGACTTTGCTGCCAGTAAGCCAAGGGAAGTAATACCCCCAGTTTAATTTCATACTGGAAGCCAATGGCTGTCCAAAGTAGCCTGAACCTTTGCCCAAATATGAACCCGACCGACTCCAAAGTACTGTTCTAATAGTACATGATGGACACGATCCACAAAGAAGTGACCCCTATTTGTTTATTTTGCAGTCTAGGTTTATATACTCCAACTTGCCATCCTCACTGCGACTACTGCACATGAAAACAACATATAATAGAATAAGAAAATTGTCCACATGCCCTTGTCTGACAAAGAACACCCTCCAGGAGGAAACTGTGTTATTTTTTTTTGCAATGGCCCATAAAATAAACAAGTAAGCAAAGTGCAAAAGGCTATGCATCGGGATGCATTTTTGCATCTATAGCTTGCAACTTCAGAAAACATGAATGCAATGCCTTCCAGTATAGGACGGGGGAAATCACAGAGGACATGGTTAATTCCCTGTGCATTGTTTTTCCCCCTGCGTTATTGCCACCAGTATGCGAGTAAACATGACACATGTCACAAGCCTTCCCACAGTCTCCATTCAGAGTATGCATTATCCTGGCAGTTCGGTTGCTTCACGGATTTGCTAATGTTCACCATTCAGTCGCAGTTCAGCTCCGCCGCGCGACTCCAGGCTTTCCATTCTGATTATTCTAAACGGAAATCAGAGTGCATCACACGGCCCCTTGTCAACAAACACCATTTTGTCGAACATCAAATTCGCGGCTGCTCAGCCTCCGCTACGCCTCGGTTTGTCTGGCAACGGTTACGACATGGAGCCAATTTATTTTGTTGTTTGATTTAAGGACGAGAAATAAATAAATAAGCGACGGGAGTCGCAAAGAAGAACAAACAAAAACAGCGAGCTTGTCTCTCGAAAAAGCCACATGAAGAGACAACAGATTTGTTGTGACATCTTTTTGACAAGACAAAGATGACTTTGTTTTTTTTGTGCGCACGGGCATCTATGAACCTGCTGATTCCGTTTTTCCGTTTGATGGAGACGCTCTCGTCGTACATGGTTACGACATAAGAAAGCGATTAGATGTTTTGACAGCGGCCCGCGTCGCGTTATGACACTGGTCTGCCAGAGGAACTGGTAAGTAATGGAGTAGTAGTATCTTCTGGAAATGCTGGAGTCATAACAAGTGTAAGATCAAAAAAAGCCGCTGGCTTTAATTTTGTCCACAAATCATGATGACAGAGTGCATTGCGTGTGGGTGCGTGTGTGCATGTGTGCATGTGCTGTACGTGCATCTGTCACCCATATCGAGAAACGTCTGACCAATCAACTTCAAACTTGCCATGTGTATCACAGAGGACCTGTACTGAACGGGGAATCGGTCAGATCAGCAGTTGTCTAGAAACCGAAAGTCTAGAGGTGGAGGATTTGTACTATGCATGAGTACTATATTTCTTTGATACTCATTACTCTTACACTTAAGTACAATTCTAAGACAAGGCCGGTTGCGTAATCTTACTCAGTTATATTTCTAGGAAAAAAGTAAAGGTACTTTTAGGGCATCTTTTTCTCCCACACTCCTGAAGTGAATAAAAGTGAGTATCACAAAACACATTCTCCACTGGGATCTGCGTAGAAGCGGAAATGCGTCATTAAGGCAGGGGCGGACGTAACATTTCCCAATTGGGGGGGCAGAAGAAAATGGTAAGGGGGCAGCTTCATCGCCCGTGAAACTTCGCACCACTGGCGATGAGGCCGCCCCCATACCATTTTCGCTAGTGTTTCAAATACTTTTAAATATAAGCACTGAAATATCTTGGGTTGTTTTGCATGCCATCATTTTTGGTGGGGCAGACTGGGCATTTAGGGGGGCATTGCCCCCCATGCCTATGCCTAGATCCGCCCCTGCATTAAGACATGCTCATAGATGGATATCTCAGTACAGTATGTCTGTCTGTTCTGTTCCATAATACTGTAATACATGTCATCATCAATATGATGTCTAGTACTGACAGCATAGCAGATCTGACACAACAAAGGTCCGATGTGGAGAAACATGCAATGTGAAACTGCAATCGTCTGACACGCCTGTGTCCAAGTTGGCTCCTGATCAATGCTATTTCGGTCTGTACATTCAAAATATTGTAATCCACGTGAATTTTCTGCCATGTATGTGATCATGGAAATTATGTTTATATGAGATGTCTGAATCTGTGTCTTTGCTATATTTGAATCAGAATCCTAAACGATGCTATTGATAACTTGCTAGCCATATTTGGTCCACTTGACCCGCACAACACATGCAATACTGATCTGCCCCTCAAATGAACAGTTTGGATCTGGTCACCCTAGGTGACAGTGAGCCAGTTTCACTGGGAACTTTGAAAAGTTTCCAAATGCGCCAAGCTACAACACGTGACACATTTATCACTCTGAACACTGTAGCGCTATAGGACTGTTTGATGTCTCCTCTCATCTATTTTGCTCCGGTGGAATCAGTAATTCCCCTTTGTTCCTGACATCAGTGTGTTTTTCGGTTACACTCTGCGGCCCCTCCTGCCTTTCATCCCTCCGACATTTATATATACGTGACTAATCCCCTGTATATTCGATGGCTCATTCTCATGTCTCCCCGTTGGCACCTTTAGTGCGCGCCGCGCGGCAGGAACTCTATTGTTTCCTCCGGGAAAGACGCCTTAGGCTAGTGTTCAAACGTGCGTGGGGTGGGAGGCATGTCGACTTAAATACCTTCGCTGAAGACGTGCTGTGGAACCTCCTTTATCAGGTGTCTTGCTAGGTGTCTTCTGTGAAAAAAAAACCTTTAAGCTTAAGCTTCCCGTGGCAAAACACAGAAACTTTAAGTCTCAATAAAGCCCTAGCATGTCTTCTGGCAGTGTTTTATTCTAACCTAAAGAACGGGGGTCACGCATATTGAATGGGATGATTCGAGTCTAATAATGGCAGGCCCTTCCTGATGACAAAAACAACTGTTGCTTATTCAGCAATAAGATGCTGACATTCCCACAAGCAACGGACACCACTGGGATGTTATTGCAGCATAGTTTCACCTACTTTTGTATACAGTGGGGTGTGAGTAGTTCAACCTAACAATTTTGGAGATGATCCCAAACATTTTTTGTGTTTGTTTATTTGTCCCAGCATCAAGTTCCACACACTTGTAATTGCTGTTTGCGAGTTGTTTTATGTTTCATTTTGGTAATAATCCAGATTCACCACAAACATTGTGGTGAGACTGAGGTGTTATGATGATGCAACAAGAAATAAACCATGCGCAGTTGCTAAGGCTTCTGGGAAGTGGGAAACTGCATGAGTCCAATGCAAGGTGAACGACTGCCTACAACTCTGTTAAAGGGATATTCTCTTTGTCCTCAATGTGTTGAACGCTGTGACATTTCTGTCAGCTCACAAACAAAAGGTAACTACACAATCCTAGCAGTCTGGGTAGGTTTACATGATTAGATTTAAAGCAGCAGAGCTGTTAATACCATCCATTTCATGCTTTTCAAACATTTCAATCACACATTCTTTGCGGCTCCCTCTATACCAAATCTCTTTGCCTAATATAGCATCTACATTGTAGAACAGCCATTTCCACTGAACGTTGGCCTGTCATTGGTTATGAATTGAACCGGTATAGGGATGCTAGAGTTCATGGTGGTTAGCCCATCCGTTCTATACACATTACCTTCAAGTAGGATCAGAGTGCATGGCAGGACTGCTGCTGCGGTGAACCATGGAAAGGGCTGTGTGCAAGAGCAGCCAAGTTGATGTCTGGGGCCGACTGGGAAAAGAACAATACGTACAGTACAATGTAACAGATGCATTATACAGGTATATAGGACCTGCCAATATGAACATAATATTTACTTTATGCTCTGTTAGGGCTTCTTGGACTGCTGTCGTGAGTTGTGACATCTTGGACACTGGGTCAGCTTCATATTAGGAAAAGGGCATATTTTAGGGCAGGGGTGGCCAACCCGTGGCTCGCGAGCCGCATGCGGCTCTTCAGCTGGTTACATGTGGTTACATGTGGCTTCCACATGAAACCATCAAAAACCTTTTTTTTTTATACCAGGGCCCACCATTTATTCAGAATTTGAGCCATGGACTACCATTTGATGACATTTTAGCTCCACAGACCCCAAAGCTAAAGATTTTGTTTACTTTCGTCAACAATTCCAGGCTGGATTTCAGAGAAAACACAACAGTCAAACATACAGATCAAAATGACCATTAATCTTCTACATTCTCTAGTTGTGTAGACTTGGGCTAATTCACATGATGAATATTTTAACTCTTGAGAGTGTAAACATGAAACCAAATGGACCCGCAAGGGTCCATTTGGTTTCATGTTTACGCTCTCAAAGAGTTACATCTGGCTAACCAACTTTCCATCATTTAGCCCTGGGCCCACCTGGAATGCTCTTTGATGTGGCTCTTTGCAGTAACACAATGAAAAACGTGGCTCTTAGACTCTGACTGGTTGGCCACCCATATTTTAGGGGCTGATGAACACATGGAAATACAGTAGTAGTCCATATCTACAACTTTCGCTGTGATTTCATGAAATAAACTCATACGAAACCTTGTAGAGTGCAGATATGTACATCAAACTCATCTTCAACTATTGTACATGTGCAACATAAAGCCTTGTCTTTAATCTCGTCTCTTAAATATCAATTATCCAATGTAATCCTGGGTGCTTTCCCTGCCAACTGCGGACTGACCTCATGCTTCCTTATATGCATGAAGAGTCCAAGATGCTGCATCTAACAAAAAATGCATTTTCAGGGGTGGGGATACTAATTTTATCCAATTAGGAACTCATACAGGACAAGACAAACAAGTGAATGTTGGAAGTGACAAAACCTTGTACAGGAACTCTAGTGTACAAAAAAACAGTGGCAGACAAAACAAGTTGATGATATTTGTGAGCGTCGCTCTCCCCATCTATTTTTGATTTGATTTTCTGTTCAATGAAGTGTACTTAATAACTATATACTATAACTATAGTGTATCAGGGAGCTTTTTAAACTTTCAATCAAGAATCAACTTTTTTTTCTCAACCAAAACATACAGTATCACTTCAATAACAACTACAGTATAAGATGGAACTCTGTCATCACTGTAGTAAGTTTTAGATTCAGTTATTGATTTATTGAAATTAAAATGATTTCTATTAAGTCAGGTTTTTTCAACAGGTGGTCCGGGTACCACCAGTGGTCCCTGAGAGGATTCCTGGTGATCCCCAGGCTAGACCAGATGTAACTCTTTGAGTGTAAAAATGAAACCAAATGGACCATTGCGGGTCCATTTTTTAACTCTCAAAAGTTAAAATATTCATCATGTGAATTAGCCTACACAGGTCTACACAAGTAGAGAATGTAGATGATTAATGCTTATTTTGATCTGTATGTTTGTTTTGTTTTCTCTGAAATCCAGCCTAGAATTGTGGACAAAAGCAAAATAAATCTTTAGTTTTAGGGTCTGTGGGGCTAAAAAATGTCCTCAAATGGTGGTCCGTGGCTCAAATGCTGAATAAATAGTGGTCCCTGTTAGGAAAAAGATTGAAAACCACTGTATAAAGTGATCAGGAATCGGGGTGGTCGGATGGATGGATCTTTAGTGCATCTCCAGTGTAGAGCGTGATTGACATTTATATGTTGTTTTATGTATGGTAATGGCAGGTGTAAACAGGGCCTGGTGTATGATGAAAAATGTCCATCAACAACCTGACTGACCTCTATAAACAGGACCATTAAACGGCAAACAACGGGACAAAGTCAAATTTAATAGTTGGCTATAGTCTGAGTAAGTACACAGTTAAAATATTCAGTGTCAATTCATCACAGGAGTCTAAACGTCAACCCAGATGCAGGGATTTTTTTACACTGATGATTTTTTACTGTGAAGAGGTGGAGCTGATGATTTGTGAGTAAAATATGCATTCTTTTAATCATTATCCAGTTACAGTACATTTTTGGAAAGTAGGTCTACTTAAAGGGATATTTCACTTCATGGTCATTTTATCATCTACTCAGGCTTATGTGGATGCCCCAGACAGTTTTAAGTTGCTAGATTCAGTATTTACATATTTGATGTTCATTTTAGCTGCCCCTCTCCCTTCCTATACAAAACCACTGTAACTTCAAACTCAAACATTTTAACCATGATATATTCAAAAACATCTGGCACATTTTTGGAAAATGTACCAGCCTACACTGGTGAAGACTACATAATAAAAATATATATATTTATAAAATAAATAAATGAAAAAGTAAATGAGAATCCCACCCTTACATATTACACACCAGAAAAGAAAAATATAGGAGAAAAAAAAGAGTTTTAAGTTATAATATTGAGGGTTTGTATTGAGTCAAGTACCAAGTGTCTGGGGTGTTCACATACGGTAAAGCTGTAAGTCTGAGTACACAATGATATTTTTTAAGTGAAATCGGGTCCATTTGGTACCATCTGTACACTCCCAGAGAAATATCCCTTTAATAAGACCTGGGTAGATGGTGAGAGCGTTATTGAACAGCTTTCAACCAGGTTGTTAGGAATTACATAATTGTTTAACATCTGCATTACAGAAAAAACAATGAGCCTTGATATGAAAAGGGTTGAAAACCACTGTGCTATAACAATGATTACCAGCCTATTTGATCTATAAAAAAAAAAAAAAAAAAAAAAATCAATTGTTGCAGAGCTGAGGCCTCACATACCTCCAGCAGGCGTATTCTGCTGTAGGCATGCAGTACAATTGTGTAATCTTCCTTGGTTCTGATTTTGGTACTTACTTACCCACATTCAAACAGGTTATTACACGCCCCTTCGATTTTCTCACTATTTACATAGTTTTATATGCTCTTGTAATGATATTGATGCTTTTGAATGCTATAAAGTTGTAATGAATTGATTTCATAGGGCTTAAATGGAAGTGAGACATCAAGGACGCTTTTTTTGGTGCAATTCCTTTCGGTATACAGTCAAGTGTTTCACTGTTTGGCGTTAGTACATTTATGTCTAATAAATACCATTCATGTCTAAACTATTCAATCAATCACACACTCATGAACGACACATTGTGCATGAGGTTGCAGTTGAGCTTTAGTTTGTTACTGGGTGACCAGATGTCCCTCTTTGCATGGGACAGTCCCACAATTCCAAGACTTTTTAGGTGCTGCACAAATTGAGCCCCTGTCCCACATTGTGGCCTTACCTTCTAATAGATGTGTTTTTAAGTATGTTGGAATAACGATGAGTACAGTATTTCCACACTCACTCCAGAAGGGCCACACTACACGTACTGCCATATTTATCAAAGTTGATAATGTTGTATTTTTGCTATATTTGAGCTACAGTTTGGATCTGGTCACCCTACTTGTTAGGACGACAAAGTGTAAATCTGCACCCCAGGTCCTCCTCAATAGCATAGGGACTCACAGCCGAAGTTAGTCTCTATTTTTGTGGTGTTGAATTGAAGATGTGCCCTAATGTACCTCTGGATGTTCATGCGATTCACAATCGTCGTGATTTATTTAATAACAAAAACAGGAATACTTGGCCCTTTTTAGGCCTGTCATAGCAGCCCCCCACCAGCATGAATATCTCACAACCTTGAGATGTTTTAAAAATGGCAAGGTTAAATTTACACCGTACCTTTGTCACTGAAACAAACACTGTGTTAATCCAGAACATGATTTTATTTTACAATTGACGGTAAAAGAATGTCTTCATGAATAGTAGCATTTTTCGAATGATTAATGAATAAAACATTGACGTGTATCATTTTGAGCATTGCATGTTTTTTTTTTTCCTTTTTCAATTTGTATTTACAGTACCATGCATCAGAAGATGCCTGTAAAATTCTATTATTTATAAACCACATTGAGGGACCTACTTTTCATTGGGAAAAAAACAGACATCGTGGTCCTATGGTATTCTGCATCGCTCGCTATACATTTTTCCCCCGTATTTGTCTATAAAATAATATAAAAAATGCACACGGTACAAAGGATGTTGAACTGTAAATAGCAAGATATGAGGTACATGTATACATACTTGCTGATTATTCATACAATTATACGTTTTTTTTAAACTTCGTTAATCTTACAACTGAAGCTGCACACAATAATAATAAATTCTGTACCAAAGCAAATACTGTACATGTTGAAACGACCAATAAAGGAATAGTACACTGGTGATGAAACAAAATGCTGAAATGTCTGAACATATTGTCGTTATAATTTCTGTAATTCAACAGCTAATATGAAACAATATTATAGTTGCTAAAAGATCATTATATTCCCCCAATATTGCAATGTCAAAGTAATCGGGGGAAGTGCAAGCCCAAAAGGAGACCGTGTGGAGTTATTTTGACCCATTTTACACTTCCATAAAGTGCTGAAATAATCTTCATTCTTTCGGAAAAAAGAAAAACAATCTCCTAACATTATTTCCTTCGCTATACACCTTCAATACAGTATATAAACGTTTAGCCTCCTGTATTTTGGTTTAACAGGGATCGCAATTTGGTGAAACGGGGATCAAATTAATTTCACCTTTTTTAAACACAATTGTCTCAATCTTGCTTTACACAAAACATGCACAAACTTGTATCTTATTATAAATAATAGCCCGAATCCTGTGTTTTTGAAATATAAAAGGAAACAAACAAAACTAAATCATCAAAATCAGAGCATGGTCCAGTTTTTTTTTACTCAAACAGCTGACCTAGTTTCAAAGGCTCAGATAAGATGCAGTGCAGTAAAGAAAGCAACAATCAGTCATGACTATAGTGCCATGGCTGCATCGACAATTCGCTTATTGTATCAAAACTAAACTCGTACTGGTTATCTCCGCGTCTCTGTGGTGAAAGCCCTCGACAATACGGCTCATTGTTTCATTCAGTGGTATCGCATCTATAAACGTTCAAATTCCCACTCAAACGTCTTGTGAAATGATAATACAGTTGTGGCACTATTCTGTAATGACGGACTGTAGCTTAAGTAGATATATAGTGCAACAGTAATCTGTCATGCGGGGTCAGCTTTTGTCTGTCCCCCCCTCCGTTTTTATAATTTATCGTACTTGTCCAACTCTTTCACGAAGATGAGATGGTCCTCAGGCGACTTCCCGTGCGTTTTGCAGAGGTGCAGCTTGATGGCGTGCTTGCTCACGAAGGTCCGACTACACAGCTTGCACTGGTGTATCGTGCCGCTGTCCTCTTCGCCCGCAAGTCCCAGCGAACCGAACGCCTTGTCCGCCAGTCTGCTGACCACCGCCTGCTGCTCGGCGGCGGCGCCCGCAAAGTCTATGGCGAGCTTGGAGAGGTCCTTGAGGGTGAAACCGAGGTGGGACTCCAGGTGGCTGATGTAGGACGTGGGAGTCCTGAATTGGGACGCGCAGTCGCTGCACAGAAACAGGGGCTGGCCCGAGTCGATGTTCTTCAGGAACTTTGTGCCCCCTGTCCGCCGCAGCTGGTACTTGACGTTGGCCAGCCAGTGCGATATGGTGGTCATGGAGAGGCCGGTGAACTTGCAGATGTGGACACGTTCCTGCGGTCCCAGGTCAGTGATCACAAACTTGCCGTCGGGCGCCTCGCGGAGGCTGGAGGCGAACTGGGCCTGGAGGATGAGCAGGTGCTGTGGGTTCCAGTTGGACTGCCGGCCCTTCCGCCGCTGGATCGGCGACAGCTCCTCGAAGCCATCGTCCAGGGCGCTGCCGTCCAGGTCCGACTTCTCCGACACGGAGGACGGGGTGGTGGACTTAGGCGTCAGGCGGCCCGTCAAGTTCTTCACCATGTCCGAGATGTCCATCAGCGCGTTCTCCCGTAAGGGCAGCCCCGGCGGCGTCGCAGGTTGCGAATAGCTGTTCAGGACGGACCGCCCCCCACCAATGCTTGGCGCCGTGGCGGTGCCGTTGGCTGTTCCTCCGCCATTTGAGGAGTTTGTGTTTTTGGATTTGGTCAAGTCCATGGGCTGATCGTCGTCGTTGTGGTACGGGTTCGGCACCGCCTCCGCTGGCTTGGCCTGCGCGGAGGAGCTGAGCTGAGTGGAGGAGGAGCTGTTGACGATGGGCTTCTCCATGATGCTGCTGTTGAGCTTGTACAGCATGGCGAAGGGGTCGATGAAGGGGCTGGCCGCCTTGGAGGCTTTGCCCAAGTGGTTGTTCATGATGGACTGCAACGCGCTGAGCGGGTTCACGAGGGGATGCTCAGGCGAATGGTCTGTGATGATGCCCAAGCTGTTGCAGCCGTTGCTGATCGGCATTTTTGGTGTTTCGCTCTTGACTTGCACGTCCGTTTTACTGTCCGGCGTTGTCTCTCCGTCTCTGCCTCTTGACTCCTGACCTAGGACGAGGTTTTCCGGTTTGGGCGAAGCAGTTTTTTCTTTGGGTGACGGTGATGGCGACTTGGCTGACCCGGACTTGCACTTCAAGTTCTCCAGGGGCCTTTCCTCACGTTCCTTTTTCACCGGGCCGCCGCCGCCGCCGCCACCGTTTCCTGTCACCTTCTCCACCAACTCCTCCATCGCCAGCACGTTGCTCTTGTGATTGGGTGGCGGGGAGGGGCTGTCCGGTGAGTGGATGAGTGCGGCGCTCGATGAGTCGGACGACGACAGCGCCTTCAGGTTGTTGTTGCTGAACAGCGGCTGGACTTGCGGACAAGAGGAGGAAGGCAGGGGCGACTTGATGGTGCCGTGGAGCTGGTAGGCGGCGTGGATGCTGGGGTACCCGCCCCAGGTTGGCGTCCCTGTCTGGGCCTTGCTGATGGCGCTGGACACCGTGTTCTCCAGGGACTTCAGGATGTCCAGGCCGCCTTTGGGCGATTCCTCGCCCAAATCTTCCTCTCGGAGGTACTGGTACGACCCGGCGGGTTTCGTGGCGGGTTTCTCGCTCTTGTCCGACGGATCTTCCTTCTCCTCTTTGATCTTTCTCTCCGGTTCCCTGGCTCTTATCGTCGTGTCCTCCTCTGCCTCTCCTCCTCCCGTCTTCTCCTCTCTCCTTTCTTCGGGCGGCGTCGAAGGCTGCTGCAGGGGGGATTCGGGCTGCGATTTGACAGCGCTGCTGGGCGTCCCGGAAGGCGCCGGGAGCCGCGTGGTAGTCGGCGGCAGCGGGATGGACTGGATCTTCTCCTCGACGACGGGGTCAAACACCAGCTGCTTGCCCTTCTTGGAGGCCGAGTTGGTGACCTTGAGGAAGTGTCCGGTGACCATCATGTGCGCCGTCAGCTGCTGCAAGGTGTCGTGCGAGCTGCCGCACTCCATGCACTTGAGGATCTGCGCCTTGCGCGCCTCGAACTGCCACGTGTAACTGGCGCCGTTCTGGTAGCCGTAGCGGTTGTTGGCCGTAACATACGGGTTGACAAGTTTCTGATCGGTCATTGTCTTGTGGGTCTCCCCGGCCCCCAGGAGGATGCCAGACGACGCCGTGACGGAGACGGAGTCCGGCGAACCCGGCGACACCACCAGGTCCTGAAACGCCCTCTTTTTGGTCGGCGGCACCAGCTTGGCAGCAGCGAGCGCCGGCATGGGCTCCTTGAGAGGCACTTTCTGGTAGTGTTTCGTCTTGATCATGTGCACGCTCAGGTCCTGCAGCGACTCGAACGAGTGGCCGCAGTACATGCACTTGAGCACCTTCTGGGCGTCCTCCTTGCCCTCCATCTCCATCAGCGAGCGCTTGCGCGGCTTGGACCAGCGCTTGCCGCGGTCGTCCTCGGTGTCGCGGTTGTCGTCGCGGTAGTGGCCGCTCTCGTTCATGTGCACCGTCAGGCCCACCAGCGTGTCGTAGGCGCCGCTGCAGTCCTTGCAGCGGAACTTGCTGGCGCCGGTGAACACGGGCCCGTAGAGCTTGTTGTTCTGCCGGTAGAGCTGCACTGTGCTGAAGAGGCTGGGCTCCGGCAGGAGGTGGTACGGAGTGTGTTGGAGGGTCTTGGCCAACGCCGCCTGGTGCCAGTCGTAGGCCACGCCGCCTCCTCCTCCCACACCTGCGTTGGCGGCGCTCGGCCCGTTGTTGTTGCTGTTGTTGGAGGGGATTGTACTCGTCGTCGTGCTACTCGTGGTGGTGCTAGCAGGGGCCGGCGCCGTACTGCTGCTACTACTGTGGTTCTTCACTTGGTTGTTGTGACTCTGACTGTTGTTTAAGAAGCCGTTGCTGCCCTTGTGGTGGTGGTGGTGGTGGTTGTGGCTTCCGTTGCTGGTCCCCCGAGGACCGCTGGAGCTGCTCCGTTCCTTGTTGCCCGCCTTGATCATGTCCAGGGCGATGCTGGACCAGGACGCGTCCGAGATCAGGTTGGCGTAGACGGCTTTCATCTGTGCCAGGCTGTCCTGCAGCGAGAGGTTGTGGTTGATGGAGTCGACGCTGCCCCCAGTGCTCCCGGTGTCCATCTTCTCCTGAACATCTTTGAAGGGTGTGGTCTTGAGGTCAGCGACTAGCTGGTCGCTGGCGTCGCTGAGCGGCGAGGCGTAGCCGGCGTCGTCCGGGTTGGTGCCGTTGCTGAGCGACGGAGAGTTCTGGCAGCTGCCGAACGGATCCCTGACGACGCCGGTGGCGGTGGCGGCGTCCTCGTCGGCGTCGAACAGGTAGCCGTCGGCATCCTGTCCGTCCAGGGAGAGGCCGTCATCGAGAAGCAGGTGCTCCTCCTCCTCCTCGTCCGCGTCGATCTTGTTGTCGGCCTTAAACTCTTCATCTTCAGGCCCGTAAGCTGGAAAAACAGAACACACAGAGAGAGAGAGGGAGGAGGTTCAAATGAAGTCGGCTGTTCGTCATTTAATATTTTCAGACGCGTCTGCAATAAAAAGGCACCGATGGATTGGTTATGTTTTTATTTTTCCGTACGAGTTCTGCCTCTACAGTGGTCTGCTTAATTGTTTCTTTGTGTATGCGAGGGTGGCGGAGCTGCAATAATTCCAAAAGAGATTGTTGTCAATAGTACCGGGTTGGAAGACACGGGTTTGCAATAATACAGTGGCAAACATCCATATCTTGACAATGATAGATCGTCCCCTTCAGTGCACCGCCTAATGAAGGTATTGAACACTACGGCTCAGCAAGGGCTATGAGAGAGCAACGGATGAGCTGCAGGAATATTTTCTCCTCGTTAATAATGAAAAAAGAAATGCACGAAAACAAGCAGAAATTTTGAATTTATGCAGAGAGAGAGAGAAACTCCTCAGGAGATAATGCATATTAATCATGTTACTACACGATATAATTGAGGAAAACTCCTGATCTGAGTAAAAGAGAAAATAATAATAATAATAATCAGGACGACCGAGAAGAATACATCATTAACGATAGAATAAATGGTCTCAAGAGGTGCTTTGATGCCTCCTTCACAACATACACTCCGTAATAATGAATAAATTGCACAAAATATGCAAATACCGGCGGATCACATTACACGGCCCCTTGCTTATATGCATTTCAATACAATATTTCCATCAGATACCGAGGCGGCACCCCCCATTAACGGGGCGAATTAAAATGCCACGCAATCTCGCGGTCGCACACACACAACATTATTTCAATAGAACTACTACTAGCCAGCCTGGGCCTGGTCACCACCACTATGCATGGATCTGGCTCCGGTGTGCGTATCATTGAGGTGTCCTTTCTTATCAACATGCCACACATATACTATATTCACAAGTAAAGAGAGAGATAGTGGAAAAGGAAAAGGTGCCAACTGCGCCCAGGCTTTGCCAAGCCCATGTGGGTTGGCTGGAATGTTAAGCTGGCACGGGCTGTGGAAGTCCTCGCAGCGTGATGAAAGGAAGTGGCCGGTGGACATGACAAGCACGGGCATCGCCACTAGCCCATGCTCGCACGCACATACACACACACACACAGAAAATCTTTACAGTATGATGAGCCCAGGAGTGAGTGAGACAGAGAGAGAGAGATGGGGGGATATAACAAAACAAAACAGAAGGATGGATGGATGCTAAGGGCAGTTCTCTCCCTCTCTCTCGCTATCTATCCATCCCTGATATGATGATGCTTGTCCGATGATGTGCCAGAACGGACGGACGGACGGGCGGGTGGTGGTGGGTCTCCGGTGAGGGAGAAGGAGGAGGAGGAGGCAGATGCACTGTCAGCTTCAAACAGCATGCAGCTCCTTCTCCACCCCGTAATAAGAACGGACATAATACCTGATGTCTGGTGAGGAGGTGCCTGTTATACTGCTGCTGCCCGGGAGAAAGCTGGGAGTAGTAGCATGATCGGCGTGCACGCATATGTGTGCGTGTCTGTGTGTGCATCATTGTACATGAAGCTAAAGTACATTACTCGTCTTAGTTTTCAAGCTTTGCGCCAGTTTAGCTTTTAATTGCACACTCTTAATAGTTTTCCTGCCGAAGACGCGCAGCTCGTGGACCTCCCGTGGAGAACCCCACTGCCGGTCACGCGGACGGCTCGTATCACGACGAGATGTAGATTTCATTCTTTAATCCAACTATTAGTCCGTGCGCATCGTCTGATGATCATCCCGTTGCTGACTTTCATTTGGGACAGAATTGGGGACAACTTTTTTTTTTCCCCTCCCATTGACATGCGTTCAACCCAATGCATTCAAACGGCTCTCCTCCGGTTTGCCCCCTCAATGTCGCTGGCGCATGGGTTAAGCAGCCAGGGCTACACAGCTCTTCCTGACTTGTGACCCGGATGTTTTTGGGTACATCGCCAGATGATCGATTAGGCAAGACAACAGACACAGCATAACAGAAACAGCACATCCTGTTTAGGAGATCTGAGCTTCAAAATAAGGGCTTTTTTACCGATCGAACTGGTTTGAGCCGCGGCAATGGAGAGGAAACAAAGAAGGTCCCCCTAGCGGTCAATGAGTTAAAAGATTTACCGCCGTTGACGACGTTATCCCTCAATTAAACAATGTAAATTATCCCTTTCCGGCCTGGAAATTTGGCTCGTCAAAATAAGAGCTCTTGAAAATGAAAACGGCTGACATTTATCAAACCATAAATCTTTCAATAAATGCTGGCGGAAAAAGTATTAACTGTATAACGAGTGAATGTAAAAGGAGGAAGAAAAAAATAGAAAACACAACGCTTCTGTCAGGGCAGCGGTACACTCGGCCCCCACCCCTTACGACACAGTACAGTACGTACAGTACAGATACACGCGTACGGCCTTTTCAATTAAAGTCAACGGTGTTGAAATGTGATGCGTGTGAGTGTATAAGGCCAGTGGAGGGAGACCTGACAAGACAGGCGAGGCGGCGCTGCGCCGCACGGCACGCCCCGGCCACAAACTAAACGCTATCGCCTTTTCCCTGCCATCCTCTCCTCCTCCTCCTCCTCCTCCTCCTCCTCCTGTATGTTGTTGTTGCCTTGACAGGAGGCGTCAATGTCGAGGAGAGTCGGGAGGGAGGAAAGAGAGAGTGTGAGTGTGCGCACGTGAGCGAGTGTGTGTGAGCGTGCGCCCGAGGTGTCGGTGTCCACGCAAACATGCCGGGAGAACGAGAGGAGAGGAGGATTCTGGCAGGACCGAGAGAGAGAGAGAGAGAGAGAGAGAGAGAGAGAGAGAGAGAGAGGAAACAACAGCAACAACACCAACACAAG
>CM076970.1:26363657-26431157 GCA_039105355.1 Benthosema pterotum | reverse complement strand
TGTGTGTGTGTGTGTGTGTGTGTGTGTGTGTGTGTGTGTGTGTACGCACGTGCATGTGTGTATGAGTATGTGTCAGAGAGAGAGAGAGAGACAGAAGGAAAGAAAGGAAGACAGAAACCGACCTACACTGAATCAGCTCTCAACTGGCCAGTGACACAAAGAAATTCAAGGAATTTTTGTGTCGACAAACAAAAGAATTTGAGTTGACTTCGTCCATCGCAATTGCGCATTTCTCTCGCTTTTTCCTCACTTTTTTATTAACAATTTAATAGCTGTGAATCAAAACAGACATCCGATCCATACTGCCGTGATAGCTGTGATAAAAAATAAAAATAAAACTTTTGGGGAAAAGGACAGGAAACACAGGTTATGCTGTTAAATTGTTTAAAAAATCCCTCTCATTTTTCCTCTCCCTTGTAGGTGGACCGATCGACACCTTCAAAACCACTGGCCTACACATCCCACAGCACTCTTGGAGACACGCTTGCTTCAAATGCTCAATGCTCACAAGGATTTTTTTGCGTCGACAAACAAAAGCATTCCGGGGTCGGGACTTCCCTCCGTCGCTTTGGCGCGTTTTCTCTTCGTGTTCTCATCTTCTCACCTCTCTTTCCCCCTCCCTTTGCTCCCCCTGTTTTTTTTTTATTTTTTATTTTGTCATGTTTATCCAGGTCTACCCCGTGAGCCAGATTCGAGACGCCATGCACGGCGAGAACTCGGGGTCTATAAATCAACCCCCAACCCCTCCACCCACCCAAGGCTGTCAGCGAAAAGCCTTGTATCCTGAGATGAAACAACGGGCCGTTAGATCACAAGCAACCGGGGTTTGGACCCACCACCCCCCTCCTCCCTCCTCCTCCCCTGTTTCTGGACCAGGGGCGGATATAACATTTCCCAATTGGGGGGGCAGAAGAAAATGGTAAGGGGGCGGCTTCATCGCCCGTGGCGCGAAGTGACACGGGCGATGAAGCCGCCCCCATACCATTTTCAGTAGTGTTTCAAATTCTTTTAAATATAAGCACTGGGTTGTTTTGCATTCCATCGTGTTTGGTGGGACAGACTGGGCATTTAGGGGGAGCATTGCCCCCCCATGCCTATGCCTAGATCCGCCCCTGTTCTGGACGCTCCTGCCAAAACCGCACCGCGACAACGGCAACATTACGCTGGTGTTACGGCCTGCCGTAACATCTCCAACAACCCCCACATCTGGTTCTGCTTTAGAGGAACCGCGAGCGCTAGATAAAGCATCGCTAATGCTAATTAGAGATGCTGCAACTGGGGATCGCGCACGCCACGGAGGAGCCGGTTGACGCGCGGATGTATGTGTACGTAAAGTGCGTGCGCACGCTTAGGTTTACATGACGGTACGCGCAGATGGATTACTTTGCAGGCTTTCATCTGGTGCCATGTTGTGCAGTCTGAGACGGGACGGGTCATGACATCACACAACTGTAACAACGGAGGGAGCCCTCACCCCCATTCATTTAAAACGGTGGTTCTCTAACTTTTTCAGGACAAGGAGGACTCGCGATGCAGCAACGCGGTCCTCCCCCCCACACACCTGTTACAGAAGAATTGAATTCCCTGTTCATTTTCATCAGACTTTTCAAAAGGTCAAAAGAGGCTTTAAAAAAAAGCATTGTACAAAGTGTTGTAACCTGACGTTTTTTTCCTTCCATCTCATTATGTTACTGTAGGTTAAAAAAATGTGTGTCGTCATCATTTGTCACGACACGAGTTGTCTTTGTCCGCAGCGTAAACGTCTTTATAATACTTTAAATTTTAAATACTTTTTGAAAGGTCTATGAGAAAAATGAACAGGGAATTGATTTCTAGAACCACTGAAGGGGCAGGACTGCAGGCTCTATAAAGAAGAAAAACAAATATAATAAACAAAAAATATATAATAATAATAGTAATGCTAAACATGCTACACCATGTCTCGAAAAGGTAAGACACAATGAAAAAGCCTGGCAGCGACTAAACATTGGGCCAGTGAATGAGTTCAATCCCAGAAAAAAGTGGTCTTCCATTTTCATTGCTCCAATGCATTTTTTGTTATATTTTTTGTTATATATTGTCTCCACCATGCCAACAATGCGTTGACATTCACCAAATATAGGTAAGAAAAATTCTCCTTTAATAAACAATAATCAACAACAAAACGTGTTTTTAGACTAAACATCTACCACTTTGGTTTTCACCTGCACACACGGTGCCCACGGTGGCGGTGGTGTGGGTTCTTCTTACCAAACAACAGCTGCTCCTATCGCCTAGCAACTACCAGTTGACAGATGACCCCAAAGATGGATAATTACCATAAATCACTCTGTTTTTTAGCATGAGAACAGGAGCAGAAAATCACTGCAGGGAAATAAATAAGTAAATATCACACAGGCTAAAGCATGGCTGAAACTAACGGGCACTGAGGTTGCACTGCATGCTTTAGAGTGTTTTTGGATAACTTTGCATTTCCCAAAAGGCCAGAGCATGCCACTGAAAGTAGGCTGCAAACAATCATTGTTAAACCGCTCCACTCACATCAACTATCAGTTCGACGATGGGAAGAGCCTGGCCTTCCCAGCGTATAGTTCAGTCCTTTGAGGAAAGGCCTGTCAAAATGTGGCATTCTGCAATGAACAACCTTTGGATGATTAACTGATTCCATGACATCCTGTGCTTAAAGGGGAATTCCACCCATTTTCAACATTTTGATTTCTGATGCTGTAGTGTCTGAATAAACTTTGCTTGAGTAACTTTGAGAGCCGTTTTAGCGTCAATGAAGAACTTTTATTTAGGTAACCCAAACCTAAAACCAAACGGTTGTACCCTTTAAATCTGCTACCGATGCCAGAGACAGACAGGCAGTCTTTTAGTGTCTTTTCTCTGAACCTAGTTGAGGGGAGAAGTATTTGTGTGACACACCGGGGCTACAGTTCACAGCTTGTCAATGTCCCCAATATTTATCTGTGGAACTGCAACAAATCCCTGACTGGCATCTGTCTTCAAATGGGGGTCCGCGGGGGTAATTAGTATCAATTTGACACAGCCTAAGGGTTGTGTGTCTGTGTGTTTGGGCTGGTGTTTCAGGAGGGCACACACAGCAGGCCTCTGAGAGTGAATAGAGAGAGAGAGAGAGAGAGGAGAGAGAGAGAGAGAGAGAGAGAGAGAGAGAAGGTCTGTAAAATGAAACCTGATGAAGTGAATAAAAATGTCCTGAAGGAGAAGGAGAGAAACAAATGAAACAAAGTGGACAGATGAAGAAGAAGGAAAGAAAAGGAGGAAGCGAGGAGAGGAATGCATGGACAGTCACAGAAGTGATGATTCAGGGAGATGTGTGTGTGTCTGTGTGTGTCCATGTATGAAGAGTTGTAAAAGGAATTGGAAGTGTGCTGGTGCCATAAAGTGTGTGTGTACTGTATGTGTCACGCAAACAAACATTCACATGTTGCCTGGCACATGTGGAGAGAGAGATAGAGAGCGTGTGTGTGTGTGTGTGTGTGTGTGGGGGGGGGGGGGGGGGGGGGGGGGGGGGGGGGGGGGGGTGTGCGCGGCCGCACGCACACGCAGACAACAGGCTGCACAAGGGGGGGGAATGAAAAGGGAGAATGACAGGGCATGGGGCCAAAACAGGGTCACAACCTAACCAGTTTGGTCTAGTCCAGTCCGGTTGTACAATAAGCCATCAATCAACCTTCTCCAACACTGTCAGGCCCCTTCCCACAATGCACCGGGGCACATCCACTTTGTACACTGGGACTGAGGAACAAAAGAGAGAGAGAGAGAGAGAGAGAGAGAGAGAGAGAGAGAGAGAGAGAGAGAGAGAGAGAGAGAGAGAGAGAGAGAGAGAGAGAGGAACGCACACACTCTGGGGGAGAGAGAGAGAGGGCAACTCACACACACGGACACAGACACACACATACTTCCTTAAATCTCTCCCTTTTCTCTCTACAGGAAGCCTCAGAAGAGTCTGATTGAAGACTTTGGATTGTGTGGTGCACGTGTAGTGTTATGAACACACATGCACGCACACACACACCCATCAACACCACATCAATCATGAGTGGAATGACACCAAAAGTTTTTTTTTCCTTCAGGAAGAGAGACAGGCCTTATCAGGAGAGACACACGGCGTCAACACCACTCCTGCTAAATCAAAGTCACAACCAAAGGAATACTTTAAAATAGTAGCCGTCCGTCACTTTGGGAATACGCATACAAAAAAACCTGGATATAATCATACACGACGCTCAGAAAAAAATAAGGTCGTTCGGGATAAGAATTGACACGCACACACACAAAAAAAGCATCACACCTATTTACTATTTTCATCAAGCTCACATGCCAATGTAGATTGACTAGTCGAACTATTGATTAGTGTGTTTCAAACTAGTAAAAGGACAAGAAAGTTTAGGACTAAGGGCGTTGAGAAAAATGGAGTCTTTTTTTCTCATCTCAGTCCAACAACAGCAGCCTTGGCTGCTGTTATTGGACTGGTTAGACCATATGACACACAGATACACACACGGTGCAGGCTAGGTATTCCATGGTGTGCACTTGTGTGTGTGTGCGTGCATGTGTAGCCTTTTCCTGATGACCGTGGCAGTAAACCGACAAAAGGGGGAAGATGGAGGGAGGGGGAGAGGGAGAGAGGGAAGGATTAGTGGCTTAGCATGGGTCCCTGGAGATGGACTGTAAATTATCTACTGGCCCTCTCTAACACGGCTGATATCCTGTTAGGTGTATCACCCTAATTTTCCCTGTGTGCGTGCGTGCGTGCGTGTGTGTGTGTGTGTGTGTGTGTGTGTGCTTAAGGGCAACATGTGTCTTTGTTGAAATTATTCCAAACCACTTCAGTGAGAGAGCACACAAGAGAGAGAGAGAGAGAGAGAGAGAGAGAGAGAGAGAGAGAGAGAGAGAGAGAGAGAGAGAGAGAGAGAGAGAGGAAGCGATCTTTCAACGCGCTACAATATCAGCCCGTGGACAGACAGAGCACGGCTGTCTGGAAGGTTCTGAACACCGCAGAAAAAAGAACACGACGTTACAACTTCAGCCTCTTTAAATGCCCTCTGCGGTCCACACGCACACACACATGCACTTGCACGCAGCTTTGTGTTAATTGCTGTAATAGCTCAACCATTTCCCCTCCGACACACACACACACACACACACACACACACACACACACACACACACACACACACACACACACACACACACACACACACACACGACACCATAACTCTCATATCTACAATCAGTCTCTGTTGCGAAGGCACATCCATCTTCAGTAACATTAATGACGGAATGTTTCACAGTTAGGGGGGAGGGAGGAGGGAGGGGGGACCACGGGGGACAACAGGGGAGAGGGAGGGGGGATGTGACTGCGCCGTTGACCCCAGAACAGAACAGTGTGAGGTAATACAAGCTCTGTCTCTCTGCATGTGTGTGTGTGTGTGTGTGTGTGTGTGTGTGTGTGTGTGTGTGTGTGTGTGTGTGTGTGTGTTTGAGAGAGAGGAGGGGGTGGGGTAGAGAGAGAGACAGAGAGAGAGAGTGGGAGCGGCTGACTGATGCCTGTCAGCTTGCATCTGGCAGCGAAAATAAATTAGGCTTATGAAGACAAATGAATGAACGTCGGGGCTGTGGGCTGAGAGTAACTGGAGGGAGGGGTGTGTGTGTGTGTGGGGGGGGGGGGGGGGGCAAAAAAGGAGGGAGAGATGATGTAAGGCAGGAAGAGAGGGTGGGGGGGATTTGGCGATGAGAGGGAGGGTACAGTGGACAATGAAAGGAGAGCTAGCGTTAGCCGCTAGTGAGAGAGAAGAGGAGGATAGATTAGGGACTCACACACAGTAAAATAAAATGCTGAGTGTTCGTTCCCCTCAGAGAGCGTACAAATGTAACCAAGTGGACCCCCTCCCAGTCCCTTCCCCTCCATTAAGGGTTTCTCTTGAGAGTTTACACAGTCTTGTTGATGTCTTGGCTAGAAACCCTCCTATGTCTATATTCACATTGCTGAACTGAATTTGAAAAACAAAAAGAAACCGTAACTTTTCTGACATACAGGTTGTCTGATGAAAACGACGGAACGAAACGATACTGAGGGTTTTTTACAGTGTAAGCCTCTGCCTGTAGCTATGATGGAACGATAATGTGTTGAAGAGAGTGGGCGTGCTGTGTGTGTGTGTGTGTGTGTGTGTGTGTGTGTGTGTGTGTGTGTGTGTGTGTGTGTGTGTGTGTGTGTGTGTGTGCGTGTGTGTGTGTGCGTGTGTGCGTGTGTGTGCGTGCGTGCGTGCTCACTCCAACACGCATGACTGTGTTTAACGAGGGTGACCACACTGCTGCTGACAGATCTACGCTGTACATCCCCAGCAGTGGAAAAAAGGCACTCACGTCTGTTACTTCAGAGTAAAAGTATGAAGTATCAACGTAGAATGTAGTCATTATGCGGATTAGGATGCCACCATGTCGCCGTTTCAGAATGTATACATTCCTTTGACAAATCTTCTACAAGAGATTCAACACGCTGTGAGCAGCTTGCAGGTCGGCTATTTTCAAAAGGCTGAAATACATATTCAGGGCTGAAGTCGGTAAAGTATGTTTTGTAAGTATCGGAATGTACAAACTAGCTAAAGTTTTCAAAGAAATGCAGGGGATAAAAGTAACTATTTGGACCCCAGAGATAGCAGAGTAGACGTAAAAAGTATTGGATATTGGAAGTACTCAAAATTGCACTGTAGGTACTTTACTTAACACTTGACCGAATACTGTGGATTTTCCCCACTTTTATCCCCAATAGCTTAGCATGCCAAATTCTACTTAACCCGACTATTTTTTGGAGAAGAAATCCTGGCTGTCTGGGTAGGATGTTAAGATTTAATATAAAGCAGTAAAGGTGTTAAGTAACAATCCGCACCAACATTAAATTGTGCTCGTTTCACACTTTTTTCATCAAAAGGGACTGATTCCGGCACTTCATCTGTATACGCTGTAGTAGTCTAAAGTGTCGGTCAGATATTCCCTTCTAGGTTTTTGTCTGGTACAGTGTCTATCACATGACACTACTCCTGGCCACGGAGCAGGGGGGAGAGGAGGGGAGGGGAGAGGAGAGTAGAGAGCGCTCTCGGGGGCTTTGTCACGCGGCGGTCTGTTCTCTTCCCGAGGCCCTGGCGCCCCTCGTTTGATAAATGACACATGTCATTCTGTCAGCCCCTGCCATCCGGGCTGGGAGGCCCCGAGCTGATGTATGGCCGCCCAGGCTAAAGGAAATCAGAGCGTTTTGGCAGCGCCCCCGAGAACATGGCCTCTTATATGGGTCTGTGTGTGTGTGTGTGTGTGTGTGTGTGTGTGTGTGTGTGTGTGTGTGTGTGTGTGTGTGTGTGTGTGTGTGTGTGTGGGTGTGTGTGTGTGTGTGTGTGTGGGTGTGTGTGTGTGTGTGTGTGTGTGTGTGTGTGTGTGTGTGTGTGTGTGTGTGTGTGTGTGTGTGTTCTGGAGTCGATGTGGACTTGCGAGTGTCTGTCAGTAAGTGTGTATATGTGTGTGTGTGTGGGTGTGTGTGTCTGCCTGAGTGAGCGTGTGCATGCGAGCGTGATACTGTGTGCGTGTTTATGCATGAGCGAGTGTGTACATGGAGGTGTGCGTGTGTAACCGAGTGCATATACTGTACTGTGTGTGCATGCCTGAGTAAGTGTGTGTGTATGTGTGGTGTGTGTGTGTGTGCTCTCAACCTGTCAGGCAGACGGGCGGAGGGAGACAAATCATCGCCGCGGCCTCTCCAGCTGTTCCCCAAATTTGGTGCAAGCTAGGAGTTGAAGAGTGTAGAGACGAAAAAAAAGCAAAAAAAAAAAAGCAAGCGAGTTTTCGGTTTTAAATGGCTGATGCTTCCCAGAAACAGGCGATGAGTGAATGAGAGGGACAGGGTTGATACGAACGAAACACACACACACACACACACACACACACACACACACACACACACACACACACACACACACACACACACACACACACACACACACACACACACACACACACACACACACACACACACACACACACACTCTTAAAACTCAAAACTCAAAGCTCTGAAGCTATAGAATATAGAGGTCAGGCCAATCCCAGAAGGAGAGGCAAAATATCATGTTTCTTGGTTGCAGACAAACAAGTGCAAAAGTTGCAGGTACACAAACATATTGAGGAGCACATGTAGACACACACACCACTATAAGGCAGGACAATTTACCGAGGTAAAATGGACACATAGTTGTCATGGTGTATGTACAACCACACACACACACACACACACACACACACACACACACACACACCCCCCCCCCCCACACACACACACACACACATACACAGGGTCGTCCTCCTCCATCGCGTGATTTCCGATAAACACCGTTCTCTTTCTCTCTCTCTCTCCATCTCTCTCTCCGTTTGAAAGGCTGACAGGTAAAGACACACAACAAATCCCCACCCGGCATGTTTGAAGAGCCGTCATCGACCTTCAAAGGCTCGCATCGCCAGTGTTTTATTCTTCTATCAAGCCTTTTATTTTGGCGTCCAAACAAACAAATGTGCTCTGTCTCTCTCTCTGTCTCTCTCCCTGTCTCCTTCTCTCAAATACCTACAACAGGGGTGTACAATGTTTGTTTCTTAGGAAAAGACCCCTTACAGTAAGGGAAAGTTATGAAAATCGAAGAACCAATTTGTTCCTAAAGGTGTCTAATAACATGTACTACAATGTTGAAATTCAACTCACGTGGGAAACCTCGTAATAAAAAGATTCAAGTCGAGGTACTAGTCACAGCCTATCAAAGGCAAAACAAGCAA
This sequence comes from Benthosema pterotum, assembly GCA_039105355.1. Taxonomy (NCBI): domain Eukaryota; kingdom Metazoa; phylum Chordata; class Actinopteri; order Myctophiformes; family Myctophidae; genus Benthosema; species Benthosema pterotum. Next base: position 26,422,325 of record CM076970.1, on the reverse strand, counting down.
AATGTCATCATGCTTTATGTAGCATGTGATATGTCTAGGGGGGGTTTCAAGATGCTGAATCCATTTCTCAGAAAATAACTCCTTCGGCTAAAAACAGCCATACCCATGAGTTTGAGATTTTTTGCAAAACTAATAATAACTCGGCATGAATTAAGCATCACGACAACCCCGTAGTTAGACATATCACATGTTACATAAAGCATGATGACATTTTGTACGTTTTGCCTTCTATAAATTGTGACTAGTACCCAGACTTTGACCTGTTTTTTGGAGGTTTCTCCCAGGAGTTGAATTTCAACATTGTAGTACATGTTATTAGACACCATTACAAACACATTGGTGAACACATTTCTTGTTAACAATTTATTTCTTTCAAAGTGTAGAGAATCCTTCACTCAATAGGGACTGCCTCTGTCGTCGGCTGATGATGAAATAAGTCCATGTGTGCTCCAGCCTTATGGAATTATGGAATGCATATAATAAATATATAATAAAATATATAACAAATGTATTTGAAGCTCATATTAACTTAAGCATTAAGTTGTTCTTCAATAGCATATCCATTTCATAATTCCTTGCGGCTAGACCACACATGGACATATGACTTGTGACAGGAGCAGGTGCTATTGAGTGAAAGATGCCATATTTATGAAAGAAATTAAATATTCATGGTGTTTTTATTTTGTAATTTTAGTTCTAGAGGGCAAGTAAAATGTTTTAACATACTAATAAGACATACTGTATTTTATTAGCCAGGGATCCTTCTAAAAGATTTCGTAAGCTAGCTTAAACTTGTCTGAAAGCACTCATCTTCAGCGTTGTCGCATAAACCTAAAGCAAAAATGTTGCTTACTTCAAAAAAAGTTCTGAGTTACAAAACTGTGTTTTTTTGCCTCAACAATGGTCTTCACAAGTGCGGTTAAAAACGGGGAAAATACAGCAGGTTATCAGTACCCAGTAAACAGGGGAAACCCCACCTGGGGGTGGTGAACTCTGGGTGACCCCGTCTGATTGGGCGCTGGCCGAGCAGCGCCTCCCCCTCCCCCGCCGCAGAAAGAAAGAAAAGCAGTGGAAGAAAAAAAAAACAGGAGCGTCATTAAGCTGTGAGTGATGAGTGGCAGCCATGGATGACACCCAGCCCCCCTCTCTCCCTCCTCTCCCTCCTTCCCTCGTCTCCTTTTTCCAAACCACCTCCTCCATAGTACCTTTCATTCTTGTTTTCCCTTTTTATATTCTCTCCTTCTGCATGTATTATATGATGAGCAGCCATCCCTTCGGTTATTTCTGTTTCTTACTGCTTTTGCTCTTTCTGTCTCTCCTCCTTCTCCCTCCTCCCACTCTTCTTTTTTGTTGGTCTTTTATGTGTACCCCCCCCCCCCCCCCCCCCCCCCCCCCCCCCACACACACACACACACGCTAATGCCTCACTCACTCCTGTCATGCTCTGTGTCCCTGGTCATGCAGACATTCTGCCCTGCTGCTCCTCCATGCATAATGGAGAGAGAGAGAGAGAGAGAGAGAGAGAGAGAGAGAGAGAGAGAGAGAGAGAGAGACCTTGTGATCTGGTGTCTCAGAGCCATCATATTCCGTAAGAATATATACATAATACTGCTACAAAACATACATATCTCAGAATCTAGGAGTGTTCATTTAACTACGGGAGTAGTATGTATACCCAAAAGAAAAGACGGACCCATATAAAGATGCGAAGAGAAGAAATGATTTACAGCCTGGTGCCGAATTCTTGCCATTTAGCACAAAACGCACAGCATACAGGCCTTGCTTTGGATGATGCCTTATACGATTCTATTCCGGGGACACCATAAATAACGGTTGGGCCAGAGATGTGATAGTCGAGAGAGAGAGAGAGAAAGAGAGGCAGGTTTGTCACCTAGTGGTGGGGCTATTTGCAACATCATCAGCTGGGTGATGCAACAAAGTACTATACTGTACTGTAGCTATCTACCTAATGGTCTACGCCAGTGGTTTTCAATCTTTTTCATACCAGAGCCCACTATTTATTCAGAATTTAAGCCACGGACCACCATTTGTCGACATCTTAGCCACACAGACTCCAAAACTAAAGCTTTCTTTTGCTTTTTGTCCACAATTCCAGGCTGGATTTGGGAAACAAAACAGTCAAAAAATACAGATCAAAAAGACCATTAATCTCTTACATTCTCTAGTTGTATAGACTTGAGCTAATTCAGATGATGAATATTTTAACTCTTGAGAGTGTAAAGATGAAACCAAATTTGGTTTGGTTTACGCTCTCAAAGAGTAACATCTGGTTAACCAACTTTCCATCATTTAGCCTGGGGATCACCTGGATTCCTCTAAGGACCACCAGTTGAAAACCCCTGTCTTATACTGTACTGTAGCTCAGGGGCGGGTGTAACATGTCACATTTGGGGGGCAAGATAACATGTTGGAGGGGCAAGAGAAAATGGTATGGTACCCAAACTACCCATACCATTTTCGGTTACAGGACTTTTATTAGTCAAGTAAAGCATCAAAAAATAACTTCAGTTGTTGTTGAGTTTTCGGTTGTCAATGATGAAATGCTGTTGGTTTAGTGGTGACACAGCTGTAGTTATTTAGTAGCAGTAGTAGTGTTTCAAATCGTTTTAAATATAAGCACTTTAATTTGAAAAATCTTGGGTTGTTTTGCATGGCATCGTGTTTGGGGGGCAGACTGGGTATATAAGGGGGCATTGCCCCCCCCCCCATGCCCATGCCTAGATCTGCCCCTGCTGTAGCAACTCTACCTGCCGGTCTACTTGCACTAACTGTACTGTATGCATGGTGCTGCACAGTGCGGCTGCCATGTGTCTGCCAGGCGGTTGGTTGTGTGATGTGTGCTGGATGGATGGAGCCGTATTGATCCTGATCCGTGTCCGCTGTCAAACCGTCACGTGAGTGATGACTCAGTCTGCTCTGCTAACACGCGGTCGAATTATCTGCCATGTTAGTTAACCTGCTCAGGCCCTGCAGGTTTCACAATGTCAACCCAAATCCCAAGGCCCCTGAATCTGAATTTTGAACCAGATTGGAAGTCAGGCTGGTTTTTAAACAAGGCTAAGAAAACATAACTTGATTCAGATTAGCGACACAATCCGTTTCCAATGCAGTGTTTTTGTTGCTGTTTAACACACAAACAACACAACGCCACAACATGGTTAGGTCACACGTCTGATTTGGGTTGCCCAGTCTGAACAGGGTCTGGCATAGATGGTACTTCATTAACTGGAGTCACCCCACGGTTCTATGCATTACATTCCCCCATTCACACACACATTCATACACCAATTTCTGCTGGAAGTCATGCAAGGCACCAACCGGCACACCGGGAGCAATTTGGGGTTCAGTATCTTGCCCGAGGACAATTCGACATGTAGACAAGAGGTGCCGGGATTCGAACCGCCGACCCATCGATCACTGGACGACCTGCTCTACCTCTTGAGCCACATCTCCAAATCTGACCAACCTCTCAAAAATTACTCATCTACAAGAAGTCACAAGGTGTTTCACCACCAAATCACCAAATGCTCACCTATTATGACATGCCTGGAACAAAGTCCAAGTGTTTCAAGTTTGCAGGATTATGGCAGGACTGACTGACAGCGAAACATTGATGCTAACCAAATGCTTACTGTAAACAACTAAAGCATGTTATCACAAAAAGAGAGAAGCACTACAACAACTAGCTCTAACAATAACTATAAAGATAAGAGCTAACTCACACCACCACTCAGACAATGACAATGGCGAACAACTGAGGTAATTATAGTTATCAGGCTCAGTATGAACAGCCTGGAGAGATTAAATATACAAAAGTATATGAAAAAAAAAAACTTGAACTCAAAGATTCCAAAATGTTCCAAATATGGAACAAAACAAAAAACGCCACCGCCAGAGACAGATTGACAGGCAGGTTTAGACATTAATTAGCTTATCGTGGGAGATACAAAAGCCCTTGGCATCCCCGCTGTTTACAGTGCCTTTACCATGGTGACAGACTGAAGGCAGATGGACCAGGGAGACACAGAGAGACAGACAGACAGGCCAACATCTGTGTCGACTGTCAGACAGACACAGACAGACAGACAGACAGACAGACAGACAGACAGACAGACCCCCTCCTAGTCAATCATTAGGCAGAAAAGCCAGACAGGTTGGCTGGTGTGTGTGTGGTGGGTTTGACGTTAAAGTTAAGCAGGAATCAGACAGTGCTAGTAGGACATGGAGGGTCTGCCCAAACCCCATCCCCTCCCCTACACAGTATTTTTTTTGTCTGAGACAGCCGATCACATGCACACCCCCCTTGACTGCTACTGTCTGCGACGACACGCCGGGCTCAGAGGGGAGAGATTTGGGAGGAATTTCAGGAGAGCTGCATGCGGCGTGGAATGGATGATCATTTTTTGTGAAACAGGCCCCCGTGGCAGTGTATCCCCTTTCGAATGCCTATCAAGTGGTATGGTCCGCAGCTACTGAACAGTATGGCTTAACCGTAAGTATGGCCAGGTCTGTGATGGCCACAACATCTGATTTTCATGACACAAACACTGCATATACGTATGAGTTAACTATGAAACCTGACTTACCCACAAGTCAATTGCTTGTAGAACAACTTCCCTAGCAATAATTATGTTATGTTATGTTTTCATTGTTTAATTCGCTGTTGAATGCATATTTTTGTTAAACCAGATTTAACATTGTGGCGAGGCTGGTGTTAAAGGGGAAAAAGGCTAGCTTTGTTTCCCCACGGATCAAAAGCATGATCACCTCAGTGGTTGCTCCAATAAGGCAATTTACACAATCCTAGCAGTCTGGATAAGCTGATCATATTTAAAGCAGTCAAAGTGTTAATGCTATAACTACTCTGTGTTAGTGAGTCACCAATACAATGTTTGCTGTGATTTTCTATGAATGTGGTGCATTTTTCCCCTTCCTACTGCATCGCAGGAATGGAAATGGGCTCGCTTAAGAAAGAAGAAAAAGAAAGTGACGTGTAAACTAGGAAATCGTTTAATTGCTTTGCGGAGTTTGTGAGACAACCGACGTGTGACAACAGCATACTTGCAACAATGCACGGCCAGTTGGAAAAGACTCAAAGAGTTTGAAAATATGGGAATAAACCCTATCTCAAGTCCACAAAAAGAAGTGTGCATGTACTCTATACTCTCTCATTTAGCATTTCAATTGATGTTCTCATAACCGACTCACTGACTCCTAAGCAGCCAGAGAAAGAGCGATAGCTGAGGAGAAAAAAAGTAGATGGTAAAAGATGAGGGTTTTTTTCATCAGGGAAGCAGGAAATCTAAGTCAGTATGGTAGAGATTGATGACATTATAGGAAGATGAGGGGAAAAAATGCTCAGGGAAAGGATAGGGTGGGTAGAGATACAAAATAAACAAGAGGGACAGAAGGACACAGAGAGAGAGAGAGAGAGAGAGAGAGAGAGAGAGAGAGAGAAAGAGAACTGTAGTCTGAGATAAGGAGATGCAGAGAGCGAGAGCAGACATGAGAATGAGAGATGGTGGTGGCAGTCCACCAGACCGCAACGTGACCTGCCCACTGTCCAGTCTCAAGGACAAAGTGTCATCGGTTAACTGTATCCGTTTCCCAGATGGCTTATCTACAGTAAACTGTAAAAAAGAAAAAAGAAAAGAAAAGGATATTCATTGCTTTACGATCGCGGGCCATCAGTTACAGTCCTGGAGACTTTCGCGAGATAGTTTCAGTAGATAGGAGAAATATTTCTTCTTTAACACTATGACTCCTTTCGCTGCAAATAACGAGTTGTCTGAGAGGTGTTTTCATTGTCGAATCCACGGTTAAGTCATTAGACAATAGACAGAAATTAAATTATACCGATGATGTCACTACTTGAAAGGTTTGTTTCTCTCAAGCGCAAAATGAATGTAAATGCATAGTTGCTTTCACTGGGGTCTGGCGACCATGACAGTTTGTAGTTCTTTCTCTTCGCAAGGGTGGATGTGCTATTTTCAGGGGGAATGCCATGCATCAACGGCACAACTACTTTGGCAGTGGTATGCATACCTTTGGTATGCACCAAAGGTAATCAATCAATCCAGGCAGACTGGCTAGTTTGGAATATAGTCAAATAGAGCACTTAAACTGTTAAGTTCTCCCAAGTTAGCCTTTGGAGTATGAACCCACCAACCAGACAGGCAATTTTAGCTGCAAGCTAACTATACCCCAGAAGGAAGATGAACTATAATAATGCAAAAAAATATAATTTATCACACACTACATGGAGCGTTTTTCCCCCAGAACGGCTGCTTTTAGAGAGTGGGTAAACTGCCACAGTTTGGCCGATAACTACCCTGTTTTTCTGCAAGTTGTATGCAGGTGCGAGCAAAAAAAAAAAAAAAAAAAAAAAAAAGCAGAAAAAACTCCCATCAGCACTGATATTCCCAGGCACTGTGAACTGAAACTGTCTGCCGCGGTCCAGGTGTGTCCCCGCAAATATTCCTGCTGACAACGTGCAGGATTGATTAATGACAGCCACATCTAAAGCAGCAAACACACACGTTACACACATCCCTCTTCTGCTTTATCTGGACAGCCATGTTGACTGCAGAGAGCGGCAAGAGAGTCTGCTAATGAAATGGCAAGATAAAATACAATAAAAGCCAGGCAGTGGTGGTGTTGTCGCTGTTGTTATGGGTTGTCCTAAATTCATTAGGCCTACTTTTTTAGTGCATTAGCACTCTGGTTACTACTCAACATCAGGCACAGGGATGACCTGCAGGGAGTCTGCATATCTGAGACTGTACTAATGGAGCGTCTGTTGGGTACTTTGGTTTCATTTGTACATTCTCAAAGTTAAAGAGTATATATTACAAGGTAGTTGGTCCCAGACGGTCCTGAGTACTAACGCACAATCGAACTAGGGGTCTTTGGAATTAAAAAAAAAAGGATTGAGAATCATATTAACGTACTGGTTCTGCTGCTTTGTACAAATTATACTCATTTTGCAGATGGATGAATGCATGAATGAACGAATGAATTACAGTACAATCAAGTATACAATCCAACAAAACTGATAACAGCTTGGAGATTTACAATACAATCAAGTAGGCTACAACTACAACAAATGTGGAAAAACTGTGATTGGACATCCCTAGTTAAAATACACTCGTTTATAATAGTGGCCACCTTGTTCATTTGATCAAGACCTTTAGAGATGTACAAATAATTTACTTCTGCAAAGTCAGAAGCAGCGAATCATAGTGGAGGTAAAAAGGGAAAAGAGAAATATACAAAAGATGGTTCCCAGATTGAATTCATGTCAACCAATTCGTCTTGTGGATAAGAATTGTGTGTACCATTCTCAAACTCAGTGGTGTAAAAAGCAACGTATTACCTCCAATACAATATTAAAGAGACATATTATGCATACTTTTTGCAAAACACCATGTCAATGACGTTTAGAACACAAGATTTTAGAACACTTTCCTGGAGGACTTTTAGCTATACTAGATTTTGGCAGTGAGCCTGATATTATGGAAACTGAGCTCACTTACTACCTGGACTACAATTCCCATAATGCACACAGTACACTGCTCCTCCTTGTGGAAAGTGTTGGCAGCAGTGCCCTTGCTTGTCATGACAGGCTGTCAGTGACTTTGACAGCATGTGTGACACAACAAACTACACACAACCCTCCAAAAACAAATGGAGAGGCAAGTTTTGGAGCGGAGCAATCAGGATGAGCAACCCTCTAAGGACTTTTCATGGCTATGGGCATTAAAACTATACTGACTGAGAGCAGCAGTCTATAGCTGGAGGATAGAGAAGATGGCATAAACACCAATCACTTGTCAAGGAAAATGAGACAAAATAAATCAAGCAAGGTTGTATATCTGCCTTTTTTTGCAACAAATGTGACTGCATGCATGTCAAAGCAGACAGCAGCCTACTGGGTTCAATCTGACACCAAATGTAGTTTTAATCATTATGACCTGTTTATGTATAAACATATAGGCCTCCTTCTTATAGCTGTCCATTTCCAAGAAAAGCCAGTGTATCAAATTTACTTGAGACAGATGAAAGCCTGGGGTTTCTAAAAGAGCATTTACGGTACGCACAATGTTTACTACTACCAATAGGAAAAGTAGTCATAATGTCCCAGTTCAGGTTTTCAAATGTATGAAAAAGTATTTTGAAAATAGATCTACAGGCTCACAATGGATTGCATCACAGACATGTCAAATGGCTGAAACGAAGTGGCTAATGTACGTTTTGTAGAATTATTCAAAATCTACATATTAACTAGTGATAAATGTGTTAAATAATATGTAGTGGAGTAATGTAGTGGAGTAAAAGTAAAAATAATTAGATCTGATATGTAGATGTATAAGTAAAAGTATTGTAAGTAAAAGTATTGCAAATTGGAAATAGTTAAAGTAAATGTACTTAGTTACTTTCCACCTTGTTTAAGAACTCCACCCTCAACATTACATTATATCCCCAGTCTCCTAACATGGAGGTGACCTGCTGAAGGTTTCAGGTCTGTGAAGCACAGCGTGTAGCTATAGAAGGCGCAAATTAATCTACCTAGCAACAACAGAGACATGAAAGCATGTACTGTGGACTATGTTGTGCATGCATGCGTGTGTGTGTGTGTGTGCGTGTGCGTGTGTGTGTACATTGGTGTCCCGTAGCCTAGTGCACAGCCATATATAATCAACGGCTAATGACAACACAGTGGGAGTTGGCGCCCCCGCCGTAAATCAATGGGCAGAATAATTGCTAATACACTAGTTATCGATTAGCAGTGCCCGCTATGCACTCATTTTCTAGGGCGACCGCGGCTAAGCGCTAACACAATGACAAGGGTAAAGTGTTATTTCTCACAAAGGCAACGTGAGACAGACAGCCGGGGCTGGAGGCGAAGGGGAGAAAAAAAAATGACTAGGGGGGTCCCGGGCAGTAATTCTTAATTGACACCTGTCAAGAGCAATGGCAGCAGTCACAGCTGCCAGCGGGGGAATTTCTACCCAGGTCCTACACGTCTGTCACTTTTAATACCTTTTTTTGTGCTTTCATAGGCCCCAGCTCTTCCCCCTCCCTTTGTCGCTTCTCTCCTTTCCTCTCGCTCGCGAGTCGTACTCCTCTGAAGGGTCCCGAAAGATTCAAACGCCGTGTTAGGGATAGCGAAACAAAGACAACCCCGGCGGAGGCCCGTTGTGCCATGTTGTGTGTGCCGCCGACCGCTATACGGTCGGACGGGGCAACGCGATCCCTTCGTTATTGATTGCGCCGGTGTTTATTTCACTTGGTCAAAGACGAGCTTTTGTTGTGTTTGAAAGAAGCCGACTGAACACTTAACTGCATGTGACAGCCTGGCGCGATGTTTAGAGGTAAGGCCCTGCTGTGGTGGTGTTGTGACAGTCATTGCAGGGCAAAAAATGGCTGTTTTTTTGCATTGGGTCAGAGTGAACTTTGGATTGATCGATAGGCAACCTTTCAGTAAGCCCCTCCCCCCCAAACTGCTGTGGTCCAATCACAGCTAAGCATAACATGGGATGCGACAAACCTCTCCACAGATACATTTCCTCTCTGATAAAACATTGTTTTAAAACAATGTTTTGTTGACGGATTTGGAAGAGATGTTTTTGAAGGTCTGGTTCCAAAACTGAACCAGTAATTTAATGTGTAACGTCCATTATATTTACAGTGGAAAAAATGACCCCCGAGTGGAAACTGTCCAACCCATTGTTGGACACTTGGGAGAGGCTTACGGCAAGGCCTATTGAGTCCTATTTGGTCTTACAGAACAATAAAACTCCAGAAGCCAGAGGTATGAATTTGTCTATAAACCACATAAAGAAAAGCCCAGATTGGAGTTGATCAACACGTTGATTCTATACAAGCAAGAGAACAAGTCTGCCTATATAAGAGGCACATTTGTTTTACAGCTGGCGGTAATGAAAAGCACCGCGTACACACACACGTGCGCGCGGCACCGCTACACATCAACATAGTGGGTAAACGAGCAGTGAATACATTAGTGAACGCACGTGAATCAGTCACAATCAGCAGGCACGGCACAGCGGTAGTTTGGGTGAAACATATAGCGGTGGGAATAGGCAACATCTTTCAACCTGCTTGATTCTGTTGCATGCAGCAGCGAAGGAGGAGAACATTATAACATGGATCCCTAAAGGGGAGGTGAGGGAGGGAGGAGGAGGGGGCAGTAAATCAAACCAGAACCATTGTAATCCCACATATCCTGTCCTCGGGAGTTTGATCACCAGGGTTGCTTATTATGAAAGACAATACTGTCTCCATTTGCCAGTTTGCCCCTCCCGCCGACCGACATGTGATGTATGAAAATGTCACATACTGTACTTTCTCCCTAAAGAGCGCTCAAAAACGACTATATAACGCTAGGAGAACTGGAGCCTGAGTGCTGGAGGGAGACGCGTCCTCAATCCCCTCCCGCTCCGCTCGCGTTTCGAGTCGGAGCCTTACTCACTCTCTCCAATAACAGCCATGCGTCTGGCATACATCAGTCAACACACACACACAGGCCCCACAAGCCCGATAATGGGCATATGTGAGGCTCAAGCACGCACACGCACACAGCGAGACACGCACACAAACATTTTGATGTCATGTTACACTGAAATTAGTGGCTGGGAACACCCTGGTCGCTTTGGGGTTTCGAAGGGGGCACGGCACACGAACTCCGGGCCAAGAAAATAAAGCGAAAACATGCAGCACAAACACACACACACACACATACACCAACCCACGTAATGTAATGACACGGAGGGGTCAAACGCACGCAACACAGACACAAACAATATGGGGTCGATTGCTGTAGTCAAGAAGGAAAAACAGCAAACAAGACATGTCACTCTCAAAACACGAGTGTGTTGCATGCGCGCATACACATACACAGACAGCGCTGTGACTGCGATGGATGCGACCGAGACAGCCGGAGGGGGTTCTCCCATGAGAAGGCACTGACCTCCGTGTGTACCGCGGACCCTCCAGTCTCCTTGTCTCTATATGACTCGACCCATTCTCTCTTTTCCCTCATTCTTCCCTTGTCCTCTTTTTCCTCAAACTGATTTGCAGGGGGAATACGAATGACAACTTGCACAGAGCTATATGAGTGTTCTGTGTAGCTTTTGCATACGTGTGAGTGTGTGTGTGTGTGTGTGTGTGTGTGTGTGTGTGTGTGTGTGTGTGTGTGTGTGTGTGTGTGTGTGTGTGTGTGTGAGGAGCAAATGCAGCTGGCCCATTTTGAATGTCCAATTACCTACCTATATGCGATGGTTTGCTGCTCGCGGCCTGCTACAACGACTGCGGGCACAGAGCCGAGTGTTTGTCTTTGATCTCGTATAGGTGACCCTGCACTATAGCGTTTATATACTCTGTGGACTGCAATATGCACTACCTATAGTGCTTGTATGAACTATGTCACATTCAAATGTAAAAGAGCACAGTGGATTTAATCAGTGTACTCTGAATACATACAGTACAAACACACACACAGACATGCACACACATGCACAATATACCACATACGCTCACAACTCTACACTACTAGATATTTAGTATCCACGATTTTCCCCAACCAAGGCACTGGTAGGGAGTGGAACCAAAGCATATACAGTACACTTGTGCCTTCCTTCACCAGTGTTGCCATATCTGCTTATTATGAGCAACTGTTGACTTGTTTCTTTTGGGTAGGAAGTCACTTATATTAATACATTATTGATGGAAAAAAAAAAATATTTTAAATATTTTCATATATTCTCAATGTGTTTTTAAAAGACAGATGTACACCTCACAGTGTGTCACTGTGAGATGGTAGATCATCTATTTTCATTGTGCTGGGCTTCATAGACCTGGCCACTTGTTTCTGTTGCAAACCTGGCAACACAGCAAGAGGAAAAGGAACTTGTGCACACACAGACGCAAAGACGTATGGGCTATAAGAAAGGCATGGATAGAGCCAACAGAAAATACATTACTATAGAGCCCTGAGGAACTTTACAGTGCAGTACATTGCAGTACACACCCAGACAAACATGTCTGCCTATACCATGTACTTAAAGCACTTTGCCATAGATGCATTCTCCACTATTCACATGAAAACGTAATAAATATACTTTCAGGGTGAAATTACTGTAAGTCTCTCAAGTCAGACAACTCTTCCACAATCTTCACAATGCTCTGCCTTGCAAATGTTGTGACAGGAAAGCCACCATCCGCCCAAGCAAAAAAAAAAAAGATATCTATAAAGAATATTTTTTGAATTCCTGTTTCTTCAAAAAACGGCAAGCTAGATACAGTATGAGCTTCTGGACATATGCAACTTGCGGGGGAGGAGGAAGGAGGGGGGTGGGTTGGGCGACGGCGGGACATCCACTTTATTTTATATGCGTTTTTTTTTTTTTTTTGCCCGGCGCTTTCTGATGTACAGAAGGCGGACAGGCGGAAGCCTTTTTAAAAGTCGTGTGAGCCAACAAGCGCATCCCCGAGAGACTCAGGGAGGATAAATCAACACTTAGGGGACTTTGCCGAATGGAATTTTGTGGTTTTCGACTTGATGTCGTGGTGGTGTTGTTGTTTCTCTGGCAAAAACTGGCCTCTCTCTCTCTCTGTTGCCTCTCTGTTTCTCCCCAGTGGGGATCTATCGGGGTCTGTTACATTTTGCTAAGTAGTAAATCCTTTGATAGACACAGTAGAAAACATGACTGCTTACCACTGTCTAAGTCCTTCTATGTCAAGGTCATAGATTCTTTTCCTTGTTACACGGCCCCCGTGAGCATTGTGGCTTGTTTTTGCGGGCTCCAGTCTAGTTTCAAGACCATGGTGGATGTACACTGGTGTACAGAAAAGCAATCACAAGACACACACACCCACACTTCCACATTTTGTATACAGGACACAATGAAAGTGAACCTGTGTACGAGTATTGTGCATAGCAATGTCCTGGGAGTTCATTTAAAGAGATGTTTCACTTTCAAACAAACTTTTTTGTGATTTTATCGTCTACTCAGTCTCATGTGGACACCGCAGGCAGTTTATAAGTTACTCGGTTCAGTAAATGGATACAGTATTTGATGTTCAGCTTAGCTGCCCTGCCCCCTTCCTATGCAAACCCGTTATTATGACTTAAAACTCAATTTTAACCATGATGGATTAATTGACTGACTGATAATGGACTCCTATTACGTGAGAAGGCCGTGGAATTTCATTGACCGCTTTCAATTATTTTTAAAATATTGTTTTGGAAAATGTAGCTTTCTGTGCACCACACTGGTTGGAGCCAAACGAATGAAACAATATTTTTACAAATACATCAGTATAATATCAGTAAAATAAAACAGTAAATAAAATGCAAAGCCCCCTCACGTATTAGGAGGACAATATCAGTCACCAGAAAAAAGACAGATGTTTTTTGATTAATCTATCATGTTTAAAATTAAGTTTTAAGTTATAATGGGTTTGTATAGGAAGGGGGGCAGGGCATCTAAAATGAATATCAAATATCAAACCAACGATTTCACTTTCAAAAACACCAAAAGTGTTTTTGAAAGTGAAATATCCCTTTAACTACAGTATGAACATTTTAGTTGTACTGGAGTACTTCCACCCCAGCAATCGTGCTTCTCTCTTCTCTCTCGTGTACAGTTTACGTAAAGAGAACCTCACTCTCCTTTGCTGCTATCTTAAAACCTTGTTAAGTTCAGAGGGTAGGTAGTTATTCCTCAGCGGTGCGATGCTTACGTCCATGAGGTCTAATTCCAGCATATTTCCAATACGACCCTCTGTCTCTCTCATACACAAAGAGCGCAGTCATCGATCTTCATTTGTCATTTAACCTCCATGAAGATGAGGACAGGGAGAGTGCACGATGTACAGTATATGCCGGTATGTGTGTGTGTGTGTGTGTGTGTGTGTGTGTGTGTGTGTGTGTGTGTGTGTGTGTGTGTGTGTGTGTGTGTGTATCACTGTATCATCTTTAAGTATATTAACAGGGACGGAACTGACTCCATGCATATGCTGTTCTGTACTGTATGTGTGTTTGCACCTAGGTGTGTGTGTGTGTGTGTGTGTGTGTGTGTGTGTGTGTGTGTGTGTGTGTGTGTGTGTGTGTGTGTGTGTGTGTGTGTGTGTGTGTGTGTGTACATGCATGTGCTCTGAATCCAAATGCAAATGAAGCTAGTGGTGGTGTATTGTGGTGAGCTAATAAATGTCTATTGACTTCCTCAGTCAATGTCACCTGTTAATAATGACACCTTACATGCACTGCTTCATTGGGCAAGGATTTTTACCCCCCTTCTCTCTCTTTCTCTCTCTCTCTTGACACACAGCAGAACATGAAACGAAAGCAAAAACACAGTAACAACACTTTCACACGACCCTGCTCCTCGGCGATGCATCGATGCAGACATGACCTGCATTCGGCCTTGTTCGTGTACCTGCTTTACCGATTACAGCCACTGATTTCGAGAATAAGGAGGGGGGCACAAGTTTTCACAGAGGACCGCTTGTCTCAGATGACCTATCTCTCTGCGCCGGTCGGTGTCTAATGGTGTGTGTCCGTCCGTGAAAAGCAAAAACGGGGCCGGATTCATGCTTGGTAGCCGTGCTCCAGTCGGTGTCTCCCGCCGAAAAGAAGAAGCAGACATACAAGCTCGCATTTTATCCTTTGCCGGATGTTGTGACCTGTTTTCTGGGTGCCTCAAAGTACCCTTTGTGCAACGAAGTACATAATCATCAAGCCCTTTAAGTCGTCGCAGTTGTCATTTGTCACACTGTGCCACGGCGAGTGTGTGTTTGTGTACTGTGTACTGCAAATTCAGTTCATTCATAGCTTACTGGGAAGGAAGGGCTGCAGCAGTGTGGTGTGGGTGGGGGGGGGGGTGGATGGTGGGAGTGGAGGAGGTTTACGGGGAAGTGGCTAACACGGAGTTGATTACATCAAGGAGGCAGCTTGCAGACTTGACACCTTTGCCGGATTTGTCAGCAGTAATCGGCGGGGCTCTGTCAGTGATCCGTCAGCCTGCGCGGATAATTAGGAAGAACCGTGGCTAACGATGATGCCGTCGGGAAAGAATAGGAAACTCAACTTTTTTTTTCCTTTGTATCTTTCTTCGAGTCATAATTAAGAGACTCTTTTGCATAGAAGTTTGGTGATGGTTTGTGTTTGTGTGTGTGTGTGTGTACGCTACACATTGTAGCACATTGTTTCTTAAAGTCTGGACAAACGCCTTTGGTTTTGCTTTTAGTTTGTGTGAATCCAGACAGCCTGTGTGAACTTTATCCGTTCTCCCCCAAATGAAAGAAAAACACACTTTCTCTCTCTCATCGTGACCTATACTACGCTCTCTTCCTCTTGCCCAGAACCCCACGAGGGCAGTCCGCCAATCTGTCTCGGGCTGACGGCCCCGCCAACCGATGTACATTCAGCTCACGATCAGATGCCTCCTAAATTCTTTAAGACTCGACTCTGTAAACAAACATTTCGTAGTAGTAGATACGGGGAGGGAGAGGGGAACTTATCCCACCGTTCATGCCCGTCGCTCGCTGCAACAGATGAGCAGGGAGGAGATATGGTGGACTCTATGACCCCGGTGTTACTTTGATCGCAACGTTTTGCCCCGCCTATTCTTCTAGCCAGAGCGGATGCTGACGTATAGGTCAAAAGAAACAGCGTATGAGCCACTTATAAGTCACTTTGATGTAGCGATGGCGTTGCACAGCTAACAGCTGTGTCACTGTTGTGGATCTTGTAAATCTAAGAATGTTTACAAATGAAATGAAAACATTTTCACCTATGATGATGTTTCCCTGACTAGAGTCATCAGTTCAAATGTGGTTAATGTTTATCGGGAAATTCAGATCGTTGACATAGACATATCTTTACGGGCCAAAGGCGAGTACTGAATTATGTCAAGTTATTACCGTGCTGCATGTGTGTGTGTGTGTGTGTGTGTGTGTGTATGTGTGTGTGTGTGTGTGTGTGTGTGTGTGTGTGTGTGTGTGTTGCGCGACGCTGTTTGATGATGCCGACACCGTTGTGTGGATTCACCCTAGCCGACAATGGTGAAAGCAGATAGTCCAGAGAGGGCCTGTTGTCTGTCTCACCATATAAAGCAGTAGAATTACATTTGGCAACCGTCATCCCCCAACACACACACACACACTCACACCACAGTACCAAAAATGTAATCAAATTGTGACCTCGATACCAATTGCACAAACTAAACCGTTGTCTCACTCACCCCCCCAAACCCTGATCAATAGTACACTATCCCGACTGCACACTACCATAATGAAACACTGATATAAATATAGCATAAAACGGCGAAAATAGTGGTACTTGTTAATGAGTAAGTCAGGTCAGCAGCACCAGCAATGCCTGATGTTGTCCACCTTCCCTCTGGGCATGGGTTAAAATATAAACACGGCGTAGTCAATGGTTTGCAGGGCTGAGATCATTTACTTAGCTTGGTGTTTTGGTTTCATTATTGTCGTTTGTAAATGTATGTTTCATCATCTTGATTTGCTGTTGGTATTCATTATTTGACATTAGAACATAAGGTCCTGCACATAATAATACCTCCACAGGACTGCACTTCAATGAAAAAAGAGAGCCCATGGGAGATAAGAGAGAGAGAGAGAGAGAGAGAGAGAGAGAGAGAGAGAGAGAGAGAGAGAGAGAGAGAGAGAGAGAGAGAGAGAGCAGCAGAGAAAACTGCAAACGACGACAAATGACTGCAGCAAAACTCGCCGCTGCTCAAATTGCACTGCATTGAACTCAACTGCCAAAAAAACTAACAGATGCAGCAATGTGGTTCCAAACGAAAGAACACTGATGTATCGTCACCGGTCATAAAATGGACAGGCTGCAGTTCCATTACAGGGGCAGAAATCATCACGGTGACGGATGAAAACAGGGGCCATTTGAAAACGGGCATACGAAAAAAGGAAACCATTCCAACCCCCCTCCCTTTCCCTTCTCCGAGGAGTGTATACATATGCAACATTTTTGTTCTAGTAGTGTAAGTGCGACTCCAAAGAAAAGTGACAAATCTAGGTTACGGAAATATCATGTAATGCGTTGTAAAAATAGCCCCCCTCGTTTCTTATGTGTGTTACAATATTTCATGCAGAGAGGAGGATAGTAACAAACGAACGAATCTCCAGACACCCTGGCACAAAGTCGCCAAGAAAGACTAGACAACCTCCTGTACTTGCACAGAGCAAAGGCGTATTCTCAATGAGGCTACGAAAGCTGTAGCCTGCCCAAATCTCAATCTACCCTTTCTTTCTATCTTTCTCTCTATCTAAGAGAAAGAAAGACAACATCGCCAAGTTTGAGTTAGAAGATTATACAGAGAGCATGTTGCTCCGACTTCCACCTTCATTCACAGTGACACCTCCACGGCCGCGTCCATTACAAGGCGACCCTCCGTACACAATCTGTAATTCCCTGCACATGCTACTGGCCTGGAGACACCATGTTGAGTACTGGGAATATGGCAACAAATGCTTGGTAGTGATCGTCATGATGTGTACTACCACAAAAACAGACATCATTTACATTTAATCAAAATGTAAAAGTCAGGAGTCAACTTCAGAGCTCTGTTGAGAGACCATGAGAGAATGGCTCAGAAAAAATAATTTTGTTTTCTATGCTACTTTTCACTGCCATTCGTGGCAGACTTGCAGACTGCACAAAACCTTTTCTTCGTGCCTTGTTCAGTTCCAACCCATTTCTCTCTCTCTCCACCCCATCAGAAAATCCACACGTCAATTAGAAATTACAACCCCACGGAGTTCAAAGTCTTGCGTTAACAACCTTGATTAAGTCTGCTTAACCTCACTTTTTTTCTCCAGTGTGCTGATTAACATTCTGCAGCTGTTTTATTCGGCTTTGGTCATTAACCGCGTGAACTTCAAAGGCTCGTCTCCATCCCCGTCATTTTGGAAACGCCTGTCAATCACTCAACACCTCTCCCCACGCCACTTGAAATGAATCCAGGACATACACAGATCTCTCCCTCTCTCTCTCTCTCTAACAACTTTTACAGGCACATTTGTAGTCAAACGTACAGGCCTGGATCAAGTCTGTTTCTTTATTTTGTACTTTGTTCATCAACTTAAGTAAGATGAGATGTAAAATACTTATATGATAAAAAAAAACATTGTTAAATAAATAATAAATGTGGGGGTGCCCACTGGCTTATACAGGTCAAGGAGCATGTCACATATAGGCTTTGGCCTGACAGTGTCTTATGTGGCTTGAGTCCTGTTCATGATGATTTTTGCTGCATCTCTCCCCTTCTCTCTCTCCCCCTATTTCCTGTCATACTTCACTTGTATCTATCACTAAAGACAAAAAGCCAAAAAAAAGAAAAGAAAATTGACACATTTGTAAGAGATACAAGAACGTATTGTTCTGTGAGGTCAAGCGTTTGGTTCTCCGAAACGTGTTTGTTTCGTCATGTCAAAGTGAAGCGACGAAACATTAAATAACCGACCGCACATGGCAGGCACTTCTACAACTTTGAAGTCATTAGTCTCACTTGCAGGTCTTTGTGGGCTAAAGAAATGGAACCCTGCTACTACGAGGTGAATCACAAGCACTAGCTCCTCTGCTCTTCACAAAGCTTTGTTGTATCATGGGCAAAAAAGAAGTCAGCTCAGAAGCATTAACAAAACGAGGTAGCCTCCCTAGTTTACATAGTAGTACTTAAGGCCTGCGTGCTTCCCTCTGATCTCGTCACGCCCCAACACCCCCCCCCCTCTCCTTCGCCCCACGAGCCCACCCCCCACGTCCCTCCCCCTTGGGTATTAATCACAAAGTATTTATCCCTATAGCTTTTAGGAACTTTTCTTTCAATTTGTCTTCTCTTTATAGCTTCTCGACATCAGGGGGGTTCAAAAAGTTATCCGCGTTTGAGTAACTCTGGGGCCGTCGGAGCGCATGCGTGTTCTCGGGGCGGCGAATGATTTACTGATGTTTATCGGGAATGAATAGATCAAAGGGCTTCGCATGACAGGCAATCAATCAAGCATCAAATCAAGAATGGCAATCCCCGAGTGGAACGACGCAAGCTGAAAAATAAGAATCAGTGGCTGTTTTTTTCTCTCTCTCCCTCTTCTTCCTTCCTGGGACAAACATCAAACATGTTGGCCTGTAAAAGGAGATAAGAGACTATGCGATATGTGTATCTGTTTTTTCCCCCTTTTCTTAATCTCTTTGTTTGTTTTATCTCTTTTTTGGGGAGGGGGGATCCTGGCATCTTATCAGAGGATCAACTTGGGAGCGTTGCAAATGAAATACAGCCTGGATAATTAAACGCAGCATAAAGCGTGGCGGTGGTGGTGTAGCTAAACGAAACAATGTTGTTTGTTGTTCTTGTTTTCTATTATTATGGATACCGACTGAGACACGAATATAATATACACCCGTTCCACAAAATTGCCAAAGCTATAGCCTATAGAGGCTATTCAACATCACCTATATGTATCTTATCAGTGCAACATGGTTTTGGTGCCATGTTTAGAGTAATAGAATGGATGTGAATGTACAATCAGTGTGTGCAATACCAATCCACTTGTGCCAATGAACTTGTACAAACTTGCATGCAGGACAGTTTATAATGTTGTTATACACTTGTAACACCTAAAGACACAAATAGTTGTACCTGTGTTATTTACCCTAATGACTGAGTGTACACAAATGGTTGCATTTGTACACCCTCAGAGTTAAGTGTGTGTGTGTGTGTGTGTGTGTGTGTGTGTGTGTGTGTGTGTGTGTGTGTGTGTGTGTGTGTGTGTGTGTGTGTGTGTGTGTGTGTGTGTGCGCGCACACTTGTTCTTGTGCAGTATGGCTGAATGTAGTGTTTGTTGCTAGAGGAGGGGTGTGTGTGTGTGTGTGTGTGTGTGTGTGTGTGTGTGTGTGTGTGTGTGTGTGTGTGTGTGTGTGTGTGTGTGTGTGTGTGTGTGTGTGTGTGGTAACATCTCCTCACCCTCTGACCGCCTGGGTGCTTGCTGCTTTCTCCTAGGCATAGTAGTAGACTCGCTGCTGCTGCTGCTGCAAGACTTTCCGCTTGACTTTTCATGCAGAGATCATTCACAAAACGGCCAGCCGGGGCGAGTCAGCCGAAGAGAAGAGACGAAAACCTATAACGTCTTTTTTCCCCTTTATAGTCCTTGTATGGAGACAAAAAAGGAAATGTAAATCCCCGTTTGACTTTATTTACTTATTTTTTTCCCTATGCAGCGATTAAGTTATATCTAGAGATCTTGTATCTCTCCAATCGGGGGCTTCTTCATTCGTGAACAGTAGAGTTGATTTAGCCTAGATGAACTCATACATCGCAGCATCGCTTTTTTGTCGGGAGAGGGTTAAGATGAGTTAACCCCTCCAAAAAAACAAACAAACAAAAAAAACAATCGGTGACGAAAACCCTCCTCCGTTCACATGTCTACCAACAGCAGGGAGGAATATGATGGACATATGCCAAAAGCCCCCCCAGCAGCCTGCAACCAGCAGAAGCAGCAGCAGCAGCCGGGTTCCATTCAGAGAGGAGATACACCACCACCACCGTCAGTCTGATTTCCCCCAAAAAGTAGCAACAAAAACCGGGAACTATTCCTCCTGCGATGTGTAACAACGTGCTGCACAACTCCCCTCGGCGGCGGTGATGGAATATATCGGTCCGTAAAAACTGTTGGCTGATATCTGCTCCCGTAGCACACACACACACACAGGTGCCTTATCCGCGTTTCTTCTCTAGGAAAGGGTAAAAAATGAGAGGAGAGAAGAGAGAAGAGAGTGACACATTAGCAGGCTTGTCAATCAATCAACGCGAGATTAGTCGTTTCTTTTTAAGCAATTATCGCGTTATATGTACACACACACTACTATCTAATCTATCTCTTCCCCTCCTCGCACCACACCGCATGTACACGAAAACACCCCCCGATGTCGTTTATTAGGAACACAAATACTCACGGATAGGTTGCGGGAGTGGAGTGCAGTCAGTCCGGGGCGAATATTCTTCTTCTTTCGCGGCCGCTGCTGGATGGACAGTTGACGGAATCACAGGAAAAAGAAGAAAAGTCCGACGTCCCCGTGTTGAAGAATTCGGAGACGGGGGGACCGCGAAACGTAAACGGCGTAGTAGGCCTACTAAATAGGCGAGAGTATTAGATATAACGCGCTGTTGTTTGTGGTTGTTTTTTTGTCTCGTTTTCTACTCCCGTGCAGTCGGCGCGAGCGGGGCGGCGGGGCAATCGGTTCTCTTCCTCTCTCCCGCAGTGGAAATATGTTGTGTTTCAACAACACGTTTTTTGGGGTTGGTTGGTGGTGGTGGATGCGCGTACAGTACAGTAAACGTACGTCGTGCTGGTGGAAGCGGCGGAGAGAAGCGGTTCAGTTCAGACAGTCACACACATACACACACTGTAGACAGCTCTTCTAACAACTGATAGACAGACACACTACAGCAAGCCACCGACGGCCTCTCCGTTATTACTCCACCCCTCTTCTCCATAGGAGCGTCACCCTGACAAGTCAGAGCCCACCTGTCAATCTTTAGACGGCTGCTGCTTCGTGCCTTTCTTTTTTTTAACGAGAGGAAACACAACACACTTTATGTTATGGTGATGGTGATGAGTAGCCTGTACTGTCCTGAGTTGGACGGATGGGTAAAATAAGTGCCACCTCGATAACTTTATTTGACACCCGCCCCATACTGTTGAGAAAGTTATTTTAATGAGATATAGGCGACCCGGTTGGTATATTATTATCATCATCACCATCAGGTGTCCAATCTTAATATGTCACAGAACTGCAGGACATGACAAACAAGTTGACAGGTTATGCATGATGTAGGCCTACTTTGGCAACATTATGGCCCACGTACGCGCTCTATAGTGGTGGCACATCATGTAGGCTATTTACTTAAACGTTTATGGAGATTTCTTTTTTCTTTTTTTCTCTCCGGACGAAAATTGCAGATCATTTCGTTAGATCTTTTAGGGGGGATTCTAGGGAAGGGGAGGGGCTCTGCGTGGAGGCTGATGCATTTTGTAGAGCGTTCATGCCCTACTCCATCCTAAACTATTCTTCTTCAACCATAACTGTTTATAAATGGGGCACACACTTAAGCAAATGTTGAACTAGCACCGTTACATTTTTTTAGTAGTAGCGCCGGGGGGCTGTGTGTTGGAATCGTTATAGCCTAATGTATAGATATGCGAAAAAGACAAACTTTTTTAACATAGTTTGAGATGTGGGCTGATGATGCAGCAGGCTTTAGGCTACACTGCATGGTATAGTGTCGCCTACAAACTATTTATGACACGTTGGATGCGCACTTAATTCCATCCGTACCCACCCATTGGAGTTACTTTGGGGAGATGAATCATTTACTGTATAACCTTAGAGTCTACGAGGCTCGGACCGGATCGACCACAGCTCAGCAACATCCCCATGGAGAAGGAGTATCTGTCCGCAACAGACGATCAACCAACCCCAGCTGCTGCTTTATGCCTTGCAGGATTCGGGTGAGTTTTCAGAATTTATTCTACCTTTGCATTTCTGACCCCTGAGAGTGACAGACCCATGATGAGGGGTCCATTTGGTTCCAAATGATCATTTTTGCTGCACGGGAGACCCCCTTTGAATTCTCTCCAGACCACTGATCTCCAGAAAACGCATTTTACGCACGGCAATAAACCAACTCCAGTGCGCATTAAGTAGGCTATTATATTATATTGCACGACGAGGTATTCTGAGAGCCTTGTATTTGCCACGTCTGAGACGATGATCATCTACGCAGAAGAGAGAGATATGTGAGCGGGGCTAATAATGTGAGAAAATCTCCAAGTAGTAGTACCGCCCCAACATCTGTCTGTCTATCCACCTCCAGCTCTCCGTCTATCTATCCTCCATGCGCCTCGACCTGCCTGCTCTGCGATTGATGGACTGTGTCCTACGTCACTAATATTTCCATTCCAATCAGAGCAGATTCAGATAGAGAGGGAGAGATAGAGAGCAGACATGTTTCTAATGCTATGGATACAGACTACACAGGCATTTTCCCCTTTGTACTGTATGTCTTAAGAAGACAGTGGCTTTCAGTCATTTTAATACCAGGGCCAACTATTTATTCAGACATTTTACCCGCTGACCACCATTCGATGAGGTTTATAGACTTTCAAATCCAAAAGTGGATTTTTTTTTGTAAAATTTTGTCCACAATTCCATGCTGTGATAACAGGCAAAAGTTGATCAAAATAACAATTCTACATTTCCTTATTGTGATGTCTTGTAAATTAAAGTGAATGAACTCTTTAGAGCATGAAATAGACTAAAAAAACATGAAATTAATTTCATTTGTATTTTTTGCTCTCAAGATTTAGAGATATATGAGAGTGCATTTGGTTATGAACTCCTTATCATTTAGCTGAGGCCCACCTGGAATCCTCTCGAAGGACCCCCACCACTGGTTGAAATCTGCTGTCTTAATAAATAAGAAATTGTTATGCATGCGTTAGGACAAATCCATCCATCCTTGACAAATCCATGGCTTAATAAACAGGTTAACCTTAGCTAATAATTAATTGCTGTAGTTGCTGTCAACTAAGTTTGCTAAATTCAAATTACAATTTCTTATTGAGTGAGCAAGCATACAATAAAATATTAGATGTTCAGCCAACTCTTTGCACAATGTTTTATTTCATGATCATTTGTTCTATGCAAGCTTTTGCACATTGACTAAATCATGGGTCGTATTTGGACATGGCCAATCCATCTAGTATTTACTTTAATACTTGATTCTATTTTATTCTGAACACAGTTATAAACAACCAATTGCAGAAGTAACCATAAATCAACTAAGTTGAGAGCCGTATTTTTCACATTTACTACGTCTTAGAAAATGTCAACAGCAGAGACGTCTGTTTTCCAACATTCTATATAATTGTGTATATATTTTTTCTATTCTATATAGGAGCCAGACATATGAAACATTTACTGTATATTATATTGTTATATATTATTATTTGTTACATTATTACAGTGTATAAATCAATCGGTTTATAGGCTATTACTTCTAAACAGAAAGTGTATATAATATGAACACATCTGAAGTGGTTGTAGGATTATTATGCAAGCATAGAATGTGTTTGTGCATGGCACAGATGATAATAATCACACACAGGGAGATCGAGGGAGGGGAGAGAGAGACAGAGGGAGAGAGGGGGAGAGAGAGAGAGAGAGTTTGATCCTAATCCAGCAGGGGGGGACATGCGGTCCTACAGATGAGGGTCATGATCATCCATCAGCAACTGAATGTGGATCCTTATATATATGTGAAACAGGATGTGCAGTTATTTTGTCCCAGCGAGAACACGAAACACACAGTATGGTACACTATGAACGACGGTCCTGTTTCACATATAACTCGTACTACACACAGAAACGCCGTAACAGTTAATGTGCTTCTGAGTGCAGTGGAGAAGAGTTGTACTGAAAAAATCTACGCAACTGTGTGATATTTAGTCTGTACGTGAAATGTCATGGCGTAGCTTTAATGAAATGAAGGATCCAGGAAGATACTCTGTCTCTGTCACTCTCTCTCACTCACACACACACACGCACACACGTGTACACGCACACACGTGTACACGCACACACACACGTGTACACACACACACACACGTGTACACACACACACACACACACACACACACACACACACACACACACACACACACACACACACACACACACACACACACACACACACACACACACACACACAGTTTTGGCAAAAGTAACTTCCTCCTGCGTTATGCTTTAACTGTAGAAAATGCTAGGTGGTGATACACATTTCTCTATCTTTTACATTTCTTTGTTATGGCCTTTGCATGGCGACTAAACAGAGCAGAAAGATGTGTAATGGGTGATACTGTAAATGCTGATGTTATGTCTGCTCAGTGCTCACTCCAAGTTAATATTAAATACCTAACTATAGGACATGATGGCTGCAAAAGCCCCAAAAAACTTTGATTCACTCTAAGAATGATGTTGTTTTTGCAAGATCTCAGAGCCAAAAAAAAACGATGGGAGATTTGTAGTAATCAGTTACCAGTCTTTTAAAAGCAGCGAGCATCCCCCTCCCTCCCCTCTTATTGTTTTCTTCCTTTTTTTCCATTTATTGTTTTTGTTGATGTCACTTTGTGTACAGCCAGTCACATTGTGATCAAGACGTTGCGATGCTAATTGCTCAGGAAAACTACACATGCTAGTCGTGGTGTGCCATTGCGATGCGTGTCCATGTGAATGCACGTCAAAACCCAAACGTGCACAAACAACATGCCATTGCCGTACACGTCCCCCACCACCACCACCACCCCCTCACCCATCCACCTCCGAGCATGTAAAAGCACCTCTTCGTCATAATGTGACACAATGACAACATTATGACGTGCCATCTTTGTTTTCTTTCACTCCCCCCTCCTTTTCCAAGTATAAAAACAGTCTCAATGCACTAGACTAGTAGTGCATGTGCTGCTTAATGTGTTTTGCATATACAGTACATAATTCTCTACTTACCTTTGTCACTTCCCATCTTTTTCCTCTTATACTTTCCAGATCAGTCGATGGTGCCTGTCAAGAAACAGAAGCCATTTTGTTAAATCTACTATATGGGGTCACACTACACACAGGACTGATGTCCAGTGCATTCACTGTTAATGCAGGTGAGGAACCATGTCTGAAATGGCTGTTACCATGCACACACACACAGTTACATTTACTGTATACGATTGTTTTGAAATGAGGAAGAAAGCGACCAAACATGGTGGAAAAATGAGCTGTAGTTACTTTTTATGCACTAGAAGTTATAAGCCCCTTGAGTTGCAGCAACTCACTAAAAACTTTTTTGGCTAATTTGTACAATCTGTCTACAAAGATAGGGATGCCAGGGTGAACACAGTTTTTGAATTATTTTGTTAAACCATGATATTGTTATCAAACCAATCAGATTTTCCTGTGGGACATGCATGAGTTTAGTCAGTTTGACCAAAAGCTGAGATAAATGAAAAACTAAAGCACACACGCACACCCAATTGGAAGATACGTTCCATTTGTACACATTGTTTTACCTCACTGTAAAATAATAAAATGTGGAAATGTCTACATCCAGAAAGCACATATTATACATATCAACTAGCAGTGTACACCACATGATTACACACACACACACACACACACACACACACACACACACACACACACACACACACACACACACACACACACACACACACACACACACACACACACACACACACACACACACACACACACACACACACACACACACAAACACACACACACACACACACACACACACACACACACACACGCACACACACACAGCTATAATGTATTCGCGTCAAACAAATGTATCCAATTATTTTTGATAAGAGCGTTACATTTGCTTTTCTGGTGCACAAATTGCATTTTATATTGAATTCTTTATTGTATTACATCATGATAGTTGTGTTGTGTAATATCCAACAACTGTTTAATATTTAACGTGCCATTTGTATGATGAAAAAAGCAAAATGAACACTCAAACGTGAACATTATGGCTGTTCACTTCATGCGTATTGTACTGCACTGCACTGCACTGCTATACTGTACATGTAGACAACAGACAGAGGGAGAATCCACTAGAGTAGAGCAATCCTCACAGGCCTGGGCCATTATCATAGTATGTTTTTCCTGTCCTACTTTACTTTTTTCTCTATTACTTCTGCTTTCTTCATCAACTGCAAAACTATTCAGGCAATTATTGCACATTATTCCATAACTGAATATTACTTTAATACATCCTCAATAGAAAGACTTCAGCAAAAAAAAATACAATTATCCACCAGTATGCAGTTTAGTTAAATGGTATTCATTAAAGCTACTGTTTTAGTTTTCGTTAAAATATGTGTTTAATAGCTGGATATTATCATGGTACATTTTTTTTAGTAACATGACTCTCCAAGCCATTATTAAACAGAATATGTCTTTCCAGATCGGGATACCAAATGTATCCATCCATTTGGGATATAGAAGCTAGACATTAAAGTGGAATTCAAAGTGAACTATATATATATATATATATATATATATATATATATATATATATATATATATATATATATATATATATATATATATAAAGAAACGAAGCTGACTTGCGGAAAATTTGTACCCCCCACCTGAAAATCTATTTTGTGTTTATATAAGACCTGGATATGTATAGGGAGGGCTTGTGTTACTGAACAAACACTCGGTGTCAGGGATTACTATCAAAATATAGTGCTTTGACCTTTTAACAAAAAAAAAAAAAAAAAAAAAATTAACCAAACATATCACTTACCTATGTTTTTAATAAGCTTTAATCAAACAGGCAAACTATGGATACCTTTTCCTGTAAAGTAGTAGCTTGATCTGTATACAGTTACATCAAACAAAGTCTTGTGATGTGAGTCTATTTTAAACACAGCCCTTCGTCCATATTCTGACATATAGGGCTGACATTCAGTATATGGTGGGATTGTAGATGACCTGATCTTTGGCAGGAACCAAGTATGGTGACTCTTTAGCTATAGGGTGGTTAATAGATAAAGTGCAAGTCCACCAAAGATAGCAAATCTTTAACTAGTTTTTAGCTAGTCTGACTAGCTGACCTGGCGAGGCAAAGCGGTATATTTACAAGCCGAAAGAAATAGGTCATTAATGCTTACTTGATATAATTTCCAAATTATGTGCATTTGCATTTAAAGTTAACAAAATAAAAATAAATAAAAAGTTCTGGAATAATCTCTCAAAAAGATCTCAAGGCCAAGTTATAGCTAAACGTATTCCTGGGACACTGTAAAATAACATTCTTCTTACAGAGTCATTCAAAGAATCCAACCTCAGGTAGACTTGTAGCATACGATAATGCCACTCCTCATAATCTTAAGCCATCTTCAATCAATGGTGGGTCCCTCTGAGTTTCATTGACAGTCGAATAAGTATATATGATAACAAATTAATAAAAGAAAGGGGATCTTATTTTGACACAAGCCATATCTTCACATCTATCATGCGAGACGGCATAATTAAAATGCCAACTATAAGTAGAGAAAGGGGCTTTGATATTTTACAGATAAGAGGTTTCGCATCGCTGTGACGTACCCGATGTGCAGACTTTGAAACGATGTGTTGGTGGTAATTTTGACAGTGCAATTAAAGGTTTATTATCCCCACCTGAGCTTTTTTGATTTTGTCAATCTGCGACCGAACGGCGTGATGAAATGCTGTTGAGGATATACTGTATGATGGATACAGACATATTAATGGATCCGTGTGGCTCTAGGGGATTCAGGGCTTTGTGTTATAGCTAGTGACAAAACTTAAAGCTAAAATCTGAACAGAGACAGGAAGAAGGAGCTTAGGCCTGTGTTTTAATGAACTAGTATCGCTGTAGTATTACTAGGAGAAAAAAAACGGCACCAATACCCCCTTTTCTCCTCAGACACTGGACCTGCTAGTAATTGTTAGCATGCAGTTCTATTTATGTTTTAAGCGGAATTATCCTAAGCACACCCGCCTGTTCGAGCCGACACGCACACACGCACACACGCACACACGCACACACGCACACACACACACACACACTAACTAAAAGATGAGATTTTGCAGGTCTGGGAGTGGGAACAGCCTTTGCTTAAAAAAAAAAACCTTTAGGAGCTCAAACTGAATTAAGTGACATATTTCACGTTTCCAAATACCAGCCCACTGACATGCACTCTCTCTCTCTCTCCCTCACACACTCTCTCTCCCTCTCTCTCTCCCACCTCCCTTTCCCTTTTGTTTTCGTTGACACATGCACGCCCAATTAGCATTTTTCAGCCATTAAGGGGAGGAAAGGGAGCACCAAATGTTTACGTCTCATCTAACTCTGTTCCAGCGCCGCCGCCATACGTTTTTTGAGCCCTCTGTGGTAGTCAAGACAAAACAGCCTCAACGTTAGCTGTGTCAATACATAACGTCGAATTAAACTGTTTATTGCCAGTTTTGTTGTGTGCAGGATATCGAAGTGATGGCGTTTGCTCGTCTTGCTGCATTTAGAGCAATTAAATCTCTTTACGTTTGGACAAAGGCAGTGGTGATAATTTCAACGTGCAATGTTTTGATTGCACCGCCAGTGCCAAAACACACACACACACACACACACACACACACACACACACACAGAGACAGCAAATGTGATCCGTTATGTTTTAATTCTCTTCAAAGTGATGCACACACATACCGTAAAAAAGATTACATACAGACCACTGTTTTCAGCACCATACAGAGCTTGATATGTCGAGGTTTAATGTGTGCGTCGAAAATGTAAAACAACAAGTTGTAACAAGAAAAATGTTATTGAGCAGAATTAAGCCGTCGTGGTGCTCTTGGTACTGGTGGTTAATTTAATTCGCTCAATATATTTGAACACAGAACCCATCAAATGTTCTAGACCTTCGCAGTGAATCTTATTGTCCGATTCCCGAATATGCATACGAATCGCTATACCCTGCAGGGTTTTTGCCCGGTAAATCCTGGCTACTTGTTCATTATTTTTACATAAGAGAAATCACCCTTTTTTTTTTTTTTTTTTTTTTTTTAAAGGTGCTTCTTTCCCCCCTGACGTTAAAATGACTTGTGTGTGCACATTGTTGGTCAACGTGTTGTGTGTAGTGGTGGTAGAGAGGCATATATTTATGAATAGGGAAGCTTTAATTAGGGCCTGTGTTTCCTCCGCAGTCACATTGAGGGATGGTCCTCACCGACATTCATTAATGATAATCACCAAGAGCGATGGCATTGCTACAGGCCAAGTCTCCGGGGACTCGCCACTTGAAAAGAAGCATTAAATTACACGCGGAGATTCTTTAATTGCAAAGAAAGAAGGGTGGGGGGGGGGGGGGATATATAGCTGTGGCAGTTAAATATGGTTGTGTTTTTTAAGCCCTTTTTGCTGGTTTTAAGGATTTGTCTGAGGCCTCTCTCTTATCTTTTGAATTCCCCTCCAACTTATCTCATCATGTTTCAATACAGTATATATATATGCTCAGACCATGTCACTACTGAAACACAAATTGTATTAGTCCATAGATGGATCTTATTTTTAGCCACACCCCTACACTTTTCACCATAAAGTGACATAGACCTCTTGTTCATCATGGCCAAATGTTGAGTAGCTGCTTTACTTCAGTCTGAAATGAATCTCTTCCACGTTAATCTGAATAACCGTGTTCATGTATTATGAATGTTTTCGGTTATCCCGCGAAATGTAATGTTTTTATCTATGTACATCTGTGTGTGTGTGTGTGTGTGTGTGTGTGTGTGTGTGTGTGTGTGTGTGTGTGTGTGTGTGTGTGTGTGTGTGTGTGTGTGTGTGTGTGTGTGTGTGTGTGTGTGTGACTGAAACTCCAGGGGAAACTTGCTTGCCTTCCCATGCTGATCATTCTGTTTCCCACTCATTTTTACGGAACACAGCTCTCAATGAGGACATTATCACCTTTACAGTCAAAGCCAGGTTACAGATCCTTCCCACCAAACTCAACCTCTCCCTCTGGTTCCCCTCCACCCATGCACCTCATTGCTTGCATCACACCACAGGGCCTGTTACAGAAACTATGTCACACATTCTGAATGGGTGTTATGCCTATAAAGGACTTTACATAGCACGCCACGACAGAATAGTTGATCTCATAACAAAGGACATATCTAAACATTTTGCACTATCTGTGAGGATGTACAAACATTCCTGTGTCAAACCATCTATGTTTCAACTCTGTACTGAAAATCCTGAAATCTTTGCACATCTCTCTGCTAATACACCAGATGTTATTGTTGTTGATGAAGAGAACAGATCAGTTTCCGTTCTTGAAGTGGCCTGCACCTTTGACTCTAGCTTAGAAGAAGCCTTTATGACCAAAGTCATTAAATACCAGCCGCTTCTACAGACCATCATAGAGCTAGGCTATAGGTGCAATCTATTTGTGTTTATCTTTGGCAGTCTAGGACATGTGCATAGGTTGGTTGTAAGAGGCTTCCAACAACTTGGGATGTCAAAAAAAGCAGCCAAACAGCTTGCAAAATTCTGTGCAGTTTCTTCTACTATTGGTAGCCGGCAAATATGGCGACGACGCTGTTACTTGTACCCCTGAGGGGTGTTTAGGTACTTGTCCGGGTTTTGTTGACTGTATTCTGTACTGCACCTTGTAAATATTTGTGTCCTTGTACTGTATCTCCTATGTGGACATAAATAAATGATTAAAATGTGTGTGTGTGTGTGTGTGTGTGTGTGTGTGTGTGTGTGCGTGTGTGTGTGTGTGTGTGTGTGTGTGTGTGTGTGTGTGTGAAACAAAACAATTTCTGCAAACTATGTAAAGGGCCTGAGGAAATTGCCCAAATGTGGACATTTACCATGTAAGACATTGCTGCACGTGTAGTACACACGCGCACACATGGCACATGTGTCTGTAGTGTGCGATTACACGCGTGTATTACATGTGTACTACGCACACGCAACACACACTAACGCAGGTGCGTGCACACAAACACTGCAGAACGCACATCACCACCACAAGCTCCTGACCTAATTGCTCAATCTCACTCAACTAATTAATCACAGCTGACTCGTCACGGCGGTTGACAAGGTTGGGTGGGTGACCCCCCCCCCCCAAAAAAAAAAAAAATCTCCTAGTAGTGTTTCTGCCATATCTTTCAATACGGAAATCTCTCAGTCTCTCTCTCCAGGGGCGGATCTAGGCATGGGCATTGTGGGGGGGGGGGGGGGGGGGGGGGGGGGGCAATGTCCCCCTAAATGCCCTGACTGCCCCATCAAACATGACGGCATGGAAACAACCCAAAATTCAAATATACAAATTAAAGTGCTTCTTAAATTAAAATTAAAGTGCTATTAAAATGATTTGAAACACTATGCTACTAATTGTTGTACCACTAAACCAACAGCATCACATCATGTGTTTGTTGCAACTTCAACAACAGCGGATGTTAGTATTGATGCTTTTCTTGCCTAAAATAAGTCCTGTAACCGAAAATGGCAGGAGAAAATGGTATGGGGGCAGCTTCATCGCCCGTGGCACCCATACGATTTTCTCCTGTCCCCCCAATTGGGAAATGTTACATCCGCCCCTGTCTCTCTCTCTTTCTCAGTCTCTCTCTCTCTCGAACCTGAAAATGGAGAACACAACTTTGGCCCGATGTCTATTTTTACCTGATATTGGAGGAGGAGGAGTAAAGGGGGAGTGGGTTGGGGGGGGGGGGGGGGGGGGGGGCATCAGAGAGGTGAGACTAGCCTGCACGCTGGGGGGAGAGAGAGAGAGGGGGGGGGGGGTTAGGTGGGAGGGGTCACAATGCCCATTAATCAAAAAGAATGACACGCCATGTCGTCCCTGACAACCATCCCTGCCACCCGTACGTCTGCTGTAGCTGCAACCCCACAATTCCCGCCCCAACACCACCCACACCAACCACCCACCCACCCACACCCCTCCATCTCCATCCTGCTCAAACAGGGGGACAACTTCATAGACGAGGGGGGAGGAGGTGGGGTAGCTGGAGATGGGGTGGGTTGGGGGATAACTTTATTAATCAAGCATCTCTGATTAATTGTTATAAAGTGTCAACCCATAAATTCTCCATTTGGATTTAATAATCTCAGAGGTAGAGACTTAACAATCTCTGTCGCTGCGAGTTGAGTTTTATTGAGGAGGTTGGGAAGGTAGAAGGTGGTGTGTGTGTGTGTGTGTGTGTGTGTGTGTGTGTGTGTGTGTGTGTGTGTGTGTGTGTGTGTGTGTGTGTGTGTGTGTGTGTGTGGAGGGGGGGTGGTGGTGGAAGATAGACGGAGGGGAAAAGGAGCGCGCGCGCGTATGAGAGAGAGAGAAGCCGGTGACACAAATAGCTTCTCAGCGGACAGTCCCTCTCCGCGTGACAGTTATGAAATACAATTATCAGCGAGATCTGCTTAAGAATTCATCAACGCCACCTCCTGCCTTCCAAGGAGAGAAGAGGGGAGGAGGGTGTGTGCGTTGTACCGTAAAAAAGATTACATACAGACCACTGTTTTCAGCACCATACAGAGCTTGATATGTCGAGGTTTAATGTGTGCGTCGAAAATGTAAAACAACAAGTTGTAACAAGAAAAATGTTATTGAGCAGAATTAAGCCGTCGTGGTGCTCTTGGTACTGGTGGTTAATTTAATTCGCTCAATATATTTGAACACAGAACCCATCAAATGTTCTAGACCTTCGCAGTGAATCTTATTGTCCGATTCCCGAATATGCATACGAATCGCTATACCCTGCAGGGTTTTTGCCCGGTAAATCCTGGCTACTTGTTCATTATTTTTACATAAGAGAACCCTTTTTTTTTTTTTTTTTTTTTTAAAGGTGCTTCTTTCCCCCCTGACGTTAAAATGACTTGTGTGTGCACATTGTTGGTCAACGTGTTGTGTGTAGTGGTGGTAGAGAGGCATATATTTATGAATAGGGAAGCTTTAATTAGGGCCTGTGTTTCCTCCGCAGTCACATTGAGGGATGGTCCTCACCGACATTCATTAATGATAATCACCAAGAGCGATGGCATTGCTACAGGCCAAGTCTCCGGGGACTCGCCACTTGAAAAGAAGCATTAAATTACACGCGGAGATTCTTTAATTGCAAAGAAAGAAGGGTGGGGGGGGATATATAGCTGTGGCAGTTAAATATGGTCGTGTTTTTTAAGCCCTTTTTGCTGGTTTTAAGGATTTGTCTGAGGCCTCTCTCTTATCTTTTGAATTCCCTCCAACTTATCTCATCATGTTTCATTACTATATATATATATATATATATAGTATATATATGTTCAGACCATGTCACTACTGAAACACAAATTGTATTAGTCCATAGATGGATCTTATTTTTAGCCACACCCCTACACTTTTCACCATGAAGTGACATAGACCTCATGTTCATCATGGCCAAATGTTGAGTAGCTGCTTTACTTCAGTCTGAAATGAATCTCTTCCACGTTAATCTGAATAACCGTGTTCATGTATTATGAATGTTTTCGGTTATCCCGCGAAATGTAATGTTTTTATCTATGTACATCTGTGTGTGTGTGTGTGTGTGTGTGTGTGTGTGTGTGTGTGTGTGTGTGTGTGTGTGTGTGTGTGTGTGTGTGTGTGTGTGTGTGTGTGTGTGTGTGTGTGGGTGTGACTGAAACTCCAGGGGAAACTTGCTTGCCTTCCCCATGCTGATCATTCTGTTTCCCACTCATTTTTACGGAACACAGCTCTCAATGAGGACATTATCACCTTTACAGTCAAAGCCAGGTTACAGATCCTTCCCACCAAACTCAACCTCTCCCTCTGGTTCCCCTCCACCCATGCACCTCATTGCTTGCATCACACCACAGGGCCTGTTACAGAAACTATGTCACACATTCTGAATGGGTGTTATGCCTATAAAGGACTTTACATAGCACGCCACGACAGAATAGTTGATCTCATAACAAAGGACATATCTAAACATTTTGCACTATCTGTGAGGATGTACAAACATTCCTGTGTCAAACCATCTATGTTTCAACTCTGTACTGAAAATCCTGAAATCTTTGCACATCTCTCTGCTAATACACCAGATGTTATTGTTGTTGATGAAGAGAACAGATCAGTTTCCGTTCTTGAAGTGGCCTGCACCTTTGACTCTAGCTTAGAAGAAGCCTTTATGACCAAAGTCATTAAATACCAGCCGCTTCTACAGACCATCATAGAGCTAGGCTATAGGTGCAATCTATTTGTGTTTATCTTTGGCAGTCTAGGACATGTGCATAGGTTGGTTGTAAGAGGCTTCCAACAACTTGGGATGTCAAAAAAGCAGCCAAACAGCTTGCAAAATTCTGTGCAGTTTCTTCTACTATTGGTAGCCGGCAAATATGGCGACGACGCTGTTACTTGTACCCCTGAGGGGTGTTTAGGTACTTGTCCGGGTTTTGTTGACTGTATTCTGTACTGCACCTTGTAAATATTTGTGTCCTTGTACTGTATCTCCTATGTGGACATAAATAAATGATTAAAATGTGTGTGTGTGTGTGTGTGTGTGTGTGTGTGTGTGTGTGCGTGCGTGTGTGTGTGTGTGTGTGTGTGTGTGTGTGTGTGTGTGAAACAAAACAATTTCTGCAAACTATGTAAAGGGCCTGAGGAAATTGCCCAAATGTGGACATTTACCGTGTAAGACATTGCTGCACGTGTAGTACACACGCGCACACATGGCACATGTGTCTGTAGTGTGCGATACACGCGTGTATTACATGTGTACTACGCACACGCAACACACACTAACGCAGGTGCGTGCACACAAACACTGCAGAACGCACATCACCACCACAAGCTCCTGACCTAATTGCTCAATCTCACTCAACTAATTAATCACAGCTGACTCGTCACGGCGGTTGACAAGGTTGGGTGGGTGACCCCCCCCCCCAAAAAAAAATCTCCTAGTAGTGTTTCTGCCATATCTTTCAATACGGAAATCTCTCAGTCTCTCTCTCCAAGGGCGGATCTAGGCATGGGCATGGGGGGGGGGGGCAATGTCCCCCTAAATGCCCTGACTGCCCCATCAAACATGACGGCATGGAAACAACCCAAAATTCAAATATACAAATTAAAGTGCTTCTTAAATTAAAATTAAAGTGCTATTAAAATGATTTGAAACACTATGCTACTAATTGTTGTACCACTAAACCAACAGCATCACATCATGTGTTTGTTGCAACTTCAACAACAGCGGATGTTAGTATTGATGCTTTTCTTGCCTAAAATAAGTCCTGTAACCGAAAATGGCAGGAGAAAATGGTATGGGGGCAGCTTCATCGCCCGTGGCACCCATACGATTTTCTCCTGTCCCCCCAATTGGGAAATGTTACATCCGCCCCTGTCTCTCTCTCTTTCTCAGTCTCTCTCTCTCTCGAACCTGAAAATGGAGAACACAACTTTGGCCCGATGTCTATTTTTACCTGATATTGGAGGAGGAGGAGGAGGAGTAAAGGGGGAGTGGGTTGGGGGGGGGGGGGGGGGGGGCATCAGAGAGGTGAGACTAGCCTGCACGCTGGGGGGAGAGAGAGAGGGGGGGGGGGTTAGGTGGGAGGGGTCACAATGCCCCATTAATCAAAAAGAATGACACGCCATGTCGTCCCTGACAACCATCCCTGCCACCCGTACGTCTGCTGTAGCTGCAACCCCACAATTCCCGCCCCAACACCACCCACACCAACCACCCACCCACCCACACCCCTCCATCTCCATCCTGCTCAAACAGGGGGACAACTTCATAGACGAGGGGGGAGGAGGTGGGGTAGCTGGAGATGGGGTGGGTTGGGGGATAACTTTATTAATCAAGCATCTCTGATTAATTGTTATAAAGTGTCAACCCATAAATTCTCCATTTGGATTTAATAATCTCAGAGGTAGAGACTTAACAATCTCTGTCGCTGCGAGTTGAGTTTTATTGAGGAGGTTGGGAAGGTAGAAGGTGGTGTGTGTGTGTGTGTGTGTGTGTGTGTGTGTGTGTGTGTGTGTGTGTGTGTGTGTGTGTGTGTGTGTGTGTGTGTGTGTGTGGAGGGGGGGTGGTGGTGGAAGATAGACGGAGGGGAAAGGAGCGTGCGCGCGTATGAGAGAGAGAGAAGCCGGTGACACAAATAGCTTCTCAGCGGACAGTCCCTCTCCGCGTGACAGTTATGAAATACAATTATCAGCGAGATCTGCTTAAGAATTCATCAACGCCACCTCCTGCCTTCCAAGGAGAGAAGAGGGGAGGAGGGAGAAGAGAGAAAAAAAAACTCTACATACAAAAGCAAGTCTCATCTGATAAGACGTCGTCTATATACCCCCACAGCCCCTTAAACTATCATCTCAATCTTCTGCCCCGCACTGTCTCAGTTATGTTTAAGTCACCGGCATAGGTAAAAAAAAGAAGAAGTATGCATATATGGGGGCTTTGAAAGGATTCCATGCATCGTATTAAAGCGTAAATCAGCGCTTAATCAGTGGATGCGGCGATACGACACGTCGAATGCAAATCGCCGACGCGATGGAGAGGTGGTTTTGTTTGAAATGTATATCTGCTGGTTTCCATCGGGAGGTCAATAATAGCTGTTAATCTCTACCCACACGCTCGCTTGCTTGCTGCAAGCAAGGGAAAAAACATACTGTCGTACCGTCCCGTGAAATGTCCCTGTCAGGGCTGGGGGAAAAAAAGTAAACCGAATCGTGAAAAAAAAAAAAAAAAAAAAAAAAACTGGAAGGTTTCAATCAATTGGTCGTCTAATTGCAGTCATATCTTTTGAAATGAGCAGGAAACAAGCACGATGTAGGTTGACAGTGTTGCATAAAATTAGCATAGCTTTGCATACCGCAACACCATTAATGTTACTTTCATTGTGGGGATTATATATATGTGTGTATTCTCTTTCCTGCTCTTGGGCAGTATACGGGCTATACAGAGTAACAGAAGGAGACATTTGTTAGAGAACCTTCTGCGTTATTAGTACAGAGTCTTTTCTGATTCTGCCTACCTTACCTTTTTAGCAGGGCCTCAACTAAAACCTTTCGTAAGAGGATGTTTCATGATTCAATCAGAAAACTAAGGTATTGCTGATGAAGGAGTGGAGCTACTAATATGTCTTGTTTGAGAGTGAGAATGTTACATGTTAACCCCCTCCACAGTGGCACAGCCCACAAATTATGATGGCTGGGTATATCCTGTTAAATGCTACAGCTATTAACACTGTTTTATTACCCACTGTGACCAATCTTTTGTTGACACTACATCATGCTTTAGCTTGGGCTGAATCCATGTCGGTATCATCCCATCAATAATTGCCCCACCTTCCTCTTACTGGGTGGTGGTGATGTATACGATCTTTTTTTCTTTTTGCGAGTTTTGTTGCGGCTACTCAACCTATAAGCTATATTAACACGTTCTGGTGCCTTCGTATATCACATAATGTGGCCAATCGTTGCCTGAAATGGGACAATACGGTAATCCATCTGTACGACAAACACGTGAGAAGGATGCATTGCACAACAACACCATATAATGTCTTTCAATCGCCATGGAGTCGCTTGAAGTCTGCCATAGATCATACACATGACACGTCAAGATACTCAAGATTATTTCTTTATGAATAGTATTTCTTTAATACACAGAGTCAAACTTCTCACAATCCCCCTCTCTCTCTCTCTCTCCCCCCACCCACACCTCCCCATGCTCATTGCGTCTGCCCCAGTGGTCAAGGACACCCATATCACTGGGTGTCAGGGTGGGACCCATCCATCAGGAGGCCGATGGGTAATGGAATCAACCGGTGACAATGATCATCAGCACCGCAAACAATGGCCCATAAACATCCCGTGACAAGTGGTCAAATGCAGGAGTGGGTGGGTGGGCGGCTGGCCGGTTTGGGTGGAGGAGGAGGAGGAGGAGGAGGAGGGGGTTGGAGAGAGAAAAAAATAGGGGGAAATAGTCAGTCCGTGGGAGGAAGCTAGAGGTGACCAATGCACCAAAAATACTGTACCTTAAGTCCACATTGTGCCATAAAATATTTTGATATTATGATCCCGTGCAGGTTTAAAGGGGAAGTCCACCCATTTTCAACATTTTTTCTGAGAGCGTACAAATGCAACCAAATGAACCCTAACGGGTTCATTTGGTTCCATTTGTACGCTCTCAGAAAAAAGAAGCGTCTAAAGAAATCCATTAACATGGTGAAAATACATCTTGATGATGTCATCAAGACGTTTCACCATGTTGTGGCTTTCTTCAGACCTCCATTTCTTGGGAACAGAGAATGGGGGAACTTTTTTTGTTTGTCCACCCACCACCTCTAAATGGGTGGACTTCCCCTTTAATTACCTTCATTTTACATGTGCACAATGGGAAGTCCAGTTTCCTTATGTTTTGTTTAAGGCTGTCAGCATTAACTAGTTAATCGCGAGTTAACTCAGCCTTGAGTTAACTCGATTAATTTTTTTAGTGCGAGATTAACTCACAGTAAAACCAAAGGCCAAGTGGGTCTATTTGGTTCAATTTCGCCAAATGCAGGTGAATAATTGTTAAATATCTGCATCAGTTAAGTTACTTTAAAATAAGTCTACACAATTAGAGAATGTAGAAAACTTTATACAAAATGTGCATGTTCGCTCCTACCATACCAACATCAAATTGTTGACAAATTCTTTAATTTAAGTCTGGAAGTCTAAATAAATGTCATCATGGTGGTATGTGGCTCAAATGAAGAATAAATAATTGACCTTCATATGAATATTCTTGAAAAACACTCATTTAAGGTATATTTAGAACTCATAAAAATATGCGATTAAATTGCGATTAATCCAAGATTAACTATGGGCAATCATGCGATTAATCGCGATTATTTTTTTTAATCGATTGACAGCTCTAGTTTTGTTTATACATTGTAGACACAGATACTCCTTGCCTGCCTGCTTCTGATTGACCTACTGTGGCCAATTTTGTTCCGTGTTTACCAGACTGTGCTCCGAGAATTTAAAATCTGGTGCCACTGAACACGATATTAATGATTTACTACCGTAGGACACCGGTTTATAACTCCCTCTGAACAGGGTTCAGTCTG
This sequence comes from Benthosema pterotum, assembly GCA_039105355.1. Lineage (NCBI taxonomy): Eukaryota > Metazoa > Chordata > Actinopteri > Myctophiformes > Myctophidae > Benthosema > Benthosema pterotum. The sequence continues at coordinate 26,382,540 of CM076970.1, read as the reverse complement.
CTCAGGTCCAGCAAACATTGCAACGTTACACACGACAATGCGGATTGAGGAGAGGACACTGAAGTAGCGCAAATGATTCAAGCTTTTTTTTAGGTGATAATATACCCAAAAAATGGCTAACGTTTCGACCTCAAACAGTCTTCATCAGAGTCATAGGAGGAGGGCTTTAAATTCAGAATTAATTAGGGCTGGGCTGAGAGCCAATGACAAATGGCCATGTGACATAGGTGTAATAACATCATGCTGCCAGTAGTCTGTGCAGATATAGACATGGGGAAAAAAAAAAAAAAAAAAAAAAAAAAAATTCATGAAAAAAAAGGTTACTGTTGGAAAAATAGTGGCAGCAGCAGGGGCGGATGTAACATGTCCCATTTGGGGGGGCAAGAGAAAATGGTATGGAGGCCTGTGTGTCTTTGCGCGATGAAGTCGCACCCATACCATTTTCGTTTACAGGACTTTTATTTTTATTTTAAGTAAAGCATCAAAAATAACATCAGTTGTTGTTGAAGTTGCAACAGACACGCAGCATGCATAAAGCTAAAGGTCTCACTCAGAGAGTTTTCCGTTTTCAATGATGAAATGCTGTTGGTTTAGTGGTGCGACAGTTGTAGTTAGTTAGCAATACTGTAGTGTTTCAAATCATTTTAATTATAAAGCACCTTAATTTTTGAAATATCTAGGGTTGTTTTGCATGCCATCGTGTTTGGTGGAGCAGTCTGGGCATTTAGGGGGTCATTGCCCCGCCTATGCCGATGCCTAGATCCGCCCTGGGCAGCAGTGGGATTTAAACCCAGTATAGGTGTGAAATAATTACACATACCCTTTCATACCCTACAACTTCCAATTAGTAGCAGGCCTACTAGTAGTAGGAGGGTGGGCAATCGGAGGCAAGTGGGGGGGCAGGCCTTTACAGGCCGCAGTGTTAAATCACGGAGCAGGGATACATCCCAACACCTACAGGTACTGCATACGAGGTTCTGAAAACACACTCACACTCAAGTGAGCTGGCAAGTGAAGCTCACAATGCGTTACGATGTCATCCATTGTTGAGTTTGTAGAACAGCCGTCTTAGCCATTTATGAAAACAGACATTTCATAGAACAGATGAAAGTGATCGTGGTAGGTCGATTTACGTCACTGCACAGGTGCACCCCGGAGTTTAGTCTAAAGTTGTAATCCTGGTATATAGGGATACAAGTAACGTTAGTGAAACTGTGGTTGTACTGTGTAGCAGGCCATGAAGTTGCTGTCATGCAAAAAACCTATCCAAAAACTATCCATATTTCAACTTTGTATGTTTATTCTTGCATGTGAATGCCCTTCACCATTCACCCTTTGAGTAACATACAATAGTAGTCATACACTAGAAGTCCTTGTGAGAGGTGACCGTGTATTGAAAGCAGTCTGTCCCTCGACTTTCTCATTTTTTTTTTCTATTTCGGTCCACTGTGTGTTTGAGTTTGACATCCCCGTGATACATTATAACCGTCCACAAATGATGAGACTTTAACATTGAGGCTCACAGTGGCCCTTAACGCGTTACAATGCTGATGGGACGCATTAAACGTTCCTAAATACGTTTTATAGTTTTGTAGATTTGTTGAATATGTAGCCACCAGAACACACCGACAGGAAAGGAAACTTTTTTTAGTCCTCACTCAAATGAACAACTAGATGAACAAAACCCACCCAAGAAAGGAGTTTAAAAAAATAAAAAAGAACTACTCAGAAAAATGCCTGACAAGAATTGTCGGACTAAAACGTAGCCAATCGTTATTTCCCGCTGTCTCCCTCGCAGATTGCTGAATGAGGCCCAATTAGAGAAGTAGCAGTAGGATTTCAAAGTAAGCAAGAAGTAGATTTTTTGCATGTGTGTGTGTGTGTGTGTGTGTGTGTGTGTGTGTGTGTGTGTGTGTGTGTGTGTGTGTGTGTGTGTGTGTGTGTGTGTGTGTGTGTGTGTGTGTGTGTGTGTGTGTGTGTGTGTGTTTTGTTGCCATATACACAGGATAGGGTTGCTATTGTCAATTTGTGTTTTCTTTCATTCGGATTTTTTGTCAGCTGACGTCTCTCTGCACTTTGTGCACACACATGCACACGCACACACACACGTGCGCCCACCATAGTTTAATTAGCCACCATTTGTCTCGGCTTTCCCCCTTTTTCCTCTGTTTATCCAAACGTCAGGAATGACACTGGCCAATTAGTGCAGTGAAATTGTTTAGCCCTCTGCAACACTCGGCACGGTTCAAACCAAGTGGGATATTTGCTCGGAGCTCGGAGTGCCGCGGCGCGTGTCATGCATGGGTGTGTGTCACCGTGTGTGTGTGCGTGTGTGTGTGTGTGCATGTGTGTGTGTGTATGTGTGCAAGAGAGAGAGAGAGAGAGAGAGAGAGAGAAAGAGAAAGTGGGAGAGATGGGGATAGGGTGTGTTTAAATAGGGGTAAGGTTAGGTGGCTTGGAATGTTTTTTGGAGGTATTGTTTTATGTATTAGGTCATACTTGTAATTTGATTATTTGTGGCAAAGTGTTTACTTTAGGCCAAAGGGACAGAGATCGCGCACACATGTGCACAACGTTCAGCGTTAATTTAACTCTTGACTGTATTTTTGCACAATACAAGATTTTTTTTTATTTATTTATTTTTTGCAAAAGGATGGATTTCTTGTTAATGGATACTGCGGGGCAGATTACCAAATTATCCCTGAGAAGCTAATTAATCATCGGAAGAGATTTTAGCTGAACAAGAGCATCAAAGTCCTCTTTGTCGTCGGCTCGTATCTTCAGAGAAAATTCAAAAAACGCCAGGCTTAAGACGGGATCGTTATAACGGCCTGGACGAACGGTCTCCCCAAATTGAAACCACCATCAAGAGTGTCTTTAAAAATGTCTCCTTTCTTTCTTTCTCTTCGTTTGAGTACAAATGACATCTCCCCTCATTTTGGTGCTAGTGGCTATATGACTGATGTGTCGAGGAGAACGTGGCGTTGTTTGACGCTTTGAAGAGTCTTCTGGGTTTTGAAGTATATGATTCTGAAGTGTTGCTGGGCGGACGGGTATTATGCCTCGGCGAGATAAGTAAATTTGACACACAGACATCACAGCGTGCAAATCTTTTTTTGTCTGTCTGTCTGGCTGTCCACGTCGAGGATGCCTTCTCAAGAACATTTTACATCTGTCACAACTGACTGTCATTGAAAAAAAAAAAAAACAGATACACCACAAACAAGCTTTGCGACGGATCGAGATTAGACAGCTGTCATACCAGAAGAGAAACTAATTCATTTAGAACTGGGAATAAAAATACCATTAATTTGATCAAGCAGTCCCCCCCCCCCCACACACACACACACACACACCAATTGCTATTTAGGGAATACACCAATAGCATTAAAGTTACTGGTTTGATTAATTGAAACTGTATTATTGCTTAACTTCCATTGAAGACTAATAGCTATATGAATCGCTGTAGCAAATATCACAGCTGGACGGATCACATACTGTGTTTATACACTTAACTCACAAGAGTGATTGATTTGCACGAAACGCACAGTAGTCAACAAGCAATGAGATATAGAATGCTACAGTCCTGTCCCCAACGCCTGTTCCAGAAGTGAATTCCCTGCCTGTTCACTTTCCTCATAGACTTGAAAGTAAAAAGTATTTTAAGACGTTTAGGCCGCAGACAAAGCCAACTTGAATTGTGACAAATCATGACAACAAACACCATTTTTGAGCGTAAGAGCGTATGAAAATTTTGTTGTTTCTCTTCTTTCTATTGATTTGTTTGGTACAAAATATTGTGTTTGTTGTTATGACTTGTCACGTCCCGAGTTGGCTTTGTACAATGCCTAAAAGGTCTTTAAATAAATACTTTTTTGAAAAGTGAATGTTGAATTCACTTTATGGAAGAGGCGAGGGGGTGGGACTGCAGCATTCCATGGGTTATACGTTTCACACACGTGTTGACGATTTTAGTAGAACACGAACACGTAATCACACAGCCACAAACAGATAAACACACACACGCACACACGCACACACGCGCACACACACGCACACACACACACACGCGCACACACACACACACACACACACACACACACACACACACACACACACACACACACACACACACACACACACACACACACACACACACACACACACACACACACACACACACACACACACACACACACACACGAAGCCTGAAGGGTCAGGAGCAGCCAAACGAAGTGGGCTGACATGGTGACACTTCTTTGGCAGCGCCGTGCAGGTGTCGCAACAGGCTTCTGAATAAATGGATCTGAAATGATTTACCTAGAGTATCTGCCACCTGAGCACAGACATACAGCCTCCAGCCCGCCCTCCCCATATACACACACACACACACAGTCTCGCTCTCATTCTCTCTCTGTCCCTCTCTATTTATCACTATCTTGTAAGTCCTGCACACTGACACGGAAACATGCGCAGCAACATAATAGTGGCAAGAGAGTCGTGGTTCCGGCGATCATCTTCGCGTGGTGCGACGATTAGGGTCGGGTTTTTAAGGCTAACTTGCGTCTCGATGGTGGACAGAAGCCCACTACCCAAGGGAAGACAGACTATGCACCCACTGCACAGTAGAAACAGAGCTACACTCTCTAACCACCAGATTACACACACTCAATGTGAGTTTGACCAATAACCAATGATCAGAAACTCCCATACGTATTGAGAGAAATACAACAATGTACAAAAACAGCAACAGGATTTGTGAACTGTTGTGACATAAGATTGGCCAATGGAATACAACCACCCTAAGGACTACAGTATGTACCTGTATCTAGACGAGGCCCATGTAAACAGCTGCTATATTTAAACAGACCTAAAACCTGATTTTTCCATTTCTTTTTAGCATAATCTTGAGGAATAATGATGTCATTTGTTTTCTGAAGAGGCAAATAATTGATGCTATATGTTTAAACGTAGAAAAAATAAATCTCTATGCCCTGTTATAACATGTATTAAACAATGCATTGTGACATAACTCCGTTTACCAAACTCTGTATATATTTGTTCCCATTTCAACTGTTTTGTTGCATTGTATTTGTGACACTTCTTTGGCAAAGTAAATGTTTCTTTTTTTGCCAATAAAGCTCCTTTGAATTTATCCGTTTTCTCAACGATATTTGCGCTCCGGCGTGTTTGGTTACACCACCGCACAGGGCACCGGGGTAGAGAGTTGGCCAATAGTTTTTTGGGGGCTGGCTCTTGTTGGAGTGCCATGACAGGCAATTAAAGACCCTTTAACTTCAGGCAAGAAGTACCGGGACATGTGGTGACTAAATCCACAACCAGAACAACCATTTCCCTGATATCCAGTGGAGCGGAGTTGTCTGGCGTGTTAGTTCAATACGGAGGAGGTCATACCAACAACACGAGACACCTCCGCAGTGGAGCGGGAGTCACACCATCATCAGACTGTTTGCTTTAGGGTAGGAATCGCCGAGGCTCTTGTCACCCAATACATGCAGTCATCCGGGAGAACCAACAGTGTTTTCACAGCTTTCTTTTCTCAGATTTCACCTTTTTTCCCTCCCTTTTCCATGTACACGTTGGTTTTAAAGAGGCTCCACCATGAATTTTACATTGTTCAAGATCTTTGGTGTTTTTTTTTACCCCAGTGTCAGAGCTATATTGAGATATCTGTGATTTTCTGTGCGCGTCTGAATAGGAACTCTCAGATTCTTCTCTTTAGTGACGGAAAAAATACCAATTTTTATAGTACCTCTCCCTTTAATTTTTCCTCCACCCTCATTGGTATCAAGTCATTGGTATGCATGGAATCCACACCCCCTCTCACCCCACCCAATGAAAGTGACTGAAACCAGGCAGATCATGCATATTCTAATGAGACAGCGAATAACAATGAGGTGGGCGGGGGGAAGCAGTGAGGAGAGAGGGGGAGACACAGACTGTGTGAAAACAAAAGGTGGTGAGGACCAGTTATATCAAGGCAGGTTTAAAAGTGGTGAAGTGGTCCTTTAACTATAGATAGTGACTATTGACAAATAATTGTAATCTGGTTGCTCTCATGAAACAAGCTAGAATCACATTCTTTTGGTTTTTGGCTTTTCTGCCTACATTGACAGTTTCAAGTAAACATTGACAGTAAAGAGAGAGAAAGAGGGAGAGAGAGATAGAGAGAGAGATGCAGCAAAGGTCATCATGAACAGGACTCGAACATGTGGCACACTGTCATGCCCGAACTATGTCACATTGCTATAAAAAACATAGCGATGTTTCAAATGGTTTGTCTGTCAGAATATGTCTTTTGTAGTGCGGTAGGTCCCAGATTACTATGGAAAACCCGCATGACCTGTCAGTCACACTTCATGTCAGTAGACTAGAGTCCCCATAATAGGGGGATTTAATATGCTGTGAACTTCATATATGATATACACTATATGGCATGACACTAATAAGCGTTCACGTACAAAATGCGTTAAATGGCAGCTTCATCCCTTTTCTTTTTTAAATAATTGTTTTCAACTTTTCTGCCTTTACTGATAGTATCAAGTGAAGACAGACAGAAAAGGGGGAGAGAGAGAGACGGGGAGAGACATGCAGTGAAGGTCAACATGAATGGGCCTCGAACACACGGCATGCTTTCTTGCCAGAGCTTGCGTGTGTTGTGCGGCCGGACCGTTTGGCGGCCGGTGCGGTGGCTTTGCCAATTTTCCACCTATCTTCATATAATTGGTCCTAATTTTTGTTCAGCCTGTCTGTATCTCAGAGCACAGATATGGACAGTTCAGAAACTCGCCTACTAGTAACACTGATAGGGAATCCCACTATTTTGCATCAGTTTAACTAAATGATGACAGTATGATTGACAGGCTTTACACAAGTAAGACAAATACAATATAGGAAAAATAAATAAGTAATTAAAAGAGGTCTTATAAAACAGTCCAATAGTCCATTAGGTTAAGTTGGCAAAGTCAGTTTAAGCAATTACGCCAATGTCTCCAGATCATGGAGGAGAACCGATTGGTGCTCATTACAGGATTAGTTAGGGTCACAATTAAATGGTTTACGGACTTATCCAGGCGACACATGAATTTGTACATCAGATTTCTTAGCAGGGCTAGACAGGTAGGCACCCCTAGATTAACACACAACTGGCTGGCACTGTTCCATCTCGGGACTTTCATAAGTAATCGTAACGCATCATTGTATGCCACCTTGAGTTTATGCAGGCTACTGGCCCTGTAGCTACACCACAAGTGAGCAGTATACAGAGGAGTACAGAATGCTTTAAAGAGTGATACCTTGACATCGGAGGAACATTTGGCAAATCTCCTCAGTAACGTGTTTGCTTGACCGTACAGTTTACATCGTTGCCTATAGATGTCTTTGTCATCAGAGAGATCATCACAGATGTAGTGACCAAGATACTTTATGTCTTTGCGGGCAAGAAGAATGTTACTACTAAGTGTAAAGTTAGGAAATACTGCTTTAACATCCTCTCTACTACGTACAATTAAGATACTACTCTTCTTAGAGTTATATAAAATGTTAAAATCAATGCCGTACTGGGAACAAATATCCAGGAGCTCCTGTAAGCCTGCACTGTACGGAGACAGGATAACCAAATCATCTGCATACATAAGGTGGTTAATAACCGTGTTACCAGAGACACAGCCAGTTTGATTGTTACCAGAGACACAGCCAGTATGATTGACAGGCTGAACATCAACTAAGTCCACCACTATCTTTTTTTCGAACTCATTTACCCCTATGGTGCACAAAGGGTTAACCGTTTGACCGTCAACAGGCTGCGCTTCCAGACACCCCACCCCCACCCCCACCCTTGCCCCCCAGCAGATGGGAGAGAAAGTTGACACCGATTCAAAAGGAGAAAAACAACAAAGTCAGGAGGTGAAAAATGGAAGGCACACAGGAGAAATATATCATGGTCCCACCTCTGTGACACTCTGTAGGGCCTGACCTTACCAGACTGCCGGTTGTCACCGTGGCCTGATCAAGTCGGAGGCAGTTCCTGCCAGACCTGCGCACCGCACTGCACCGCCCCTGGAACCGCACCACCCCCACCCAAAAAAAGATGCACATGTACTGGGCAACGACTGCAGAGGTGATGTATGCATGTGACTATAGGTGTTGTCTCTTTTTGTGAGAGTGTGAGAAGTTCACGTGTTCCATGTTTTGTTTTGTTTTGTTTTTTCTTCTTTTATTTCGGGAGTGGATTAGTGCAGGATACAATGTCTAAGAAAAAAAAAAGTATTCATTAAGAATTGCTAAATATCATGTGGGTTTATTATTAGTTAGTGAAGATTGACAGGAAAGAAAGCGGGGGAGAAAGTGCAGCAAAGGTTGTCATAAACGGCCCAACACACAACACAAAGCCAGATCAGGCCAGATCCTATAGGGGGCATGCGCCCCTGGACTCCCCTGCTGAAAAGAGAGGCAGGTGTTTTCAGAATGAAATCTCCCTCCTCTGCTTGGAACTCTAGGTGCCTTTATTCTGAAGTGTTTTAAGTAAATATAATTTTCGTAAAGCCGTACAGCAGAGGACAGGTGTTTTTTGTTTTACTTTCAAAACATGGCAGGGATAGTAAAATAAATAAAAAAAAGAAAATGACAATATACTATAAATACTTAGCATTTTGTTTTTACATGACTGTAATAAAGCTATGTTTTTTTTTTGCTTTGTTCCACAGGAGGAGAGACAGGAACAAGAGAGGGAATTGGATTAAGTATACTTCCCTACTTTTAATTAGTTCTGTGCTTGCCCTTTAGTATCAAAGCTATATACAATTTAAAAGTAAAGGTAGTATATTGAATAACATCAGAGCAGAATTAAAAAATATTATTGACCTTTCCATGAGTGAGCAGCTGGACATGAAACCTACAGCATTTTAAGAGCCTCCTTAGACAGAGTATTAACATATGCCAGTCTTAATACATTTTTAAGCCACACTATAAAAGCAAATTAAGTACAACTATATAATCTTTATTATACCATAAAGGTGAGGACAGCACATATTAAGCTTTTCATGTCCTGTGAACTTTTGAGGTGAGTTACAATGCAGTCAGGGTACATAATTAATTTCTGTTGGAACCCTGAGGCTTATATTTCACATATTCTTGCTTTTTGAGGTCAAAGATTATTTACCATATTCACACAGTGGCCATTTAGCTGTCACTACATACTACTTAGTCCTGTTCTCCTCAGGGTATACATGAATGAGTGCAACGTGACTGTTATCAAAGGTTGATAATAAAGAAGATTTTATCCTCATTTGTGTCAATGAAAAAAGTCATTTTAGTATGGAACGCAATTAAATAATGTTCCAGAAGCTGTGTGAATATTCACTTCAATTTCCCATTTGGAATGAAAAGACTCTCCAATGTACCATTTCCTAAAAAGGTGTCCGACCAATTCACAGACACCCAGGCAGTAAAGTGGAGATGGCATGTATTGTTATTAGCCTAGAGTAGGATTACTTAAAGCAATTGTTCCATATGTGTTGGCTATTAAAAACAAACAAACAAACAAACACATTTTCTTTTATATACAGTAATTAGCCCTTCACTAAGTCCCTCCCAGTCCGGCCTTGTCAAATAGCCATGCTAGAACAGAAAACCTTGACCAGCAAAGCTTGACAACAGTTGCTAAACTATTTGTATTGTCATTAGACAGTGAATAAACCAGAGGTGCCCACACTTTTTTGACTTGAGAGCTACTTTCAAAATGACCGGCTCAACAAGCCGGTCTATAGATCTGTAAGCCGGTCTATAGATCTAAAACGCTCTCAAGAGTTACAGATCTATATATTTCAGGGGACTGTCTTGTGATCTACCTGCATGGCCTGTGTGATCTACTGGTAGATCACAATCTACCTTTTGGGCAGCCCTGGACAAAACCCTGCCCTAAAGGGTGGGGTTTAGAGAAGGGCTTCTGGCACTGAACCTCTTCGGTTTCTGGCACTAAACCTCTTCGGTTTCTGGCACTAAACCTTTTCAGAAGGAGCTCCATTGTCAATGTGATAGGCAAAGTTTCAGAGCCACTGCTCTACAGATCCATAGGAGGGATAAAGTGTGTAGTGTAGTGTAGTGTAGTGTAGTGTAGTGTAGTGTAGTGTAGTGTAGTGTAGTGTAGTGTAGTGTAGTGTAGTGTAGTGTACGACTACTGTACAAATCATTATTTGATAGAATTTGAAAACATGGAGCCTTTAATCTCAGCAATACACACTTACTAACCATAAAGAATTGACGTGTCTAACTCAATTTGAAAGATCAGCTACAGGCTCCAGCGTCTTGGACTATATAGGAGCTCAAGGCTGTCTCATCTTATACCTTATTTATCCCACATTGAGTTCTAAATATTAAAATGAATATACACCGCACAAATTTCAACCAGCATCTGAGTTGAGGAAATTGAAGTAAGCAGCCATTAAAATGTCACATCTTGAGTCTGCGCACGTCTTATAGTAAAATTAAGGAGATCAAATAATACAAATATTCAAATTATTACTGCTCTGGAATCTATGAACGTGAAGAAAGCAAACAATCGTCTACGGACGATTGTAGCATTCCTTTCGTCGGTCAGTGAGTCAGAGTTAGTGGTCACATCAAAAATCACAGAAGGAAAGTTTAGGAAAGTTTCTGTTCAACTGGAACTGATTCAGGCACACGCATGGAGGGGGCGTGGGTGTTTTTGATGTTTTGTACAGAACCATTTTGATGGTAAACCCCCCTAGTGAACACTACTGACGTTGCTGTTATGAATGCAGCATTAGATTAGAATTATCAAACAGGGTTATGGTTGGCCATGGATGTCATATTTAACAGAGTGAGGAATCATCAAAGCCTCCCTGGCATCTACGGGCACAACAACTTTGCTTCACGTCTTGCCGTGCTAATTGGTTCACATTGCACTTAACTTAAATAGCCACGAATCTCTGCCACCTTCCTTCTTCCTATTCTCACACAGGATCTAACACTCGGAATGGCGATTTTTCAATCACCTTCTCGGCTGTTTAACAAGCTCTCAAATCCTGTTTGCATATCTAATGAGGTGATTATTAATTAAGATATGACACAGTGTTGCCATTTATCAATTCAAACCACTCTATATACTATGTAAAGTAATACTTAGTTGGGTCCGAAGTCAACTCTGAACTAGCCTCGACACCCAGGCTTTCATTTTCGTCCGCCTTGCGCGAAAACGGAAAGCCTGGACTAACGCGCGTTGGAAAGTGGCCTTGAGGGGGGTGTCAACCTTCTGGGGTGGGCGTCGCTCTAAATGATGTGACGTAGAACAGCAGTGGACGGGCGTGGGAGGGACCGGAGATGACGACACGTTAGTGAGATCAAATCAGAGCGCAGCACTTCCGCCGTGTGGATCCCACGACACCCCCGCCCCCCAAGGCCAAAATCATTGAGGGCTAGACCAGGCTAACTCTGAACTGATATTCAAGTGGTTCCAACATGCTTACCGTATTGGCACCATAAACCACTACCTAGATACAGTAGGTTACTGTGTCTCAGCATATCAAGACAGATGTGTCTTGATATGCAAGTAAAATTATCACAGTTAATTTTAACCTTATTCCTAAAATCTATCCTCAGTAAAACTGTGTGTAAAACCAGTAAAACTATACCTAACCTTAGCCCTGAAACATGAAGCAGTTTCCGCATGTTTCCAATTTCAAATATAAAGTACTTGCCTCACGGGCCGTGGGTGTTAGGCATTTGCTGCTGCAGCGATTAGCATTGCTGCATGCCCTGTTGTTTAAGAAAAGGCATTTTTATCAAGTTTTCTCAAGTTCGGAAAACGCACAGTTGCAAACCAGGAGCGCCGCCTATTGACAGTGCGGTCAGTATGCATATATCGAACACAGCCAATGCCAAATAGAGGTTTCAATGGGTCTGACCCAAAGCCCTCAGGTTCGGGCAGAGTTTGAGACATCTAGAGTCACACAAAATGTGGAACGCCCTACCAGTCAAACAAAAAAAGTCTGTAATCCCTACTCTCCTTCAAAACCATTCTAAAAGAGCACTCATGTAAGTAGTATAAATGTACTAATGGGCAGGCATATAGCAGGAATCAAACTATGACAACACACCACTCGTACAGCTCATCCATAATAATTAAAGATAATCTTTACATCTATACAGTGTGTTTTCCGAAAAGTTTGCGCATGTACAATTAGAGCAGAAGTATTTCTCTTCTTCTCCCTCTGCTGACATCCCGTGGAGACCTTCATTTGACTCACAGTGTGCAGCGCTTAATTTGATAAGCTCTCTCCCTCTCATATACACACGCACAAACCCACACACACACACACACACACACACTCACACACCTTAGCTGTGTTATACCGCTCGGGCTAATGTAAAGCCGAGGCCTGCCTTTAAAGTCTTCCCACTCAATGTCATCTTGCGTATCTTTGAAGTTCCCCTCCAGATGTTTTATCACACTCCCTGCTGCTATGGATGTTCCAGGGCCCCCAGAAGTTCAACTGTTATTCTCTTGTCTTTAATGAAACGCCTCGAGTCACTAATTATTAACACAGATGGGGAAGTTGACTTTAATATCGCCTTGACGTGCCTGTCAGAAATGCAAGCTCACGGTAAACATCTTGTGCGCGCCAGTGTGGCGACGCGTATGTGTCGGCCCACTCAATTCGGTCCAGTCAATTTAAATTGAATTTAAAGTATATAAAGGCAATAAATCTCAGAATTTTATTGGCTTTTTTTCTTATTATTTCTTGTCTTTATCTTAGAAAGTTTCTTATTATTTTTCGTCTTTATCTTAGAAAGTTCCATTATTAGAACACTTCCTGAAAATATCTAGTATCTATGACAACCATAGGAGCCGCAGTGGCCCTGGCCTCCACCACCTCCACATTTGACTCACCAGTCCTCCCTTTTTCTTTAATCAGAGGCAGCTCAGCGAAGCTTCTTCTTGATTGGCTAAGAAATACTCCCGCCGCTACTATTTGTTAGCCAATGACAGCTTATAGGGATGTCTTTGGAAGCTTCCTGTATATAGCAGACCTCGCTTAAGTTCAAGGCAAAACCCAACAGGACAGACTTACGCAGCCCCCCAGTAAGAGATAATTTGTATTTAAACTTATGGCTAAATTAATCTATTCTTTCCGTACAGAGAATGGGAAAGGAGTAAAGACCTGTGCGTATGCATTTGGAGATTGCATTCTAAGACTTTGACAGAACGTCTGCTGCACTACAGTGAGAATACGTGTGAAAGATTGAGGTTCTGAGCCTCGCTCACCTCATTTGACACCGTTTGTCCTCCAATGGTTCCTTGCACTCAAAATGTATGCAGTCACTCTCGCAAAACTACCTTCCTAGTACTAGGAAGACCAACACGCATGTACATGCACGCACGCCCGCACTGTTGTACAAACATTGCACTGAAACCTAGCCATGAATAGGCCAGATCTATCACTAAACCCAACCCTTATTCAAGCCATAACCCCAATACACGCCTAACCTTTACATCTAACCCAGGATGGTTCAAATTAATTTACTCATAGACCTATAATGCCAACAGTTACTACGGTAATACATTGTCATCTAATAAATCCAGTGTTTTTTCAAAAATCAGGTCTTATATTGAAGAGCCAGCTTTCCAGACAGGAAGTGACCACTTATGTTAGGGTGTTATTCGAGCACCCATAGTGAGATGGCAGCCTCCACAGTGACTGCTCTGTGCAGTAGAATATACTGTTGTGACCAAAATGCCATGTGCCATTGTCTTGCTATCTGTAGCCGCACGATGCACCAAATTGTGCATTGTGCGGCTACAGATGGCAAGACAATGCTAACGGTGAGTAGCCCTATGACTCGATCAATCAAAAGGTCTGTAAAGGCGATGAGTGTAGCAATTGTTTGATAATGTTTAATTGGCAGATTTCTGAAGCAATGGTGGGTTTTGGGTTGATTCCATAACCATAGTGGGGAACGGGGAGCAGACTGACCACAGAATCACCACTTAATAGTAGTGACCAGACCTTAGAGGATGGACTCTTCCAGGGAGTAGTTCCAAGTTGTTATTAGCCAGTAGTCAAAGAAACATTCCCAGAGGAACGGTTCTTGGCATAGAGCAGTGTCAGAACCATGTGGCGTCACAGGGGGTCAATGACCCCCTAAATCGATGTTCGTGAAACCTCAGATCAAACTTGTGAGGAAAAAAAACAAGTATATTTGGCAATATTAGCACTGGTATAAGAGTAACTTCGACCTTCTGACTGCTGTGCTACAGACAAAACGGTGGTATATGTAAATTCCAAGGCATTCAGTTAAATTCCAATGCATCTTGCCTGCATTCATGCCATGTTGGCATGTGTAAAAAAACAATTATCACCTACAGCTTTGGATGGGTTCTAAATTCCAATACCCATTGTGAGTGGAGAAATTAAGTGGGCTAAGCAAAATGTGCAACACTACAGGTAGAAGCAATATAAAGAAAAAAGTGATGCTGACAATCACCCCACCACAAGCACAAAATCGCGATTGGCCCCTCAGTTCATCCTAGCGCCTGCACTGGCATAGACGCGGGTGTGGCTGAACGCGACACAACAACATAAACTAAATAATAAAACACAAAAGAAGGACCTTTAACCGTATTAAAACTTTATAACACCTACATGCCTGTTCCTAACCCGCCGGAGGGCCGTGCAGCGATGCTCCCTACCACGGTGTAACCACCTACAGCACTGCCAGACCACTCATCTCTCTCGCACGTTGAAAGCCTCAGTGACACATTGCACAGCGTCTGGATGTCAACGACGGTTGAACACTTGAGAACAAGCTGCTGTTTTAAAAGAAAATACAGAATCCGTGCACGTTGCGGGGCGCGAGCATGTGTGTGTGTGCGCGTGTCTGGATGTATGTCTGTGCATCTCTCCCGAGCAGCAACAGTGACATTTGAGGGGCACTTTACAGAAAGCCAGCGGCTGCCAGGGATCCTCTGTATCACCTAAAGAGCCTTTGTCAGTCATTGGAAAGCTGTCACCTTTCGGGGGGCCGATACGGTAGGGGGAGCCGGGCTGACAGGTAGGAATTAATGAGAGGTGTATGACAGCAGACCCCGCTGCTTGTTTGACTGTGTGTGTGTGTGTGTGTGTGTCTGTGTGTGTGTGGGTTGCGTGATTGTGTGTTTGTGTGTTGTGTCCATGTGTGTGTGCGTGCGGTCCATGTTGGATGAGCGAAGACCTCTTGTCTCGGGAGGGGATGAAACACTGTCTGAGAAAAGTGGTGACGTAGGGGGGAAAAAGGGGGTTTTGATGCATTTCTCCCGTTCTTCGGGTTTATGAATCGTCAGCTATACTACGATCAGGCGATTTGCGGCCCGTTATGGTCTTAAAGCCTCCCGTCACTCACCGGTCACCATCGCAGCTCAAAGCGCACATGTATGACGTTGAGAAATGATACAATATAGGGAACGTAAGAGAGGTTGTTTGTTGCTGAAAGTAGATTGAAATGTAATGAATTGTAAAAGAGGACTCATATAAGGGCCCATTTGGTTCCATCTGTAGGCTACATTAAAGAGGAAACTTTAGTGCGTACAAAATCTGTGATTTGTACAGTTTTAAATCTAACTCCTCCACCTCCACTCTATTGGCTCAACCCCACACACACTAGCACCGCCTTGTCCTGAGCCTGACATACAGTATGTTTGGACAACATGATTTGTTAACAACAACAGTCAACAACAAGTTCTGGACCATCTGCAGGGCAACAGTTGCAGCATCAAAGTAGAAGCGACATAGAGGGGGAAAAGGCCAAAAATATAGCTATATATTTTTTTTGACTTTGGCTAAAAGTTGCTTATAATAACTCATGATTTTACTGCACAAGAAAGAAGGGAGAATAAGTTCACCTTTGTTCCCTGTCCACTACGCCGAGAAAAAACAGCCACACGGTGTGAGACACCGATGGACCAATGTGGGCTTCAAACAGCCTTGCCAAGTCACGTTTGTTGTTTTTAGTCTCTGAAACGTGTCAGTCTGTGACTGTGCTCGTTTGAGATTGTGTGTGTGTGTGTGTGTGTGTGTGTGTGTGTGTGTGTGTCTAATAATCTGTGTTCCCTTTTCACATTACACAGTTCTCCATCACACTAAATGAGTTGTGTCAATGTTTCTGCATCTCAATTACTACTGCAGAGATAATGGGGCCGCGGTAGGCAGTGGAGGATGCTGGAGAGGCAAAGACTGATCTACACGTTGCACGTAATGCTCTTGCAGTGTTGTTACAATGGTATACTCCATCTTTCAAAAATACTATTTCAGTGGTTTTCAACCAGTGGTCCAGGGACCACCAGTGGTCCTTAAGAGGGTTGCAGGGGGTCCCTAGCAAAATGATGGAAAGTTGGTTAACCAGATGTAACTCATGAGAGCGTAAAAATGAAACCAAATGGACCCTTGCGGGTCCAATTGGTTTCAGTCTCAAGAGTTAAATATTCATCTGAATTATGCCTACTACCACTTCATTAATAAGTCTACACAATAAGAGAAGGTAGAAGATTAATTGTCATTTTGATCTACTGTATGTTTGCCTGTTTTGTTTGCAAAATCCAGCCTGGAATTGTGGACAAAAACAAAAAGAAATCTTTAGTTTCGTGTCTGGGGGTGAAAATGTTGTCAAATGGTGGTCCATGGCTCAAATTCTGAATATAGTGGGCCCTGGAACCAAAAAGATTGAAAACCACTGTAATTATTTCTTATGAATGAGTCAAAATATACCATCCCCCCGTGTTTGCAAATATACTGTATATTGTAAACTGCTCATTTTCTATTAGCAACTTTATTAGCTATGAGAGAAATCCGATGAGCAACGTACAATAATCTCTCTTTGATCTCGTCACTTCATCCCATGTCCACGTCACGCTGCAAAACATGAAGTCTTTGGTTCCAGCAGTATGGTGCGTGGGTGCCAAGGTTCGGATCGTGGGCTTTAAAGTGTCACTCGTACACTTTGTAAGCATTGCAAACAACGTATAAAGTCAAGGCCAAGAGCGCCCATTGACTTCCAATGACATTGTAAAATATTTTCGCACGCTCACAGATAAGATCAAAGGTTTTTCCTTTTCTCGCCCGAGAGCCACGATGGCTCATCTGAGACCTGCCTGGGATGGAATATAATTGCCTTTGCTAACAGGCTTGACTGAAGTTAAGCAGCTAAAAGAACACTCCAAGCAATCCTTACACTCCTTACAGTACAGTATGTAGAGTAGAAGTGTAATCTGCTCTGCTTTAAACGCAAAGAATGCACAGAACATAGCATGTAGATTTACAGGATATAGGATTGCATCTACGCAAGTTCAAAGACATAGGGGTTCTCCAGGGATCTGGGCTTGTATATCTGACCATTCAACCCCAACATTGTGGATTCATGTGGGCATAACACAAGCTACTTTTTGCTGTAAATATTGCTGTAAATGTCACACCGGATGGGATGTCACACTGTCTCCACAGGAAGCGTCAAGTTTGTCTGGATCACATTAATACAGTCAAGAGATCATCAACCCCAGGACTTAACATAAGTAATCACACATTGGACAGTGTTCCTTTTTCCCTTATAAATGGATCTACACAGGAGGCACTGAAGAAACTTGCAGTCCAAGACGTTTGTGCACATCCCAGGCCACAGACCGCTGAAAGTCCTCACTGGTACTGCAAGATAACCTTTCATACAGTAACTACAGGCACATGATTTTGACTTTGCTTGGACATTTTCATGTCAAGGACCTCCAAATTGATATGTATGACTTTGGACGGCACATCTGCAAATGTTTTATATGATAGGGAGCACCCAGAAAAGAACAAAATTTGAAGAAAAAAAAGTGATTTAATTTTGACACTAGACACAGGTTATGACACTGGATTCTAATATATTTCTGTGTAAGTGATGCAAAACATATTTCATACCAAGGACCCCCAAGAATTATCTATATTTGGCTGTGGGAGATCCCTAGAACAGGTTTTCAGATGGGGGTCCCCCCATCTGAAAACCTCCCGGAAGCAAAGATTTGAGTTAAAAAATGTTTGCCCCAAAACGATATATTCATATATGTTCCAATACAGAATGGGTTAACAAAAAAAAAAAAAAAAGCATTCAGGCTTGTAAATGTTTTTGAAAAGCCAACATGATTGTGATGCTGTATCACCAGATGTAGTCCCAGCAACCCTACGTTGAGAACCACTGTTCCAGGGATCCAGTGGGTGTGGTACCTAGTTGCGACTGTCTTGGTCATGCCTGGTCTTTGAAACGGTCTGCATACAGCAATCATGGCTGGCAGGAGAAAGTGAAACTTTGCCTCTGATCAACGTCCAAAAACAAAACTACTGGCGAGTGGAAAATCTGGACTACAACTGTGTAGTCTGAACAAGTGAACATGGTAGTATGAACGAGCGAGGTGTGTATAGTTACCATGCAAACATTATGTGACGTCAGAGAAGGATAGTTACATTATATAGACAAAATCCCTGGTCTTTTGGCCTAAAAGGCCTGCCCCAAGGACATGGACAGAAAGAGGGCCGATTATGCACGTATGTGTGCATCTGGTGAGAGTCAGTACGTTTCTGACAGGAAGATATTGATCTTTGAAAACGAAAATATCTCTATTTTTATGGTGTCAGATCTGTGGAAATCTGACATAAAAAACAAAATAGAGAGGAAAGACAGGAGAAGGACAGCAAAAAGAGAAGGAAAGAAATCACATCAGACACACAGACAAAAAAAAAGAAAACCTTCTGTGAGAGTTTATCAGCTTGGCACCTGCTACCGGAACATTCTTGATGAACCAAAGGTTGTCTTCATTAAGCGCATTAATATTCATGACGCA
>CM076970.1:26213657-26358657 GCA_039105355.1 Benthosema pterotum | reverse complement strand
TGCTCTGTCGTGGTTTGTAGTTTTGCACTGGACAAAAAAAAAACAACAACAACAAATAAACAAGGCTTCAATTAAAACTCCTACTGGTTTAAACATGATCGTATAAACTGCTAGGATTGTGTAATTTACCTTTGGAGGAAATGCTGAGGAGAGCACGCTCATTTGTTTGTGAGCCAAAAGAAAGTCTCGGCGACCAATCCTGATTATTACCGCAATATGCATTCAACGGCAAATTAAACATATAAAACAATTCTCGGGGCAACTCGCGGATGGCAATTACAGCGTTCTACAATGACTCATCTTACAGTATGAAACTCACAATCCATGAGTGAAGTGTTACACTAGAATTATACTTTGCTGTGCACAGGTTCAACAACCTGGTTGTAGAGCTGCGATTTTCAAAAGCAGCATGCCATTTCTAATTGCTTTAAATAGTTTTAACTTTATATTGGGAGGTTGTGGGTTCCATTCCCCGGCCAGGTCATACCACAGCCTATAAGAAAGGTCTCCCTGGTGTTGGATTGGTAGGGGCTGTGCGTCATACTATCGTCATGTCCAGGAGGGGTGTACTGTATTGTTCTTGTACAGTACATCATGACTGTACACCACAGTACAGAAACAGGAGACAGGCTCCTGCCCTATGGGCTTATGCAGCAAGGGCCTGACTTACTTTACTATAAATCTAGGTCCGCAACGCAAAGTGGGAAACACTGTAGTAGCGTGTCCACAAGAGAACCGGTACAACGGAGCGGCATGCTGCAAGGAAGTCATGCGGAAAAAGGCCCAGAATATGACTGAACTCCAAGTCATCCCTTGACGTTCTAATGTATGTTGTGCCTTTACAATCTCCCTGTGAGCATCTGTGCTTTCTATTCTCTTCACACCTTCGTATCAAAACCCACACACGCATGATCCTCTGAGACTGTGTGTGTGTGGGACTGACGGGTTGTTATGCAACGTTATGCTGCCCACTCGTTTCCTACCCAAAATGAGACACATGGACGTTTCTCACTGATGAGTGAAAATACATTCTTTCTCCTATTTTTAAAATATGGAGGTACAGCCACTTCATTAATGAGCTTTGTGTGTCCGTCCCTGTAGGGTATGTCTGTCTGAGCACGAAAAACTGCATTCATGTTAACGCTTACTCCGCCAGCATGTTTTTGTAGGTAGCTACTGCCAGCAATTTTCATGTAAAAGTCATATTTCAGTCTATGTTCCCAGTAGGACATTTTAGATCGCCGCACAGGATGTCACTTCCAGTACATCACTTATTCGGGTCCCTCAGCTAGAGGAGGCTAGGGCTGCTAGGGTCGTATCAAACAATACCACTAATGAAACATTGCTGTAGATCTATGGCAATGGCAGCTGTAATAACTATTTGATATGGCAATAGCAGGAAAACGGTTAAACTCTGTCATGTCAACGATTTTGGACACCCTTGGCATGTTCTTACGGGTCCGGGGAACCCTCAATGGACCCCCCTACCTACTTCACATAGGTGTGATTAAAAAAAAAAACTATATGAAATACAATTCACACAAAAACATCCAAAACACATATAATAATGGTAATAATAATAAATAAATAAGGGATTACTATAGAGGATGGCTCTAGTGTATTACCATTTGGATCTATTCACTGCTCTGTCCACCACCTGGATCTCTCCATCGCGCACACACACACACACACACACACACACACACACACACACACACACACACACACACACACACACACACACACACACACACACACACACACCGTGACAGGCGTGTGTCTTCATGTCCGACCAGGTGGCAACCCTCTCGCTGAATAATGAAACAGGTGATTAAAATGACTGATGTCCAGCCATCCATTCTCCCACGTTACGTCCCCCTTTTTCCTTTAATGCCACCCTCAGGCTCCGTGTGTCCAAACTTAGCTCATCAAATGGCCTCATTTATGGTGAACTGGCGATGTACAGTACATGGAGAGCCACTGGCTCCAGGACCACTTCACACATATCTGAACGTACGCAGAGGGAGCGCTCTGACAGTGATGCATAGTGGGGACCGTCACCCAGGGTCTGTGACAGTGTTTCCTATGAAGAAACTCTCACTCTTATTGACTATGTTGTTATCATATTGTTTTTTGTTCCTCCAAAATGTCCAAATTATATGCATTTTCTTCATAGCAGTAGTTTTCAATCATTTTCATATCAAGTTCCATTGTTTGTTCAACATTTGTCCAAAACAAAATATTTTTGTCATAATTGGATAATAATTTGTCCACAAATCCATACTGCGTCGATGTGCCACTGTTACAGGCAGGCAAGCAAGCAAAAGTAACAATTCTGTTTACATTCTGTTGTGTACACCTTTTAAATTAATGCAGAGATTTAACAATAATTTAAAGGTATATGCAGTGATTTCACTTAATTCAAATATGAATATTTCAATATCTTCTTTTTTGGATAATCCTCCTCACCACAGAGTGTGCTGACCATATAAGGAGTTCCTACCTGTCCCCAGTGAGGCCGTGGGGTACAAAAAAAGTTTCTGTTTGGGTTTTGATCGTTTAACTATTGAGTCTATTGTTTTACACTCACAAGAATTAAATATCTATACGTGTCCATTTGTTTACCAAGTCTCCATCATTTAGGTGAGGACCACCTGGAACCCTCTCAAGGACCACTGGTTTAGAAATCACTGCCTTGTAGTAGCTGTATCTGTTCAATGATATAACCAAAATGATTGCAATAGTATTATTACTGTTTTGGCTGAAGCTAACGAGGTTCAAATACAGTAGCCTACAGTACTTGCCCAACTGAGTGAGGTGGCATTTTGCCTGTAATGGCACCTCAGACAAATAAATCCAATATGCAAGTTGATCGATTCTATACGGTAAGCTTCGATTCCCTCCTTGCACGCACTGTCCACCTTGTTTACGACAAGGCTCTGAGATTTTAACTGACGAGGTACAGATGGCAAATTGTACATTCTTACATAGGCGCTACGATTAATGCACGTAATACACCACTGTTAATAATATCTCAAGTAAAGGGCGGCCTGGTCTAACTAACCCAACTGTTTTTTTTTGTTCTTCTCTCCTTCTCCTCCTACCTAGCTGCCATCATGGCACTCCACACACTGCAGCGCTGCCACACAGAGAGAGAAGAGGCATTACTGTCACCTGGCATGTCAGTCCTGTCTGTCAAACATGGCCGCCTAAGTGGAGGGAAGACCCACACGTGTCACTAACACTCGAACATTACAGACAGCTAAAATGTGCTAATGGCCTAGCTAATGCGATAGCGGTATTCACTGGTGAGTTGACCAGAGTGGTACACCATGAGACGAGACACACACACACATACACACACACCCTCCTACGCATTCTGTCTTTCACTCACAGGTACAAGGATATTCACTCAAACATTAACACGCCAAATGGGAAGTCACGTAACCCTGCACACAGCAAGCCACTCACACACACCTACAATATGGTACACCGCGCGCACACACACGCACACGCGCACACACACACACACACACACACACTCTCTCTGTCAGTCAGAGCAGACATGGAAAACGCGAATGAGCCTCCCATCACCATCATCATTGTCGTGTCAAATGGTTCTTCTCTGTGTTTATCTCTCATCTCACTCACTGAAGGACGTCTCACAAAGGCATCATCGCGGCCCCCATACTTCACAGCTAAGCCCCGCTCCACCCCCCCAGATGACACTAGACGGCATTACTATGATATCGATGGTCGTGATGAGAGTCCATTTTAACCTGGACCTGGAATAAGAAGCGTTCGCGGGGACATTTGTATGTGGAGTCGAAGCCGGCGTTCATCAATAACCTGGTCAGCGGCCCTGGTCACAAATGACTCCCATCTATTCTGCTAACAAAGTAAGCGGACAGAATAAGGACAAAATAGTGCCCGACAGCAGGTCATCCATTGCATTCTGTACATCTACTGTAGACTACATGTATAGCATGCATACATGTACAGTAGGCTACATACATCTAAACCAGACTGTGTGTCTGTGTCTGTCTGTCTGTACACGTCATACTCATTGCGTCAATTTGCGTGTACAATATACATTGTGTGTGTTGTCACGATTGGTCATTACCGGAATTAACTTTGTCCGCAGCGCAATCGGCTTCATGTAAATCGTTTAGGAAACTGAATGGGGAATTCATTTCTGGGCTGTGGGCGACATCATGAAAGGGACAGGACTGCACAGCTCTATATGGGAAGCAAACAGCGTTCATGTGGAAAAGGAAGACGCACAGTGTCACACTGGTAGTAAATACGACCTAAATAGACCGCAATGGAATCCAGTCTCTGAGGTTGTTTGTGTTATCCTTTTTATCATAATCTCCGGCTATACTTGGCTACAGGCCTAAAACATTTAATCAATCAAAACCCATCAGCAACGTCAGCTACCAACCCCTTGTAGATCTGCTATTTTCACTAAATTTCTCTTCTGAGGCCTCAAGCTAATTAAGACAAGAAGTTTACATGTAAGAAATACTGTAGCAGTACTGCACATGTTCCACTGTATTAGTGGCTCACAGCATGCGGGCTACACCAGGGCCGGATAAAACATTTCCCAATTGGGAGGGCAGGTGAAAATGGTATGGGGGCGGCTACATCGCCCGTGGCGCGAATGAAGTCGCACCCATACCATTTTCGGTTACAGGACAGGCATTAGGCAAGTAAAGCATCAATAATAACATCAGTTGTTGAAGTTGCAACAGGCACGCAGCATGCATAACGCTAAAGGAGTTGGTTTAGTGGTACGACAGTTGTAGTTAGATAGTAGTTTCAAGTCAGGGCATTTAGGGGGGCATTGCCCCCCCATGCCCATGCCTAGATCCGTCCCTGGTCTACACTGTACATAAAGCAGGTTCGCGGCGGGGCCAAGCCGCCTGGCTAAGTGGAGATGAAGGGAACATGCCATAGCCTTCCCCCTCCTGCAGGCAGATCAGATCTTGGACATGTGTGTTACTTTGTAATGAGGTTCAACCTATGGCGTCTTCTCTGCGGGGACCCCCGGGCTCTCCCGGAGAGGCAGGAGCGACACACTGACGCAAGGCTTTGAAAGCGGCAATTAACACCCCTGGTGGTCCGAAGCGAGAGTTTCTTTCCCCCCCACTTCGCTTTATCTTTATATTTTTTAATATTCCTCTTTTTTTTACCTTCCCTATTCTCTCTCCACTTCTTTAACATCCTCCTGGGAAAAAACTGCTAAGGGATACAATTAATTTTTTGACACAAAAATGAAAGTGTTAATTCACCTGTGATAATTAGAGCTATTCTTACCGCATGCTGATGAAGATTCTCTTTTTAACACACACACACACACACACACACACACACACACACACACACACACACACACACACACACACACACACACACACACACACACACACACACACACACACACACACACACACACACACACACACACACTATTTATTAATTAATCCCAACCCCCCCGACATCACACAGACATCCACCTGCGATCAGATTCTCATCAACGTGTGATCTCAAGTTTAAGAAGTAAAAGTAAGTAAAGTCTCAAAGGAAACAGATTATAAAGAGACGCCGCCTGGCAGTAATGAAACATTGTCAAGGTACTGATGATGAAAATAAAAAAAATATATGAAAGAATTAAATAAAAGTTACGTCGTCTTTAACTTTGATGTGTTTTTTTCTGTCCCCTCCTCCCCCACTTCACATGCGAAGCTGCGCTGTCTTGACGGTGGTGAGGCTTTATGTGGAATATATAAAGAGGATCATATCAGTTCTGTACAACATGCGGATTTGGATCTGTGAGCGGTGGGCGGAGGTGCTCACCGCTTACGTAT
The DNA here is from genome assembly GCA_039105355.1 of Benthosema pterotum. Lineage (NCBI taxonomy): Eukaryota > Metazoa > Chordata > Actinopteri > Myctophiformes > Myctophidae > Benthosema > Benthosema pterotum. Next base: position 26,352,787 of record CM076970.1, on the reverse strand, counting down.
GAGAAATGTACTTACTGTAGGTTTTACATTATTTTATTGTTGTTAAGGAGGGTGGGTACTAGGCAAGCCACTCCCCATTACAGAAAGCCATAGAAACGCAAACACAAAACACCACCACCTTAACATGCCCCAACATTTTATCTACCTGCAATAGTGTCAGCCCCTTACCCCTGTGTTTGATCACTGGTTAGACTGTCATTTATCAATACTGATATGACCTGATAATGACAAGGGCACATACGGATACTTTCCCAAAACCCATACAGTATTGCCGATAGTGACATGAACCGATATGACAAAAAAGGGCTGTGCAATATTTTTTTCCCGATACTGATACAGTATCGGCCAGTGTTGGGGAAGTTACTTTTGAAAAGTAAGGAATTATAGTTATACAATGTAGTTACTTCTCTGAAAAAGTGGCTAGTTACTTTACTCGTTACTAAATTTACGTTCTTTTTTCTTTTTCTTTTGGGGGGGGGGGGGGTCTGAATAAAGACATCGTCCTAACATTATTAAATGTAGTGTGGAACAATAAAACATTTGGCAGGAATCTTTATTTTAGCCTCAACTTGGCTTCAAAACAAATGCTGCTGAGCAATATGAAAAAGGGACAGTATTGTCATATTGTCAGTAAGTGTTCAAGTAAATCAACTTCCCTCCTTTGGCAGACTGACATTACAACAGCATCCCTATGACTCCTGTTCCTGTCGTGCTGTTACAGTGTTTTGTGTGTGCGCACAGCAAGTGTTTGTGTGTCTGCCTGTCTGTGTTTACTAGAGCCTTAAGAGTTTTACGTTAGCCAATAAATGACCACTTCTGTGATGTGCTTTGTTCAGGTTAGATTGAGAAGAAAGCCATGTGACTAAGAGGCTTGTATGAGAGCACACTGTAAACCAGGGGTGCCCAAAAGGTAGATGGTGATCTACCAGTAGATCACACAGGCTGTGCAGGTAGATCACATGATCTACCCCAGCACTTGGACCCTTATAGTAGATCTGTAACTCTTGAGAGCGGTAAAATGAAACCAAATGGACCCATAAGGGTCCATTTGGTTTCATTTTAACCAAATGGACCCTTACGGGATGTTTAAATGGTCCCTTATGTTCAAATGGACCCTTATGGGATGTTTAAATTATATTTAAACATCTGAATTATGTAATTCAATAGTCCACACAATTAGAAAATGGAGAATTATAATAACAAGAAGGCGATCTGTGTGGTTCCAGAATACCAAAAAGCCTCAAATAGCACTACATGACATGGGTTAGAAGCAGGAGATAGGCTTCATGCCCTATATGGGCCTCAATGCTCGGCAAGGCCTATGAAGACTGCCAGCCAATAAGTGTGACATCCAAGTGGCTTTGCCTTACCCTCACAGTAAACAATTCATATGATGCCACTTGTTCTTATAGAACAGAACTGGTGTTCAGGTGGTGCAGGGGTAAAAAGCTGGGCGGTGAATCATTCTCTCAGGCCATAGATTAGAATAAACTGCAGTAGCCTTTTGATCTACAAAACAAACAATACAGACACAGCGATCCTTAACATAACCTGATAGAAATCACCTCATTCATAAATGGTAAACGGTGCATTTATATAGCCTTTATCCAAGGCACTTTACCCAGTGCATTACATGCACCCATTTACGTTCATACAGTGATTACAGCTGGAAGCCATGCAAGGTACCAACCAGCACATCCTCCCAAAAAACAAGAGCATATGATGCTCCAAAAAACAACGCCCGACATTTGACCCAACAGGTCCAGGTCAGTGTAATGATAACAGGGATGTGACAGCTGATCAAAGAGGGTTCAATTCCTCCTCTCCTCTCCGGCGGGCACGCGGGGTCACTGTCCATCCATAGGCCCCCATCCATGCATCCATCCTGCACCACCACCGATGCACCCGGCAAGACAACTCGCCTGGCACCAGACTTTAGAGGGAAAAAGGCCGCCATCTTAAATCACGTCTCGCGGCGCGCATCTAATGACTACTGAGCCCCTGCATATTTCAACATTAATTCATTAGAGGCGGGGATTGGGGGGGACGGGGAGGGGGACAGGGAGGTGGGGGCGGGGGGTGGTGGATCAGCGGCGGGCGGGCAGGGGGAGAGAATCCTCGGCACGCTCTGATTAAGGCCGTTATGTTTTATAGAAGCCATTTTTCAATGCCGCCTCTGACAGCACTTGAGGTTATTAAATTGCTGGCTGTGAGAGAAACGAATGAGAGAGAGAGAGACAGAGGGAGAGAGAGAGAGAGAGAGAGAGAGAGAGAGAGAGAGAGAGAGAGAGAGAGAAAGAGAGAGAGAGAGGCACTGAAAAGAGGGACAAAGAGAAGAGAAAGAGAGAAGACAGATGGACGATAGAGAGGGGGAGAGAGACAGAGAGAAAGAGTTAGAGCGATTAGAGTTCTACATGGATGCACGGCACCGTGCTTCCACCGGAAAAACAGCCGATCTTCAAGCTCTCTGCGCGTCATGGTGTGACGCGCCGCGTGCCGTTTAGATCGGCCCGAGGTGCACTGCTGCACGGCTAAAATGTAAATGGCCTCCCCGTGAGCAGCGACGACGGGGAGGAGGAGGGGAGGAGATGGGCGACCTGGCGCTTCCGCTGGCAGCTGATAAAGAGAACTTGTGCTGATTTGTTTGTGCGTTACCTGTGGTTTCTGGGGGTTATCTGGATCTCAAGGGAAAGCAGATTGGTTGTTTGTAAGTGTGTGTGTGTGTGTGTGTGTGTGTGTGTGTGTGTGTGTGTGTGTGTGTGTGTGTGTGTGTGTGTGTGTGTGTGTGTGTGTGTGTGTGTGTGTGTGTCAGGGGCGGATCTAGGCATGGGCATGGGGGGCAATGCCCCCCTAAATGCCAAGACTGCCCCACCAAACATGATGGCATGCAAAACAACCCAGGATATTTCAAATTAAAGTGCTTATATTTAAAATGATTTGAAACCCTACTACTGCTACTACGGCATACAACAGCATTTCATATTTGAAAACAGAAAACTCTCTGAATCAGACCTTTAGCTTTATGCATGCTGCGTGTCTGTTGCAACTTTAACATCAACTGATTATTATTGATGCTTACACTTGCCTAATAAAAGTCCACTAACTGAAAATGGTGCGGCTTCATCGCCGAGCGTTGAAGCCGTCCCCATACCATTTTCTCATGCCCCCCCCCCCCCAATTGGGTAATGTTACATCCGCCCCTGGTGTGTGTGTGTATGTGTGTGTGTGTGTGTGTGTGTGTGTGTGTGTGTGTGTGTGTGTGTGTGTGTGCGTGTGTGTGTGTGTGTAGGAGCAGCCCCCTACTGTACATGGGAATGTGGCTATTTTCTCTCTGTCACTTGTGATACAGGGATTGAGTGAAGATAAGGTTTAGAGGACGCGACTGTGGCCGCCGCGACCTTGACTCTGTGGAGTGGTGTGGTCGGCTCGGCCCTGGCAGACACAAACACACACACAATTCCAACATCCATCCACTTACTGTACACACGCATTATAGTGCAGTACCTGTCAGCCTATCCATTAAACAGGAGAGGTGGGGTGGGCTAGGGGGGGTACTAAATATTGGAAAATGTTGCGTTAGGATCACATGGGCAAAAGAAAAAAACAAAACATATAGGTTAGGATCACAAGTGCAATGAAAAGGCACAAGTTAAAGGGGAATTCCACCCATTTTCAACATTTACTATGTCATTGAAATACGTTAGAGATGTTGTGTGGACATGATAAAGTTCACCCATTCTGTTTCCTAGAAATAGAAGTCTGAAACCATGTCACATGTCAATGATTTATCTTTTAGGATGTATTTTTCTGAGGGTGTACAAATGGAACCAAATAGACCTGTTGCGGTTATTTGCTTCCGTTTGTAAGACTCATGAAAATGGGTGGAATTCCCCTTTAAGGATGATATCACAAGTGCAATAAGAAACACTAGACTAGAGGATAGGATATAGCATAGGGGTAAGACTCCCAATTCACACTGTAAAAAATATAAACTGTGTACTAGTGGAAAATGATTCAAAATGTATCCATGAGGGTGGGGTCTGTTTTTTTACACTCTCAGAGTTAAATCAACACTCGGGGGGGTTGGCGGTGCACTTGCCTGCCCCGTGCTCCAATTAAAAACCCAGTGGCATTTTCTCATCAGCCACAGCATCTCCCCAAGTCTCCGAATGGCTGCTCAGTGCTTGTCAAGAAATTAAGCCGTCACGTGTTGACAGTTGCTACTTCTCTTTTCCTTTCCTCGCTCTCTCTGCTCCCCCCACCCCAACCTCTCCCTCCCTCTCTCCCTCTGATTTGCCTCCCTCTCACCACCCATCTTCCTGTCTCACACACTAGCCTAGAAATACAATCATATACACTTGTGTGGTATTTTGTACTCATTCCAAATGAGCTTTTGATACCTCTTAAAACCTACGACTCGACTACTGACCAGAATGCTAAAATGTGGGTATTACTCTGGCAAAAAGGGGTTCCCAAACCTTTGCAAGTCGAGGACCCCCAAACAGCCATAGGTGGGCTGCAGCTCTCCTTTAGCAAAATGGCTTACACAGAATAGACAAATAAGTTATGTACAAACTCGCAAAAGACAATAGTTTGCGCCAATCGCCTATATCCTTGTCCCTGATGGCCTCTGGGACAGAGCGGCCATCTTACTACGGATGGTCAATCATGTCAACCAAAAAGTGAGCATCATCCCACACGCGATATGGTCATCATGCTCTTCAAAATACCCTATTGGCCTGAATATAAGACTATGTTTTTTTCCCAATGGAAATATCCCCAAAATGGAGTCTTCTTATATTCAGGGGCTATACTATTTGACATTCAATGTTCTTTTTTCTGTAAATGGGTCTTGAAAAATGAGGGTTGTCTTATAAACGAGTCGTCTTATATTCGGGACAATACGGTAAAAGAGCTCAACTTTGAAAACAAGAAACGACACATCATTTATGTGGCAGCTGCTGTATTATTATTATACCAGATAGCCAATCAGATAGCCGGTACAAAAAGCCATAGTGCAGAGGTAATCCCAGATCCTTAGAGTATAGACAGAGTTTGACACAGTCCGTGACTGACTTTGCAGGAAGCGAACAGACAGCCACACACTACAGCAGTGTTTGTATGGTGTCTTTTATGCCCATATATGGACTTCTTCGTCAGGCATATCAAATATGGAGTCTGCCCATATATAGAGTTCTTTATCAGTTGTTGTTTTGGCAATGTAAACGTATGTTTTCTCATGCCAATAAAGCCAATTGAATTGTGTAACTTGCCTCCTTTGCCACGTCAGTTTGACATCAGCTTGGTGTGATGTCACCATCACCACCACCAACAAAATTTCCTATAAAATCGCACTGACAATATCTCAGTCTCCATTGTGAGTTTTTTAGTGATTGAAGCCGGATCGTTTAGTGACACAACAGCAGATCGTCTTGTGATACAGCAGCACTTAGGTATAATGGCCCCTATCACCGAGAACAGTTCACATAGAGGACGAGGACATGCCCGCAGACGCAGACACCGTAGCCATGGTGGCCGTGGCCGAGGAGCTGGCAGCGCTTTCGGCCGCATCAAAAGCCGAGGCAACCTCAACCGAAGTCGACGCAGACTGACACCATACGGCAGGCCTGGCGTAGAATCTGGAGGAAAGCTCCTCATCTCAAACCTGGACTTCCGCGTCTCTGATGCAGATATCCAGGAACTTTTTGCAGAATTTGGCAGACTGAGGAAAGCTGCCGTCCATTATGCCCGCTCCGGAAGGAGTTTGGGGACTGCAGATGTCCACTTTGCAAAGAAGGCAGATGCCCTCAGAGCCATGAGACAGTACAACGGCGTGGCACTTGATGGGCGCCCAATGACCATAGAGCTTGTCACCTCACAGACTGACAGCCAGCGAAGGCCTCCCATACAGCAGCGTCTGAACAGAGGTGGAGGTGGGGGAATGCAGAGAGGACATGGTGGTCGTGGTCCAGGAGGAGCCAGAGGCCGCGGCAGAGGCAGGCATGGTGCAGCCACCACCTGCACCACGCTGCTCTCTAAAGAGGAGCTAGATGCCCAGCTAGATGCATACAATGCCAGCATGGACACCACACCTCTTTAGTGGTAGCGCTTATTGTCCATGGTTGTCTACAGAAGAGCAGTTTGATTTAAAAAAAAAAAAAAAAAAAAACAAGAAACGACACATCATTTAGTGGCAGCTGCTGTATTATTATTAGACCAGATAGCCAATCAGATAGCTGGTACAAAAAGCCATAGTGCAGAGGTAATCCCAGATCCTTAGAGTATAGACAGAGTTTGACACAGTCCGGGGCTGCATAAACAGCGTGCGAGCATTGTTTTCTGCCCCACTGGGACCATGCAATGTCTCCATCTCCAACATCCAAAGTTATCATGGCTGTTTATTAGGTGCTGCTTTGCAGCTGCCAAAATGCTATGATTCAATGCTTCAATAAATTCTACATTGATTTTAGAATTGAATTTGAATAAACAAACAAAAAAATACTGTTTATTATTATCATTTTCCTCTTCTTTCCAAGAGGGCTGGGGGCACACCCTGGGCAGGCCCCCACTTTGAAAACCAAAGGGGTTAAACTTCAGAATGTCTTTTATTTCTCTTCTACTTCCTCCTCCCCAGATGGTCTTTTTTTCTTTTCTATGATTATTCCTTCTATGTGGTATAACCTGAAGGATCAGAGCTGCTTTGTTATGCTAAAAGTTTCACCTCCTCGCTCGGTCTCTCTCAGAGACCTCGTCTCTCTCTCTCTCTCTCTCTCTCTCTCCCTCTCCCTCTCCCTCTCCCTCTCCCTCTCTCCCTCCCTCTCTCCCTCTCTCTCTCTTTCTCTCTCCCTCTATCCCTCTCTCTATCCCTCTCTCTCTGTTTCATCAGTTCAGCGTCTTTAATCCACTCCGGTTGTACTGCCAGTCACATGATCAGCGGCTGCCCTTCTCCCTTTGCATGTTCTCTAGGGAGACCGGCGGTTATAGTGGCAGACTTACCCCCATGCCTGCAAAACACACACACACACACACACACACACACACACACACACACACACACACACACACACACACACACACACACACACACACACACACACACACACACACACACACACAGAAGGTGGAGAAGTGCACGTACACATTTTGTGCGAGGTGTGAGGACCTTATGTTAACTACGCGCATTCCCAAGGTCCTCAACCTAATCTTAAACAGCCTAATTCTATCCCAACCTTCACTCCAACCCCTTAAAATAGGGCCCTTTTCACAGTCAAGTCTAGTCACATCCACCTTGAAAAGTCTTTACTTTTTCCCCCTCCCCCCACTGCATGCAGAACTTCCGAGCAAAGTGATTCTTCTTCTCGCACGCTGATGCAAGCGCTGCACACACAAGCACGCACACCCACACACATGCACGCACACCCACACACATGCACGCACACCCACACCTGACCTGTGGTGCAATAAGTGGACCACATGTGCCGGATTCACGTCAGGCAAAGATACGAGCGACCTGTGATCTGATCACGTGTAGTCGACAGAACCTGTCCTGGATCTGGGCCTGGCAGGTGCGTGATGAAACATGATATTTAACTTAATCGGATCCAGTTCTCAATCTATATTTCAAGTTGGACAAACCATAACCTGTCCAAACGAAACACGCCAACAAGAGAGAAGAGGTTTAGAGGAGAGATGAGAGAGGGCATTGGATGTACGGTAGATCGACTGTGTCAGCATCTCTCTGTAAAGCAGTAGATTGGAGGAGCATACAGCTTAACACAACTTCCACCATCGGTGACTATAGGTGTCAATTTATTGATATAAAACAATAGTTGCACCCCCCCCACCATTGGCTGCGATCATCAGCAAATACGCCTTTATAGTCCTATTGTTTGATCATGTCATAAGGTCAATTGCTGTTAGCGCGGTTAGCATTGTTTTGCTAGGTGTTTTTGTCATTGTGCTCCATAAAGATGCATTCAATCTATTTATTTCAACTGCCTGTATCTCCTGTTCCTTGTCCCAGATGGCATTTTTGGTCAAAACAGTGTGTATTCCACGACTCAGAGCAGTCACAAAGTGACTCTATGGCAAAATTGACATATAGTGGCCGAAGGTGGTATTGCAGTTTTTGAGGTCGAGTGTGTTCACATAAATACGGCCCAGTGTATCCCACAATGCACTCTGTTTCTCTCCTGGAGGATTGAGTGATATCGCCTCATACGCTGGCTGGACAACTTAAAGGGGAACTCCACCCATTTTAAACAACTCTGTTATATATATATAATATAAGGTAATATAAGGTAAACAAGCGTTCAATGATCCACATCCTCTGCGCTGATGTAAAATGTCCGTTTCCGGTCTGGAAAATTGTCTCTTTTAACATACAAAGCTCAACATCGATAAACCTTGGTGATATCAAACTACAGTTACTCAATAAATGCTGGCGGAGTAACTGTTAACTTACAATGCATATTAGAGTGATACCTAACCTAAAATATAAAATCTAGCACATCGGCTATTTCTATTTCTGTCGCGGGACATCGCCAAGTGCCTTTAAGTCTCAGACAGGCCTGAGGGACAGCGGCTATATGCAGAAGGATGACACAGACAGGGAGCGCTGGATTTTTCAGAGTGAGACCGTCTGAGACAACGCGAATTGTGTATCTAGCACAGCTGAGAGACAGAGAGAAAGAGAAAGAGAGAAGTCAAGGTCAACGTGGAGTGTTTATCGTGCCTACGGCGGCGGAGAGGGTTCTTATCACAATCAAAGTCAAATGCCACGCTCATCAAACGCCATTAAAGACGTTAGCCGTGTCAATCGAAACGTTGCGAGTGCACAACACGATACAATGAGATGAAAGGCAAGAATGGGATGAGGAGGAGGAGGGGGGGGGGGGCTCCTCAGGGAGGGAGGGGAATCGGGACCACCTGGTGTGAAAATGAAGAAAATGGGGGAACAAGAAGATAAACTCCGGGAGTGGGAGAGAGAGAGACAGGCAGATATACTCCCGGAGAGAAGAAGAGCAGAGGGTGGAATGAAAAAGCCAAATACATTGAGTGTCAGGCGAAGAGAGAGAGAGAGAGAGAGAGAGAGAGAGAGAGAGAGAGAGACTCTTACAGGCTAAATGACGCCTGATTCCCTGGATATTTGGGCTCCCCCTGGGGAACGTACACCGACGTACAGTTGTTGCCTGGCACTGATGATTTGAAAGTCTCCCCAGGGAAAATGGAAAATGTACGAAACAGAGGAGGACTCACACACACACACATGCGCACGCACATGCACACACACACTCGTTTCTCCATAGCATTGACTGACAGTCTTTCCATGCCCAAGAAAGCGTCACTGCAACCAACACAATCTCTCGAAAACACATCTGGGCATGAAGTAAAAGGCCTCGCGTAAGAAAAAAAAAAAAAACTTTGCTGGAACTAACGATTCATCTTAATAATGGATAAATAATAAATAATCAGAGCTTCTCGGCGCATAGAAGAGCATGGCAGGAATTAGTACCCACCGAGAATTGCTGAGTAGGAGCGAATCCTCTTTCCACAATGGGCTCAAATGTTGTGAGGAGAACAATACGTGATTAATCCGAACACAAGCGGTGTTGCACCGTTGATCGTGCTAATAACAAAGGGCTGTGTTGTCGTGCGAGACATTTGCATAAACAAAAGAAATCAAATATCCACCTAGTCAAGTTACGGTTAATCAAATTGGTATTTCATTAGTTTGTGATTTGCTTGTCACAGACAGAGAATTTAAGATTCTTTCAGAGCCTTGCCTGAAGCACCAGATGGAAGCAGATAAATGAAAAGAAAGATGGCAGTAAACACAATGTCCAAATAGATCACTTGACACAACCTGTGGTATTGGAATGTGCACGATTATGTGTAATTTAGGCTAGCACCCGGTGTCCCACATCAGAAATAGCAGACCTAAAAAAAACGCTAAACCAGTATCGCACTGCGTGTCTTACAGGCACATATATGGCCATCTCAGGCCCAAATATGGGCAAACACAGATATACGCACAGACATTTCTGTCTGGCAGCGTTTGCAATTACACATATTACCAAATTACACTATTACACATATTAGCCTCTCACTTATTACACATAATACACTATTACACTTACAGTATTACGCTATAACATACATTACCCTACTACACTTATTTGCCAATTACACTATTACACGTTGCACTATTACACTAATTAGCCTATTGCACTTATTACACATAATACACTATGACACTATTACACATACAGTATTACCCTATAACATGACACTATTGCACATATTACACTAATATACACTTATTAGCGTATTACACTAATATATGTTGCACTATTACAATATTACACATATTTGGAGTGCATATTCCCAGGGTTAGTGCATAGGGTCCCAGGGTTCCCATGCACTCCATATTTTAGCATGCCCAAATAAATACATAAATCAGGCATGATAATCAATAATGGATATAGGCTGAAGCCACTGGACTGCACCATGATGTGAAATAATTCTTTATCATCTGTTTGACAACTTACATTTTTTAAAGCGGCAAGCCATTTGTTTGTGCTTGTACTTGCAACAATGCGGCGCGCGCACGCGCGCGCGCACACACACACACGCACACGCACACGCACACGCACACACACACACACACACACACACACACACACACACACACACACACACACACACACACACACACACACACCATAATAAAAATTCATTGAATCTACACTACGGGGCCACAATGGATGGTGGCGGCTAGGTCATATTGCATCCGTACCGATGGGGTCAGAGGTCATGTAAAGTTGTATGAGAAGACAGTAGGTTTTCATGCATCATGTAGCAGATAAAGATTTTTTGGTGTCAAGGAGGGGGGTGGGGGGTGAGGCTGAGAGAAATGGGAGTATGTGTGCGTATGTGCAGCTATACCACCTCACTGCAAGCACTTCTCTGTCTACTACAGCCATTCCATGATGTGTTCATTCGTTCTATAATATAATTGTTGCAATGATACCTGTACCCGTCTATTTCATCTTTTGTCCACACGTTTGTGTGTGGGAGATGATGAGACGCATAGAGACAGAGAGAGAGAGAGAGAGAGAGAGAGAGAGAGAGAGAGAGAGAGAGAGAGAGACTTGGTGTGGGAGACAGAGAAAACGGGAGCAAGTGACATCATTGTCAATCTGAATTTCCACAAACACCGTTTTATTTGACTCCTTTTATTCAAATAGCCGTGACCTATTTGTTGTCTGAGGCAGCGACCTGCCTCTTCTTCTTCTATGACCCACAAACAAGCCCAAAGCGATTACACCCCGACGCAAGCGGCACAGGACTTGACACCGAGGCGCCCAAAAGCGCTCATACATTTCCACGGCCTCGGGCCACAGTTTGTCATAACAACAGTGGAATTATGTATTGTGCCCGGCGCGCCCCGCTTGATGACATCACAATAGCAGGGGGATGAAATATACGCTCAGATGTGGCCGGCTGATTGTGGAGAGCTGCGAGGGGCTTTCATTAAAAACAGCATATCGCTCATAAAAAGATTAGAGCCGGACAGCTGTTACCCTGATAGCGCCGTGCACTCTGTAGTGGATTCATCATCGGCGCCACAGCAACACACGCCTACCTGGGAAAAAAAAATAAAAGCCCCGGACACTTCTTGTGCATGTGCGGTATGTCGCAGTATACTGTATAAACACATACAGCGCTTTGTTTACAATGTGTTTGTCGGAGATGGCGAGGAAAACAAGGACTTTGAATCTTCATAAATATCAGCGTTCAACATGGAAACAGTGCCAGCTAAACTAACGCACAAAAACAAAGTGTCTCTTTGGATTATCGTCGTCTTGCATAACAGGGTGCTAATTTGTTGTTTTAAACTTTTTTTTGGGAGGGAGGTAGAGTAACAGCATCAGTATCAGTGTTGACAATCAGTGTTGTCGTATTTTTTAAATACGACATGAAGATATTACTAGTAATTTGCTAATGCCATTTTGCCCAGTTTCCCCCATTCTGGTGGAATCTGGTCACCCTAATCATCTTGCGTGCTTTAGATCGACTGATGATTTTATTGTTGGGTGTTTAAACTTACATATCGTATTTGTAGCCCTAAAATTGATGAGTGGATGGGGAGAATGTGATCTTAAACAAAAAGTAACCCCACTTACTGTAATTCAGATTACACACTTTAAAATGTACTCTAAGATCTGACTCTATAGTAACAGTATTAGCAGCCAAAACCCAGTGTCAATCGTCTGCTACAAGAAAAGAATACAACCACACAGCACAATACATCACAGACAGCGCAGCTACGCTTCCGAAATGTCCTGCCTCACTCACCCTCCTCCTCCCAACACAGTGAACCATAGTATATACATAATGAAACAAATATGTTGTGTATTACACAAACAGTAATACAGCTCATTGTTTGAGAATAAGAGAGGTGTACAGGTGCCATTTCTTATTTGGCGGGAGGAGATGGGAAGGCATAACGGTGCTGCTTCGCCTTGAAGAGGAAGGAAGACAACAGCTGGAATCAGCCTCATAAACTCGCTCCACATCAAAAGACTCTTTAACGTGTTACATCAAAGGTGCCGTCATTCCCTCCCTACACACACACACACACACCACACACACCCCTACTGTCTGCCGGTGTGTGTGTGCTGTTGAGTGTGTGTCACTCTCGGTATGAAGTTTCAGCAAATCACGGGCATGAAAGTGCGGGGGAGAAAAATAAAACACGTTTTTTTCTTTACACTAGCAGCAGAGAAAAGTGATATTTCACCAGTAGTACAATGTTTTATAAGGGTTTTCATAAGGGAGGTGTGGGGGGAGGGGAGATCAAAGAAGGTAAGTCGCCAATCTAGAGTATATATAATACAGCAAAGTCGTAGCGAGGAAATGCGGGGAGGGGAGGGGGGGTATGTACTGGATTGTGACACTTAAATACCAGCTTGAAAGGTTAGTACAATCTGTCATGCAGCCTTGCAGGGGTGTTGTTAGGTTTTCGTTTGACAACGAATGAATTGGTTTCCGCGTCAAAGCAATATAAGAGGGACTACACTGCACGCTTGGCCATGTAGCTGACATCTCAGACCAAATGAATTGCGCAATGAAGTGTGCATAGATAGTTGGATACATAGCTAAAATAAAATAAATAAATGAATAAGGCTAGTCCAAAACGATGCCGTCTCATTATTAGAAAGAACTGAACTTGGGTTCTGGAAAACATCTGAAATTCTGAGTTCTTATCACGACATTGTTACATTGTTAACAAACTAAACCAGTTATTAATATGTTTAGGTTCCAACTTTCATTCTGCATGGTGAAGATTTACTCACAATCCTCCCAACATTCACTTTTTTTTACTCACACATATGTTGGTGAGGTGGCAAAACTGTGAAAACTGAGAAACCAAGAAGGTACGTTTATTGCCTCCAGCACATTGTGGTTTGATATGCCAGTGTTTTTCACTGCTCTTATTTTGAAGAGCCACATTTCCAAAATGTGAGTGATCATCACCTTGTGTTCGGGCGTTGGATGATGGTTAGTCACTTCCTGTTGACATGTTGGACATCCCGTAGTATAGATTGGCAGCCTCTGAGCCGTGGAATATACGCTCTTCTCATGAAACATGCCGCCTGGGATAAGGAATTGGAGATACAGTACATTAGATAATTGACACTTTCACTGGGTTGCAAAAATTGTGGGAAGAAAATTGTACATAAAAAGAGGAATATAAAGGAGTGATTGCCAACGATCAACGGCAATAGTGATGAGCGTAACTATTGTTTGATGACCGCTATGATGGTCATGACAATTAGGGACGTGTGTACCGGGTCAGTGACCTTCTAGTTATACCATGCAAACCTCCGCCAGCACCACACTGAGAAAAGTGATAAGGCGGCACGATCGCGAGAGACAGAACCGGCAGTGAAACAAAGACGAAAGGTGACAAAGTTGTCACACGTGCCGTGTACTTGTCACAGACGAAAACAAACGCCGGGAAAAAGAAAGGCAAAGAAAGTTGCGCTCGAGAAGACAATGGGCTTCGGACATGTTCACAATAGCTTCATTAGTGGCATTATCGCGTCAGGTCAGGGGAGATAGAGGGGTAAATATCAGAGGAACTGTGACGGCCATTGACAAAGCCCTGCCAAGCTGTTTGGCCACGTGGCAGCGTGCCTCGGCAGTGACAGACGCCGATACTGGCTGTCCGCTATAATCTGATGCTGGTGGCGTCAGCAGGTTGCATGATGGGAGAAAACGTGCTAAAGAGAGAGAGAGATTACAACTCTATGGTTGCTGATGCTCCTAACACTGTCCATCCCCTAATTAATTCTGACATCTGACATCTTTCTGGAAGGCACAAAACACAAAAAAATAAGAGAATAATAGACCCTGTAAGCCCCACTCTTTCCCCAGTATCCAACCCCTCAACCACCGTTGGACACTTTACAGCCAGGCTCAATCATTCCAATGTAAATATCAGGGACATTACACTGGTTTGTTTTTGGGACCAGACTTACAAAGACTCTGCCGTATGCAGTGGAAAAATATGTGAGGCATTTATTTAAAGAATGCTGATAGACGTTTGTTTATGACATGTTATGCTTAGCTGTGTTTGAACGATATCTTTACTTTATTTGTTTATTTAGGCAGGACAGCACCAGTTTGATGAACACAGGAGACCGACACATACAGAATATGTACAGACATCCGAGTGTAAAACCGGTCAGAATTAGCTACAGCTAAATGTCATCCAGAACAGGCCTTGTGGTTAGAGTGTCCTGGAACTGGGAGGCCAGGGTTCGATTCCCGGTTGGGTCATACCAAAGACTCTAAAAATGGGACCCAATGCCTCCCTGCTTGGCACTCAGCATCAAAAGGGATGGATTGGGAGTCAAAATCAGCTAATGGTTCCCGAGCTCACCGCTTCTTGGAGCTATAGGAGATATCCTAAAATACTCCATACTGGGGAAAAACAGTCTAATATTAGGGTAGGCCTATACTATACTGTATATCTGATTGACTTTTATATCACTTAAATGGTATAAAAGATTGGTTTCTCCAAATCGGTTGAATTGCAGATAACCGATCAAGTCATATGGATTTGAAAATCGTCCGATCAGTGATGGGGGACCCTTTTGTTCAAACGACAGGTTGTGAAAACTAGAAGAACTTAAAAGTAGTTGTAGATTTTTGCCAGCTTTCTGCCCTGATATGCCACTACAGTTAGCAGCTACAGTCGCATTAGGGTTTGTTTGAATAATTATAATAACAGCGACAACCCTTGTCCGTGTCGTTCACCATTAGCACTGTGTGTGAACCCACTCTGAGACGCCCTCTGTGCTAACGGGCCAAGACTATTGATCGGGGGGAGATCAATCACCAGACGAGGGGGGGGGGGGGAGCACGGCCCTTTTTTAAGTGCTCGCGTCACAGTTGCACACAGTAGCGGCATCGGGGGAGCTGTCACACAGCACTTACAATCAATTACCGAAATTAGCCCCTTAACCCTCATCCTTGCGGCTTTCCAGACTATAGTCATCAAGCTCAGAGATGATGGACAGAACGTGGGCATGAATTCAGGCTGTTACAGATGAGGGAGGGAGGGAGGAGGGGAGAGGTTTGTGTGCATTATGTGCATTGGCATTCATGAGGGTCTGAAACGAGACACCTATACCTTCTTGACAGTGAGAAATCCTCCCACTTCAGACTGAACTTGAGTTCATATTGTGGCCGACTAAAGAGGGTCTGTGTGTTTATCTGCAAAGCACAGGACTGAACAGTACAGAATGTCTTCTTGTGCACTGCTAGTCGTACAAGTACCTTTACTTCAGAGTCAAGTCAGTCAAGTCAGTGTTGGAGTCAGAGTCAACTCAACAACGTGTGACATGAGGTGTCGCTATTAACTACTGAATATATTGGCCATTACTGCATTATATATTAGGCATCACTGCAGCTGTTTCCCTCTTTGCATATTTCTCTTTTCCCTTTTTGATTTTATTTGCTCCTTCTGCCTTTACAGAAGTAATTTTGTACGTCTCTAAATGTCTTGGTGAAATGAACAAGGTGGGGCCTATTGCAAAAGTATTCTTAACTAGTGTGTCCAACCACAGCTTTTCAGATTTGTAGAAGTTGTACTTGAATATTGTACTGTAAATCTTCAAGCTACTGTATTATCAGTTTTGTTGTAGTTGTCCTTAAATAGTGTACTGTAATTCTGCATTTCTGTTTATACAATTTTCATTCATCCATTCATCTGTTGATCTGTGTGTTTCATGAGTGAAGAAGAAGAATTATTTGTACAACATAATGTTACAAAGTGCTTCACTGGACAGTTATAGAATCAACATATTGTTGTATTGTCAATGTTGTACGTTATGTTTTTTTTTTTTTGTTTTTTACGCAGTGGTACTTGTATGCCCAAGACAAATTTCCTTCGGGACAATAAAGTTAAACCAAACTAAACCAAACATGATATATCCACAAGATATATATTAGGAATTATTAAGAATTAAGTCATCCAGTTCATCGCAGTTCCGTTTTTCAGGGGATTCATGTTTTTTAGAATAGAAAAGGAAACCAACAGTAATCAGCAAAGAGTTTTAGTCAGTTTTAGTCAGTTTTTAGTCATTTCTAAAGCTTATTTTTAGCTCCTCAGCGCCAAACTTTTTATTTTTCTCCTTTACTCGTTCACCCCAAAATGCCTAAAGCTGTGAAAGACATTTTTGATCCTAGAATAAAGCAGTTAAAGTGTTAACACTTGATTTTGCAGTGAACCAACAAAAGTATTGGGCATTACAACAACGTATCCACCCTCCTATCATACATATCATCACTACTAACTAAGAACGGGGCCAGCAAATTGAAAAAAAAAAAAAAAAGAAAGAAAAGTGTCATAAACGGGGGTGCGGTATTGCCACACCGGTGCGACATCACACACAAGCAGGGGGGAAGAATGTCAGCGTTTAGCTGGCTGGTGGGGTTTGAAGGTGACACTGCTGAGCAGATAAAAAGACAGAAAACACTGCTATTCAGGCCAGTGGTGAGGTATCCTCCTGAGCACCACCCCTGCAAGACCCCCTTCACTCTCTCTCTCTCACACACACACACACCCATGCTCACACTTTTAGCCATTTCCCCCACTGTGTCCCTATAGCTGCACACATACACACACACACACAAACACACACACACACACACACACACACACACACGCACGCACGCACGCGCGCACACACACACGCCCCACCCTCCTCCCTTCCCCTTCAGCAGGGAACTACCTTACCTACAAGGTTGCACGCCCCTCCACGGATGTGCCCGTGTCACGGACAAAAAGTATTCTAATTTCAGCCAGGTTCGTTCTCACCTGTACGCCGGTAATAAATCTTGTTTGGGTGACAAAAAAATGTCCAATTAAAATAGAAATTGACGCAAAAAAAGAGAAGGGTATGGAGGAAAGAAGAAGAAGGGGGGGAAAAAAGAATGCCACTTCAAGGACGAAGTGGTGGCCGGTAATGAAAGGAATAAATGAGTTGCGATGGGGTATAATAATCTAGAGCAATCAGAAAAGAGAGAGAGAGAAAGAGTTTCCTTAGAGAGAAAACACCTATAAGCCTGGTGCTGTGGAACCCTGTGTGTGTGAGAACACAAGGTAATTGACTATGCCATTTGCTGGGCTGCACTGTGGGACAGCTGGGATCAGCTCTGAGATTCACTTAGGATAATGCTCTGATTCTGCTTTGTGTTTATTTATTGTTTCTTCATCGCTGTAGCTATCAGGCTTTAAATTAATGCTCCTATCCTTCATTGGGATTGAAAGGGATTGAAGGATTGAAAAAAGAGCGACAACATGTACAGTTTTGCTGCGAATATTCATAGAATCGTGGATTTCCCTTCAATATGAATTTTATTCATACTTTGATTGATGGATTGATTGATTGAATACTATATTGGCAGAAATGTAATCAGTAGAGGGTACAACAGAGGGTACAACAATGAAATCATTACAGGGTACAGTCAAACACACTTCAGGTATTGAGTCCATAATCGCAACAGCAGCAACATTCCAAGAATAATCATGAAATGTAAAACAAATGTGTACATGTTGCGGAACAAATAAGGGTTTAGGTGGGGGTCATATACGGTTCTAGAAATTATGGGCCCATGGGCCGCCAACCATCCAAATGGGCCCCCTCTTCCTGACACAACGGTTAGTGTCTGCATGCGCGCGCACGCGCACGCACACACACACACACCACAAGCACGCACACACACACACACAGCCACAAGTGTATCATTCTTCAATCTTGGATCGTATCGTATTTTACATTTTAGATGGTTTAGATGGGTTAGTACCTAGTAGTGCAACAAGGCTTTTTGTTTTTGTTTTTTCTTTCACTTGAATTCCGGTTGTTTCCGTTGTCATTGCTGATATTTCCGTGGCAGTAAATGGAGCCGTCACGACGACACTAACGGAGGATCATGCCCCCCCCCCCTCCCCATTTACCAATCCTTCTGTCAACTCCCAAAGGGCGGAGATTTGATTACTTCCGCAATTAGCCGTGTCAACCCCTCCTATGAATTAAAGCGTTCGGGTTTGGGTTTTCAAACCAATTAGCCCTACACTCTCGCTATGACTTGTTGATTAATTATGGATATTTAGTTAGGAAAAGGAGACGGTAATTATGAATCAAAATTGAATTATGTGCCATAATTAGCCTTACCCCCACAAAGTTTTCTATTTTTTCCTCTCCCCCCTCCTCCTCTCGCTTGTGTTATTCGTCACGCCTGGAAAAGTGTTTGTGAGTTTGTGACACATCGCCGAATTCCGACGCGACGGGGGGGTTTGGGGTGGCACACGCGTGACCTTGGTGTACACGAAAAGGTGGTGAAAGCATTAAGTAGCTGCTAATAGCGTCTGTGAGAGTGTTTGCCACGGTGTCAGCAAGTCGCTGTAAGTGCTCCCTCACACACACACAGACACACACATACACAAATCCAAAATCAATGGGCTCTTTAGAAAACTGTTTTACCGGTGTTGTCGCCGAGTCCGTATTCATCACTTGTTTATGGCTACACAGTATGAAGTGAGGTAATGGCATTTATTGGCATTTACAGTTGACATGCTGAGTCCTTAAATAATATTTATTGCGCTTGCCACTCTCCCGCTGTTGTGGCCAACGTCCTTGCGAAGATGATATAGTGGATATATCCGGCCGCGGGCTCAGACGGACGGCGTGACTGCTTGCAAGGTCGCCTGAGTTATATGGAAACGTCTTGGTGGTGCAAGTAAATGCGACGGACCACTGGTTTATGTCACAGGAGCACGTCTGACTTTGTTCAGTAGTGCACAAGTGACACCTGGTATTGTTTGTGTTCTAAACAAACATTATGAGTCCACAGACTTGACTGGCATAATGGCACGAGTTAAAATCCACCCCTCAAAGCAAAACGTGCTTCCATTTTGGTACCAAATGTGGCCAAGTTACAGCTATCTTTAATCATGCACAGACTGAGACACAATGTGATAGGGCCAAACCTAACCAGCAAAATGCCAGTTCAGAGAGAGAGAGAGAGAGAGAGAGAGAGAGAGAGAGAGAGAGAGAGAGAGAGAGAGAGAGAGAGAGAGAGAGAGAGAGAGAGAGAGAGAGAGAGAGAGAGAGAGAGAGCAAGTACAGGTTCACACTATGCCCACCCCTCCAATGTTGAATAGGTGCTAGAACAGTGACAAGGACACAATAATCCCATATGTGAACACTAACAAATGAGTGGCAGGGTCAAGCTGGAGACACCCTGGTTTGGGGGCAACTCGTAGTTACATACGTATATAAAGTACTGTATATGCTATATTTACACTATATGCAGCCTTTTTTCCAGACCCCCCTCGCGCCAAAAGTAGTGAAAATCTCCTGACGGAAAATCTAGTGTTTTTTGGCTGGTGAGTTGGGGCGAAATTGATTTACAGGCGCCAGAGATAAAACCCTTGTTATTCACCATTTTTCCTCCTAAGACAGTGGTTTTCAACCACTGGCCCCCAGGCTAAATGATGGACAGTTGGTTAACCAGATGTAACTCTTTGAGAGTGTAAAAATGAAACCAAATGGACCCTTGCAGTTCCAATTGGTTTCATTTTTACAATCTCAAGAGTTAAAATATCCATCATCTGAATTAGCCCAAGTCTACACAACTAGAGAGTTGCTTCCAGGCAAGCATCTAGCGCATTCTAGTGCATTTTGGATTTTGGCAGTTGGCAACACTGCTTGTGCCCCTGTAGACTTGGGAAGAAAACCACCTACCTTCTTCCTTCTTCTTCTTCCATGGTGTGACATCAGGTCCAACAGGTCCATCAGGAGCCACGCCAGTATCTCTGGTCCCAGGCTGAAGAGGCCGGCCTCTGAGGGTGGTCTGTGTCAGGAGCAGGTGTTGATGAAGCGGTCGGCGGTACCTTCTTCCCATTCTACAGTACGTTTGAGAAACACATGGCAAAGTTTAGAAATGTGAGCTCTTGTTTGTGTCTGGTGACACAAGTTGCAGTTTGAATACATTGTACTAGGATGTGTACATGAACACTCGATCGAACACACGATTGTGTCTTTTTTTTTGTTTAGCTGGGTATGTAAGCTACATGAAGCTGCAGTAGTTCTGACAGTATCTTCATTTGAAGATAATGATTTTTAATCTTTGGTCGAGTTCTTAGTAAATACACAACGCAGGCGAAGTTCCTACCACTACATGTGCACATACAGACACATATGGACAAGGGGTGGAGTCATGATCTCTGCCTCTTGGACCCACCAATTAACTGGAGAATTCATAAAGAAATCTTTTATACTACACAGAACAAAGCTAGAGCTCTGTAATGTGTTCTCTTTGGTCCAATTTTGTGTGACCGTTTTCCTATGGTGTCAGTAAAGTGTTTAATTAGTTCCCCTTTCCCCCCTTTCCTTTCCCTGTTGCCTAAATAAATCTAAATTAGTTAACGTTAGCTCACTCCTGGCATCTCTCACAAAACAAGGACAAATTAAATAATTGCTGCAGTCACTGCAATTATCACATTTTGAAGTTGAACAGAAAAGTTCATAGTTGGCATTGGCAAGATAAACACATTCACTTGCAAAAAAAAAAAAAGAAAAAAAAATCAGTGTCTTCGTTCAAATCACTTCTAAAAACATCTCAAGTGTTTTCTTAGCGTCTTTGTTTCAAGGTTATGTTTTGTTGTTGATTTTCTGTTACTTATTGGCTTTGCTTTTACCCTTTGATGTCCTTGTGTTGCTTTATGTGTGTTGTTTTAACTTGTATTGTTATTTGTTGCTCCTGCAAAGCACTTTATTGTAGCTGTGTTTGGGAAAAGTGCTATATAAATAAATGCATTATTGTTAAACTGATTTCCGTATTTGATTATTTGACCACATGAGCCCTAGTGTCGTCATTGAGACACTATTCTTCTTTTGAATATTTGTTTTTGGCTTTTGTACCTTTATTGATAGTTACAGTGAATAGAGAAAGGAAAGGGAGACAAGTCGTCAAGAACGGGACTCAAACATGCAACATGCTGCCAGATGAGAGCCTATAATACGTGCCATTAGGCCAGCGGGAACCCAAGACACTATTCAGGACACCCAAGATACATTCAGTGAATATAGTATATTGGCCACCTGCAAAGATATTTGGCCTATTGTAGAAGAATAAATAGTTGACCAATAAGTCCTGTAAGTACTAAAGTACTAAGGTATAATGAATTGTCCTCTGACCAGAACAGAATAGAGGTTAGATTACAAAGGGATAAGTCGGTCGGCTGAATCGAGGGCCCTGCTGAATTGGGCTTGCCTAGTCCTCTGGTGGTCCTCTATGCCTCCAAGTCCCAGGAGTCCATTTGGCTCTGTATAAAACGGGGCCCTGGTGTGGCCTAATTCATGTCAAACCGGGGGTCTATGCAATGTAAAATGTTGAGAAATAACAGCTCTGCGCTATACTTGAGTGCACCAACTCTGCATATTATTCAACACAGGGATCTCATACTGACAGTTTGTGATATTACAGCACCCGCGTTTGGGGCTCAAATTTGACTGTATTGATGCGTTTCACAGCATGTTTCATCAGCAAAGCAAAGAGACAGCCGTGATGAGATAAGAAGATTAGTGGACTTATCATAATCAGCATTCATAGGGTGAATTTACATGAACGCATTACTGCTTTTGGATAAGGCTTATTACAATGGTGTGTGTGTGTAGCCATGTTTGTTCGTAAGCACACAGGTAAATCTGAATGACAGCTGTAAAATGTAATAGCTAATGGGGTGGTAAATTCACACCGGCGCGCCTCGCAGGACGGAAATGCAGATCCAAACGGCTTTGTTTACCTCGTAAATTAAAGAGATAGATCCAGATTAAAGCTTTCTGGGAAATTGAAGGGAGACAAAATGTGGTCTTCTTCTTCTTCTCCAGACAGGCTTCTGTTTTTCCGTCAACGGTCAAGTCAATAACGCGACAAAGAGATTATAAAAATATATATAACCATGGCAATGAAACAGAATAACACATAAAACAATAGTTCACCTGGCTATTTATATGGTGTCTTAAAGGCCTATGAATTCCAATGGTATCTTTTTAACTGCCTGTTTAATAGTTTCTATGCTACTCAGAGGGAATACAGAGAGAGTGTATCACAGAGCGGCTCTACTTCTACTGTGACTGACTGCAACCACTCTGAATGTTTTAGGATATCAGTAATGACTATTGCTATTTTTTAATAATTCAGCTGCCTCACTACAAGAGTATGCATTGCATTAGCAATGTTTACACTTATAGTTACTGGTCTAAGAAAATAACCTATTACTTTACTAGCAGTGTTGGGCAATATTACTTTGGAGAGTAATATATTACGTATTATCCCTTTAGTATTAATATTACATTACATATTTTTACAACAACACAATCTTTTTGTTTTTTGAGTCACCCACTTTACAAATCTTTATAACCCTGATGTAAGGAGGACACACACAAGAGGTTTCAACTCTGACATTAGATGTCTTTGTACGTCTGACAATATACGTCTGTAATAACAAAAGGTTGCTGTTCACCACACCTTACGTCAAAGTAAAGTGGCATTAGCTCATCTCCCTTCACCAACACCATACTGTTGAAAGCAGCAGCATGACAAAAGTAACTAGTAATATTACTATCTGTAATTACCGGTATTACTGTTTTGTAGGATGTAGTCTTGCTTTGTTACAGAAAAAAATATTACTAGTTATACCCACCTCTGCTTACTAGGCACTAAATTATGAGGGTAACTAGATACTTTAGTTTACATAAAAAATAAAGGTTTGAAAAATATGTACATTTTCCAATTAGACACTAGGGAAAGAATATTCCCTAATGTCACTGCTGTCCAGTTGTGTTTTGTTTTAAGCTCCACTTGCCGATACTGAGGGGAACACTCTTCCTCTGTGGACAATGCTATTGTCTGCCTGTGTCATGATATGGACATCATACAGTCATTGAAAACACAGTAACTATAATGGCGTTACTGAATGGGGAAAATGTAAAGAGTTACTCTGCAAGTTACAGCACTAATAAAGAGATTTCTTTATGTAAAGTAACTTGATATATGGGCAATAGTTCCAACACTGTATACTGTATATTGGCAATGTTTGGTTTTCCGACTAGGGTTGCCTGATACACGCTATAATGTAACGTAAAGCTGAAAGTGAACAAGACATCGTATTCGTCCTGTCTTAACTTTTGTGTTTCCGACGACGACTCAAAGAAAAGGTACGTGGAAGGAACAAAGGGTCACACATCAGCCACGTTCTAATAAAGCACAATGATTCTTGAAAAGAGCACGGCCGCGTTGGATGTGTGAAGGCTCAAACGTTACCCTCTTCTCCGCATAATGAAAATGTTCCCTCCAAGCCAATTAAAAAAAGGAGCCATTTTGTCTTTGTGTCTACCCCTTCCTCTCCAATTAATCGAGCAGGAGGGGATATAAAAAGAAAATGATATTCATACGGTGGCTTGAATGTGTGCCTCCACACACACACACACATGCATACAGCCAGAGATTGAGCCACTATGTCATCACTGAGGGCCATTATGTGAGAATTAGGTTTGGGGTCGACTTCCTCACAAAACACCATTGTGCGATTATGATTATCGCCGCTCCATGGACACGTTTAACTCTGCCGAATGTCTGGGCCGCGAGCATGTGTTTTTTTGGGCTATTGAGACCTAGTGACTTGTTCCAGCCATTTTATTAATTGATTCGAGAACAGTCTCGTATAGCAGAGAGAGACGGACCTGTTCCTTCTATTCATTAGCCAGACCGTTTCTATTCAGCCCTTTGTCTCTCCTATTGTTTCGTCGGAAAAACGCTCAATAGAATAAAAACAAGAGTATAATACAGAGCTCTGGACTAACCTTTTTTTAATTGGTTGCACTGATGCACCTTTTTTTCGTTTTAGGTGCGCGAAAACGTAATTAAGGTGCAGGCAAAAAAATGTCCTGTCGCCCACACGTTTGGTCGTTGTAATACTTTTAACTTTTGGGAGACCACAGACACTTTTGGAATGGGGAAAAAAGTTATTCTTTGCTATATTTTGGGCTTTTTACAATCTAGGGGGAAGAAATAAGTAGAAGTAGAGGTATTTCCCAAAAAGTAGAATAGTAAAATAGTAACAAAAAGGGAAATAAAAACAGCATTACAATACAATACAAACATTGTGCTGTCTAATTCAACATTATGTTTTTCCTCTCTTGAAAGAAAAAAAACATGTAGTCTTAAACAAAAGGCTGGCACTCAATAAAAAAAATAATAATAATTTGAATCATTGTGATTAATTAATCTCAAATCTCTTTTTTTGGTCAATTAAAACAGATTGCTATACACGTGTATCACTGAGTGAGTTTTTCAAATTAAAATGTCCCATCATCCACTCGGCCAAACAAAGTGTTCTGAATGGCTTCTTCTCTCATTGCGTGCAGCAGTATGATCGGTACGCCTACAAATTGTCCAGTAAAAAAAAAGTTTCTGTGGTGCAAAATCTATGTGAGATTAAAAAGAGTTATTCTCTAAATTAATGGATTAATCTCAATTAATCAGTTGAAGGCCCAGCCGTAAAAAAGCAATAAATATCTGAGATAGAAATACAACATGTTACCAAGGCTGCACAGTCTGTGTCTGTACACTGTTAAGTCTGAAACTCCTACATGCATGCACACGGACACAAATTATAACATCTGGCCCAAGCTGGCACAAAAAAGCATGTCCCTGGTGAACACGCTGCAGTGAACGCTCTCGTGCATGCACCGGGTGGTAATAAACCCATAGAGTTACACTTTAAACTAGTATGCCTTGCCATGTTCTGACAGGCAGTGCAGGAGAGAGCACATATCCAACAAGACTTCTTCAATCTGTTCTTTGCCTGCCATACAATGCACAGCAGTTTTGCGTCACATTACGATTCATAAGGTCGTATGTTCCACAATGAAACAACAGATGAAATCTATCTTCTGATCAGCCACTAACAAACCAACTTACTACTAGTGCTTTAGAAATGCTTTTTAAAATTTCGTTTTACTCATTTTAAAGTGCAAATAACATACATTCCCAACATTGTTTTTAATACTTAATATCATATGTCCCTCAAGCTTGTTTCTAATGGTTTGAGCCTCAATCTCCAGTGATATAACCAGTCTTTCTTCTCATTCCTTTCTGGACAGTTTAGCTGCAGCACCACAATGTCCTGAGGTGGTGGGAGCGCTGATATGCACAATTGCACATTATTGTATATTTGAGTCATTATAATATTGATGCTACAGTAGATAAACCAGGCTTGTTTCCATTCCATGCCAGCTTGGAAAATCAACAATGGTGGACACTGTAAAAAACAATGGAAATGCAAATTTGGAAGTGAAGACTGAAGAAGAGGAGGAATTATAATAAGTAGGGTGACTACTTTGCCTTCACGGAATACGCATGCACGGCTTTGCACCGAATGGTTCAAAGCTGCGTGAGATTACCTGGTTTGACAAGGAGCGAAGTCTTAGCGACGCCTTGTTCAATATGAATGATGGAGATAATAATTTTTAACATTTCAACTACACATATCTGTTATGGATCACAAAACCGTTTCAGGTGGGGGCGAGGGGCTTGTGGTCAAGTCATATAATATGTATTTGATTTGAGAACCACTGGTAAAATAACTAATGGACACATATTTACAAACATCTCTCAGGGTCTGGGATCTCGGCTTCAAAACCAGAGATTGAGTGTAGAATGCAGGAGAAGAGAAACAAAACAATAATAAAATTCTCCTCCCCCCTACCAAACCAAGCATCAGGTGCTCTGCAAGGACGGCAGATTGGACCGCAGAGTCGTGTTACTCTCACCACAGGGCTACTTATTATTATTAACATCATTCTTCCTGGATGGCATGGCTTGCTGGTTCAGCGGACACTATGAAGATGACATGTTAATAAATGACCCGGGAAGACTCTCCCTCTCTCCCTCTGACTTAGGCTCTCAGCAGCGCACGCACGCAAACACGCGCGCGCGCACACACACACACGCGCACACACGCGCACACACACGCACACACACGCACGCACACGCACACACACACACACACACACACACACACACACACACACACACACACACACACACACACACACACACACACACACACACACACACACACACACACACACACACACACACACACCAATCCCCAACAGGGACAGGAGGTTGGCGATTTGTTTTCCTGCAGGTCCCCCTACTCCGTCTATTGTTGTTTGCACTGAGGGGGACAAATTCAATTCATTCTTATGACAAGGAGGCTCAGATACACCAGAATAAAAGGAGAAGAATGCGGGACGGTTGGGGCGGCGGGGGTTCGTACGACTGCCCAGGAGGAAACAAACAGATGAGGAGGAACATCGAAACTTGCTGAATGCGACGTTATGCCGCGAACAAACAAGCACTCGTTCATTCATCCGCCGCTTGTGGGAGTCGAAGGCTGCAGCTGTACAAGTGTCATTCCACTGAATTTTGTACTTGTCCGACGAGCGTTTTCTGTATGGCTTTGCGGTTCTAAACCTAATGGACACGGTGTGTTGCAACTAGACCTTGCAAAAAAGGCAGCTATGCTGATGAGTCGGGGAAAAAAAAAACAGGCAAATGGGACCACAGAGAGCTAAAGTTGTCTGGAGTTCGGCAGTTTTTTCAGGGTTATTTTGGAAGGGGGTTTATGTAACGTCCACAACTTTGAAACAAGCTTACCATGGCCATAAACGCTAGAGCCAAGTTCACTTCAACAAAAGTAGTCACGCAAGCACAAAACCAAAAAGAAAACTTTCTAATCAAAACTAAGTTTACACGTGAGTTTCGCGTTACTTTGCAATAACTCAGATGGCGGCACAGACGCTAAGTGAAGAAAGAGCAGAGATGGATGACTTTAAAGACACACCTCCACACATTTAATCATTAGAGATCAGTTCTAATTATATATTATGAAAAAATATAAAGCCCCCGTAGCTGGGGTTGAAACCAATATTATGTAGCACCGTCTCTCCTTTTAAAACATTCCACCTGTGTGTGGAAAAAAAAGCAGCACATTCTCCTTGTGAATCTGCTCATGACGCCTCCCCTATGAACTGTCACATTAATAATCCTCTGCTCATATTCAAATGTTCTGTCGAGAGCTAAAGAAAGATTGAGTGCCTTTGCTCGCCGCGAAGGCCCAAGATTGAAGACATGTCCCATTGACATTGTTAAAAGTTTATGAAAATATATGAATCCTCAAACGCCATTGGCTGCCGGGTGCGCTCCCAACTCCTCCACAGTTTTCGGCACAAAAATCAGTCTTTTAATCAAAATGATTGAATGCTTGCGGGTCGGATTCAGGGATGTGAATAAAACAAGTTGCGCTGGGGGTCGATGGGAGTTTTTTTTTGCGTGAGAGGCTGCATGCGTCGTCTGTGCATGGGTGTTTGTGTGTGGGTGCGTGTGGGGATACGGGTGACGATAATTGATCTTACCGTGAGCCACGCTCGCACACAACACACACAGACACACACACGCATGCACGCACACACACACAAAGACACGTCTGAATTTGCCTGTTATAAGTCGGGCGTGCCGCACATGTGGGCACCGGGAATCCAAATTAGCGAGACGTGATTCAGACGGTGAGTCAACCTTCTGTCAAATGGAGACATATGGCAGCACACCTGCACGTTAAAAGCCCCGGCATATGTTACAACGTATCGCGTATCCCTCCTCGACTCGAATGCGAGCGTGAATGACATGAAGGCAGAGCCGTTGGCTTTCTCCTACTTGTCCTTTCATTCACGGGGGGAAGGAAGTCTCTCACACGCAGAGCGACAGCGTGGATCGGTTGCCCGAGAACAATGGACTTTTTCTTTATATTACTTTCTAATTAATTATTATTTTCCCTCTACAATGTCTCACGTGTGCACGAATTAACCCATTTTGACCCCATTCTATACAATAGACCTTTCAGGGTGCCCAACCTTTTTTGACCCAAGATCTACTTTTCAGCAGCCAACCCCTCTGGGATCTACCAGTCCAATATCAACATTTCAAACCACACACATCGTTGCCAGCCTACAGTAACTTCACAACAACACAACACTACTTTGTTTTACCACTTTACTTTATGTCCATATAAGCATAAAGTACAACAGACTTGTCATAAGTAGGCCTACAACAGTACAACATTAAGTACAACAGACTTGGTCAAACACTGCCATTGCAAATGCAATCATAATAAGAAAAGTCCAGATACACACACACCCACACACGGAAATTGCTCTTTTTTTCTTTTCCACCCGATTTTTTTTCTTTCCTCGCCACATCTCCCGAGATCTACTAGTGATCAGGCCGAGATCTACCGGTAGATCCCGATCTACTGGTTGGGCTCCCCTGCAATAGACCTTTCAGTACGCCCCTCGCTCCATCCCCAACCTGCTACGGCCCAATGACAGCTAACTAAGCATAACATGTGATAGACAAACCTCTCCACCAATAGTTTTCCTATATGATAAAACATTGTTTTAAAGATTTAAAGTCTCTCACACACACGCACACGCACACACACGCACACACGCACACACACACACACACACACACACACACACACACACACACACACACACACACACACACACACACACACACACACACACACACACACACACATTCCCATTGCATACAGCAGGCCTTGTTGACGGATTTGGAAGGGATTTTGAAGGTCTGGTTCCAAAAATGAACCAGTATTTAATGTGTAATGTGTTCATTATATCTACATTGTAATAAATGAGCCCTGGCTGGAAATATTGGCAGGGTCTATTGTCTTTGAAATCATGAGTTTTCAGAAGAAAACTCAGTCAGTGGTTCTCAAACTATGTCATCCCAAGGTCCCCCGATCTCAAAATATGTCATTCCAGGGACTCCCCCAGAAGCAAAAACATTCGCTGTGAAAGCACATATTCAAAGATTTGTGCCACATTGTCACAATCTTTCAAAAATAGCAGATACTATTTCAATGGCTAAAGTCCAACATTAATGCTTAGAATGCTAAAAGGCATTCCTAAGGAACATGAAATTAACTGAAAGTAAACGTTGCGTGAGTGAAAAAAACATCAACAGGGATGTGTGTTGTCGTACAGACTGGTGCTCAGCAGATGTTCATGTGGTGAATGGAGTCTCAGAGGCAGAACTTGAGAAAGAGAGCAAACCTGGTTTTGCAAGCATGCTGTTGCTCTGCACTGGCGCTGCAAATAGCCGATCTACAAGCCTGCAAACGTCTCGTGCGGCGACGCGCCGAGAGCTTGCAATGTAGAGCGAGCGTGACACAGTGGAGCATTACGGTATAAATCAAGCTGAGACGACATGACAAGACTGGAACACAGACCTTGTTATGCATTTACACTACAAACTGCAAATGAGTCTTCTGAATAACCCAACAGCAACAAAAAAACACCCTCAAAAGCCGAGCTTTTTTGGACGGGATTATATTTGCACAAACTTCAAAAATGTTCTTCATCCCCTTTTGACCTGAGAACTGATTTTATAGAATGTCTGAATTTAAATATTGACGGTTATCTGAAAAACCTCATGTTTGTGTGTCAGCAGTCCTCAATATTTCATGTCAAGGACCCACAAAATCATATGTATACGTCCTGCCGAACCCCATCTGAGAATATGCAGTACCAGGGACTCCCCAGAGCTAAAAACCTTGTGAACAGAATATTCAAAAGATTGTGCGCCATATTTTCACATTTTTTTTCAAAAAACAGCAGACCTACAAGCTCAACGCTAATGCTAGCTTAAAACTTTAGCTTAAAAAACACCACATGGGGTTCCTGTACGGAACAAGTTACACGGCAACGAAAAGTGTATAAAATTTTATACTTGCTCGTATGGATAAAACAAAAGCAGTATAACTCGGCGAAGCGACGCCGTTTCTAGGACGTCTCGTTAATCTTACGACTAAAGCTCTAAAGTTACCAGGTGGACGTATCGAGGAGAGAGAGGAGAAGGCAGTCTGGTGGGAGAGTCGTCTGGTCATATGGAGCATCTTGCGGTGGCGGTGGTGGCGGTGGTGGGACTAGAGGAGAATGATTGAGTGCCTCGGGCCTCCACCAGTTGTCCCGTCTGCTCCGACGCCACTCTATTCCATCACGGACACAATTGCCCCCGAAGGGAAGTCTCGGGAGGAAACGAAACAGGTGCTGACCCCTTCTGCACCTGTGCTCCCCTTTTTGATGTGGGGAGGAGGAGGGGGACTGGAAACATGCCTCACAAAAAAACACAAGAGGAAAATTATATCTACGCTCTGTCCTACATGTTTTCTTTTTTTCAGTGAACATTATCCCGCAATAGGGATGCTGTACTGTTAGGGCTTCGCCGATCTGGAAACAAACGTGGGGAAATTCTCCTATATCTCATCCACCCAATGCCCTAGCTGACCCTTCCTGCAAAAATTGTAGATCAGTGGTATGCTTTAAAACAGGTCTGGAAAGATATTTCAACTCGAAAGATTAGAGCAATTAGTAGACTAACAACAACCATGCATTTTTTGTTACAGGACTTTTATTAGTCGAGTAAAGCATCAGTAATAACATCAGTTGTTGTTGAAGTTGCAACAGACACGCAGCATGCATAAAGGTCTGACTCAGAGAGTTTTAGTAACTACAGCTGTAGTTAGCTAGTAGCAGTAGTAGTGTTTCACATCATTTTAAATATGAGCACTTTAATTTGAAATATCTTGGGTTGTTTTGCATGACATCATGTTTGGTGGGGGAGTCAAGCCCCCCCCCTCCCTCCAATGTGACTAGACTAGTGTTGTGCAGTTACTTGGGCTGTTTGGCACTGGGTAATACACTGAGAGAAGATGTGTACTTGCTCAAAGTGCTATTGGCAGTAAAAAAAAAAAAAAGATCACTTTTGTGATGACACACATTGAATGTTAACGTTTCTTAATTGACTGCATAGTGCCCAAATGGAAACAAACCGCATGAAGGACAAAAAAGTGCTTTTTTGTCCTATTCATTTGGACCAAGTGTTTGCCTCAACTCTGTTGCTGCTTCATGTCTAGTAAACTATTTAATTCAATAGGGTTCAAGTCGTTAACAGCTCTGATTTTGAAATGAATTCTCAATGTGATACTACTACAGAAAAATATTTGAGATTTGAGAGGAGTCCCTCTCTATGCCCTCCTATCACAATAGAAAAGTACATATCTTTAAGCTTCACACAGTAACATAATAATTGAAGACAAATCACGTCTCTTTTCCAGGGTTTCATCATACAGTGTTAATAAGTGGTAAATTGGAAATTATTCAGAGTCGGAAACGTCGACGTGGAATGTCATCCTATTATGTCCCGTCACTCACCGCAGACAGATAAATTACTTAGCTGTCAATCTGCCCATCACATTAAAGGAATCAAGGGAACTAATCAATGGTGAACAGGAAGATGAATCAAAAGAGAAAGAAAAGAAAAAACACTACTACTATAATTCCCGACTCCCATCACCACGGTTTTGAATAACATCAAACAGCAAATGAATTTTCTGCCCTTAACTCCCTTTATGCTGTTCTGATTTACATGCGGCGCTATTCGACCGTCCCAATTAGAGGGACAAAGGGGGCGGTAATTGCAGATTAGACACCCGGAATGCGACACGTAATCGCACGGATCAAAACACAATTAAAACCCGATCGTGACCTGTTATATTTAACACGACACGCTCTCCCTCTCCGCGATCTTAATACTTTAAATCATACAAGGGGCGGGTCGCCGCGCCGATGGACGGATGGACGAAAACACCTCTAGTACCCCAACAGTAAATTAATCGCGCCAATTATTCACCCGACCCAGCCCTGAGACGTTTAATGTGAGCCCTTTGGAGGGAACGAAAAGCCGGGGCCGCTCAAACCCACTCGTTTGTAATTGGCTGTCGGCTTCAATAATTGATTGGAACAAATGTGAAATGGATGAGAGGGTCTAAGTGTTCTCCATCACGCGTCTTTCCGGTTCAGCAAGTTTTTACGGGGCGACTGCTCGGAACAGAGGTCCCACTGCAGACAAGAGGCTTTGCCGCGGCTTTTTTATATGGTTTGATTGCCACACATATAACTAGAGGTAACAGTGATGACCTGTCCATATAACATGAGGCAGGGTCTCCCCCAAACCCAAACAAAAATGGGTCACAACAACCTTTTTTGATTGGGAAACGCCACCATGAGAACATTCAAGAGGAAGGTGTACCCAGATCCTTCACTATATGCAGTGCGTATTCTCTGCGTGGGACCCTAAACTACATTTACATGAATCTGTGTTAAAGCTCCTATTATGTAATTTGTGTGTCAAATAATAATTACATTTTGTTTTTCATGAAGTCTTCATTTAATTAGATCATCTCCAAAAAATCTAGTCTTTTTTCTAGTCTTTTTCTAGGTGCTTCAGGAGACCTCAAAAGAAATCACTATAAGATTTGTCATTGAGTAACAAATAGTCCAGGTGGGAGTATTTCTTAGCCAATCAGGAAGAGCCTTACTGAGCTGCCTCTGATTAAGGAAAAAGGGAGGAATGGTGGAGTCAAATGTGGAGGTGGTAGAGGACTATAATTTTTAAAGGGCAACTGCGGCTCCTATGGTTGTCATAGATACTAAATATTTTTAGGAAATTAATTTCCCCCAATGTCTAACAAAAGTCTACATTTTACTGATATGCATGTAGGAATAACACAAAAGGCATATTCTATTCCTTAATCAAGTATATATTTGACCATTAATGAAATAGATCCAGGCAATGGCATTGTTGTGTGTCCGTTCCTTGACCACACGAGAACACAGACAGCATTACATTTAGGAAAAAAAAACAATCCAATGACTGAACCAATTAATTACTAACTGTTAACAACTAACTTATGGTAATTGACCATTGATTCATTATTAACATCGCTAGTGTGTGTGCATGAGAGAGTGAGAGGTAAGAGACAGAGACATCACACAGGCACATGCCACAACAAAACATTGTAACATCGACTCTACCTCCATCAATCACAATTACATTTTCCTGAACAGAATTCATGAGTTCTGAGTGTTTCTTCTTTGCTCTACCGGCGGCATCCAGAGGAAACAATTAACAGCACATCGCGAGTCACCAAAGGTCGGCTGAAATCAATAGTCCATGACGGTTGTTTGTGAGCGTATCGAGCCACCCATAGTGCTGACCCCTGACCCTGTACATGAAGAAGACACCCTCAGAGGGATTACAGCAGAGCCATGCTGTGCCACGCAGGGCCATGCCTGGTCCAATATGGCCTTGAAGAGTGTGATCTCTATCTCTGGTCCTTCAATTCTAGCTCTGATTGAACGAATTGGGGTTTAAAGGAGGGTTATAACCTATAATCCCAACCTTTTTTTACTTCAATGTCATACTGTGTCATGTTCCTCTTAGTAGTCTAGTCTTGTAGCTCTGCTGTCATAAATGTTATGTTACACTGACATACTTGTAATAACTGTAGTGTAATAACTTTTAGGGTTGGTTAACATACTGCATGTTTTGTAATAATCTACTAAACTAAAGAATAATTTGTAAGGCTGTTGAAAATAATTTGATTAAAAATGTTAACGCAATTAAGCCATGTGTGCACTAACTGAGCATTCTCTTGAACGGAAATCGGTAGAATGCAGTTTTACAGAGACCTAGCCGTGCGTCTCACTGTAATTAGATTCATAGTATAGCTCTGTCTATCTGCAAGCATTTGGGGCTCATAGTTCACATATTTTGATAAATGTTTTAAAAAAATAAATAGCTTTTTCTTTTTTTAAATGTTCAAATCTTATGCAGGAAAAGGTTTGGAAAATTTTTGGATATAGTTTGAATGGTGATTAATCATGATTAAAATAATTTTGAAACTGTGGTTAATCTGATAAAAATTCAACAGCCCCAATATTTCATTTGGATAGGATTTGTTTCTGCAATTCCTTGTTTTTGTCATACGTTTATCAAAATAACAGTTCTTCTATGTGCTCTAATTGTGCAGATTTTGAAGATTTACATATAACAGTACAGGTCCATTTGATTCAATTTTACGCTCTCAGGAGTTGAGAATCTATATAAAGGCTCCATTTGGTTACCAACTCTCCATCATCATTTTAGCTGAGGACCACCTGGAACTCGCTCAAGGACCACTGGCTGAAAACCACTGCTAAAGACTATAGTACTTGAAGAAATGCCCCTCGTTGTACCACTGCTTCTTTTACCATGGTGCCCTTATTCGCTCTCTCCTTCTGTCGCTGCACAGAGAGGGCCTATAGAGACCGTCGCCATAATGCATGCTGGGAATGAGAATGAGAAGGCGCCAAAATGATCCCCCTCCTTTCATGCTGAATAATTGCGTGTGGCCCACCCCCACCCTCAGCCACAACCCCCACTCCCCACCCACCACCTTCCTAGTCGCTTAAGTCTGATTTACACGTATAGGCCAAGTCGCGCCCTGAAAACCGCCGATCTACAAGCTCACGGCGTGTCGCGCTGGTGACCCGTTGTGGACTTGCGGATCAGTGTTTTTACGGCAGCGCGACACGAGTCGCAGGCCAGGTATAAATCCGGTATCAACTAAAAAATAATCCCCACAAGCCTTTGCTGCCGCTGTGCTGTTCTGTGCCGCGGCGGCGGCAGGTCCCATCCACCTGCCAAGGGCTAAACGCTAGTCCATCCATCACGGCGCACACTTGACAAATACATTCCATAATAGAAGTTTATTTTTTATGGGAGGCTGAATCAGAAGCCTTCCCATGCATACAAAAACGTGTCAGAGTTATTTATGGGCGCTGCTGAGAAGCACAATATGTCATATCAAACTCCTATTTTCCCTTTCCTGCCCCCGCACCGGCTGTCAATACCGCCGCAGCTATCAATAATGTGGAACACCGGCGGAGATAAAGCCCTCTGGAGCTGCGGGTCAGATGGAAGAACGTCCTCTCTCACACTCTCTCTCTCTCTCTCTCTCCCTCCTGCCGCTGAAGCAGGGGCAGATCTAGGCATGGACATGGGGGGGCAATGCCCCCCTAAATGCCCTGACTGCCCCAGCAAACATAATGGCATGCAAAACAACCCAAATAAATACTGTATATATCAAATTAAAGTGCTTATATTTAAAATGATTTGAAACACTACTACTGCTACTAACTAACTACAGTTGTGGCACCACTAAACCGACAGCATTTCATCATTGAAAACAGAAAACTCTCTTGAGTCAGGCCTTTAGCTTTATGCATGCTGTGTGTCTGTTGCAACTTCAACAACAACTGATGTTATTATTGATGCTTTACTTGCCTAATAAAAGTCCTGTAACTGAAAATGGTATGGGTGCGGCTTCATTGCCCGTGGTGCGAAACCGCAACCCATATACCATTTTCTCCTGCCCCCCCCCCCATTGGGAAATGTTATATCCGGCCCTGCGCTGAAGGAAGGAGCACGCACGCACACACACACACACACACACACACACACACACACACACACACACACACACACACACACACACACACACACACACACACACACACACACACACACACACACACACACACACACACACACACACACACACACACACACACACACAACCCGATAAGCGCTCACACATACTGGCTCTCTGACAGATTTACACGTTTGCAAACAAGTACTCATTGGCAAAATTCTTGGTCTTTCTCTTTCTGTTTTTCTCTCCTCTCTCTCGTATACATGCACCGTGCACAGAACACATCGTCGATATATCGGCGTACATGCGTTGTGTTCAAAACAAAGCAAATGCACTGGGTTTTGAAAGGGACGGTGCATGGTCGTAGGAGGAGGAGGTAAATATTCTAGCCTTTCTCTAGCGCCTTTTATCCAAAGAGGCTTTACAATGTGCTTTATGCATTCACCCACGCATACACATATTTCATGCACCGAAGGAAGGTGGAGGCAACCACTGTGTCATGGGGTTCGGCGTCTTGCTCAAGGACACTTCGAAACAAAGCCCCTCCATATAGCTGTGGGATCAATCGATCTGGGTGGAATGTTTTGGATCTGGCTCCAAAACGATGGAATGCACATTCCATTGAACTGCAGACTCACTTCCATCACTCCCCACTTCGGCCGTTATCAAGCGATAATTTCTAGTAGGTTGCTTATCAATCCGATCTTCTTACTGCATGTAGTCTGGGAACTGACTGGCACGATTACATTGATACAACAAAAACCCTCGACCAGCACGGCCGCCTGGTTTTAAGCCCTGTGTCCACACTGTGACGTGCTTGTGGTTAGGTTGAGGGTTAGGGTTAGATAAGGCTAGTCGTTTTATTAGATATTGACAAAAACGAGCGAATTAAGGTCGGCCTATGAACTCAGTCGGTTTGCAGCATGTGTCAAGAAGACAAGACAAGATTCGCATGATAAATAACCTACTGGGAGTTATGATATTGGTAGACTCAGCTACTGGAAACCCACCTCTGCAGACTGCATCTTTGCCCAATGCCCAATTTTCCCATAGCACTTGCTGTAGCACTCACCCTAGATCCTATAGCAACAGCCTCACAGGCGGATGCAAAGACTTACTAAAACAATATAGAAAGTAGTATGTATTGCATAGTTTCATTATGCAGATACAATTCACCGTTATGATCTTAGCTTGGTTCATGCACACTACACTATGAATGATGTATCATCATGTTTTCTGTTCTCACAGCTAAATGCCTACATTGTAAATCGAAACCTCCAAAAGGCCTCCCGAGCCACAGCCGCCCAGAAGGAGGTGAAGGAGAAGGTTTGTTATTCAAATAAACAGTGCTAATGGTTCAAGCCAGGCCACGGTGATGGTCCAACAGTATCTGCATATGTCTTTCTGTTCTACAGTACAACGCAGTCATGAAGTATAGAAGACACGTGTGTAGCTGATGCTCTTCTCCACTGCATGTGGTTTACAGACGTCACAATGTCCTGGTGGATTACACGCTCTGTCCTACAATGTGTCTCATGTCCTGTACACTGGAACCTAAAGCCATAGCATCTTGAGATCAGCTGGTTCACGGGTCATTTTTTCTTCTCAAATTCAGAAATTAGAAGAGATTAAAGTCTTATTTACCACTAGAACCCTAGTATCGTTGTTTTAGAACAAACATTTTTTAAGCTAATGTATTTACTGTGGAGAGAAGAGAGGGTATATGCGATACATCCTCACCCTGGGCAAATGTTGCGCTTTTTAGACTGTGAACGTTAGTTGCGGAAGTTACTGTCCACAGAGAAAAAACCCTGTTCAGTCCTCACTAGCGAGTGACTTGTTCACTCTTATTTTCAGAAAACATGATTCCAACGAACAAAGCAGTTATAGAAGTGTGAAAAGTGCACACAATTTCATCTTTTAAACATTTACAGCAGCTTTGTGAGCACAAAGGGAAAAATAAAATGTTTCTGCAGGGTATACATTTTCTGGAGCACCGCGCCGACTTTTTCAGTCGTTTTGGGGTACCGTGATTCCAGGCTCTCAACTCGCAGCACGGATGGAAGCTATCAGAAAAAAGTTCACAATGTACTCTACGAGGACTGCAAGTTATTTTCATAATCGATTAATCAGCCCATTTATTTAAACGATTAACAGA
The DNA here is from genome assembly GCA_039105355.1 of Benthosema pterotum. NCBI lineage: Eukaryota > Metazoa > Chordata > Actinopteri > Myctophiformes > Myctophidae > Benthosema > Benthosema pterotum. The sequence goes on along the minus strand of CM076970.1, from coordinate 26,314,577 downwards.
TTAATCAGATTATGACACCTATTTAGCCATCACCTTAAAAACTATATATATACAGTATTCATGCTTATTCTTACTGCATGCATTTGATTAAGGAATATTGACACTGTTGGTCTAAAAGGAACAGTGCTCTTCTGAACTCAGTACATAATGAAGTTTGTAATTTAAAAATAAATATTCAAGCCATATGTTGTGTTTCTGATACTATGATTAAATGTGCAGTCGCTAATGTGCATGTGGAACAGATTTTAATGGAATAGAGTTGGATCACTCCTTTAGATTAGTTACACTTAAAGGACCAATTCACCACTTTTGAACTTAATATCAAATAATGTACATGATAAAATATCACTATTTTTTCCTACTCTGTGTCTCACAGGAGGGCTGTGGACAGTTTGAAAATATTTCTAAACAACACTTACCATCGATGATGTCACTGGAAACGGGTTTCTGAACTGCACACAGCGCTCCTGTGAGTAGAAAAACAGTCATATTTTATCATGTACATTAGTGAGGACCTTTTATATGAAGATAAGTTGAAAAGTGGTGAATAATCCTTTAACACTGAACAATCCGATTAATCGATTACAAAAATAGTTTTCTAAATGAGTAATTTAGAAACTGATTTGATTATGATTAATCGTTGCAGCCCTATATTCTACTGCAGGGCTAGGCAACCTTTTTGGGATGAAGTGCCGCATCTTTATTTTCAATTATGACACCGCATTAAAATGACATATTTCCATCTGATTTTGCTTGTCCATACACATGGCAACCTTTACGTGTCCTCTTCTTTTTTAGAAGTATGTTCTTTCAGGGTGTAGGATTATTAGACTGTGAATTATGTGAATGCATTATGAATGTGAGTTTGAATGAATTTACGTACGTGAGTGGACATAATTTAACATTACACATTTTTATATATTTAAATTTAAATAAAAAAGTTATCTCTCTCACACTAGTGCTAGTGTGCCAGTGATCACCCTCTGAAGTGCCAATGGTGGCACCCGTGCCTAAGGTTGCCTACCCCTGTTCTACTGTACATAATCCTGGCTTGCATATCCACATCTATACAGTGTTACAGTATGTGTACCTGTATAGCATATACATTAATGTATTACGAACCCAAACCATGCAAAATGCCAATATATCTCTGCACCAATGTGACGTCAACGACAAATTCTACAAATACAAGGTACTGTACAAGGCAAAGGGCTCAATTAAAAGCTGAATAAAGTTGAGCTCACGTACAATGAAACTGTTAGTTTTTTTGTCTGAGAACACAATGATTTGTGTGTCACAAGATGACCGATCTCGGAGGGCTACCTTTGAAGTATATGCATAGTGAAATTGAATACTTATTGCGTGGTGTGTGCATGAATATTAAGCACAAAGGCGGCAGCCGCAAAATAGTGGCAAGCTGAGCTTCCCAAAACGCAACGGCTGGCAAGAAACACAATGGAATTCAATGGCATTGACAGCCTCATCGCTCTAAAGTATCAGAAGCAAACTCGTTCGGCGACGCGCAAGTCCAATTCCTCTCACAAATCCAACTTGAGCAACGCATTCATTAAAATCGAACACGGCTGCGTGTACCGGTTCACCTTGGACAACGGGTATTAGCAGGCCCGGTCCAATTGTGTCACTACGTTAATAAGGCCTCTACATCACTATTGAACACAGCGCAGAACAACAGAGTGCGTCTGGCTGAGAAGAAGTGCATTGTGGGTATAATTTAATTTAGATCCTGTGTGTTCCGTGGGAGGGGGCGGGGGGTGTTCAGTTTTCAGTTTCTCTCAGCTGACCAGTGCCCCAGTGGTCAGAGCCGAGCGCAGGGGGAGGACATCTCCACACATCGAGGGGAGAATCCAACCCGCGGCCCTATCATTTTCTCAGGTGGCCTCAATACCCATTCAGCTATAGCTGCCCGGCGCCCACGCTCAGGGAGTATACAGGGGCATTGTGGGAGCGTAGTGTACACAAGGGTTTTAAAACAAATTAATTCCCCGACAGAAACCCATGAGAACAAAACTATGTTTTTAGGTGGCACGCTTTCATTATGAAATATCCTTACATTTAGCTTTGTAGGTTTATTTGTGTGTTTGTTACTTGAATTCTTAATTAACAGTTTCATTGCCAATAACAAGTTCAAGGAAAATTAGTTCAATGCAAGTGGACTTCACTGGGGGTCCAGTGGCCATGACAGTTTGCAATTCTTTCTGTTTGACAACACGTCAAGGAACTACAGTATTTGCAGGGGAGAATATAATGGTGCCAATACTATCCAGGTAGTCTGGATATCATGGAATATACTAATACAACGCAGGAAGAGTGTTAATATTTTCAAATATTGAAGAACTTAAACGCCTTATAGTAGGCTCTGTAGATGACGCTCACAATGTGCCACACTAACGTTGCAATGACTCGTCTTTGTGTAAATCATAAGTTTGTAGATCTTTTATTATTATTCTATTATTTATTTATTATTTTATCTTTTATTACGATTCAGTGGTTAAAGTAGCTCATAGATAAACAAATGGTTACATAAAAATATACACCCCATCTGTAACTCAGTGGAGGGTGCTGTTGAACAACCATGACAATAATTTTCATGTGAAAATGTTTGTGTTTTTGTGTAAAACATACTGGGACTAATTGAGAGGAAATGTACAATAACGTTGGCATCCAAACGCTGTGTGCTATGAATCGAGGAGGGAATAGCATCATGAAAGGCACAAAGGACTTGGCCGGTTCCTTTGTGCCACTAGCCATCAGGGCTCCACAAGCTTGACCCCCATATGTTCCATTTTGTTCTTTTTGGATTTACTGACTCCCGGCTCGACTCTCTGGCACACTTTGCAGATGGACTACGGGGATGTGCACTACTGAACCATGACAGATGCCTGTTGAGGACGAACTGTTCTGAGACTGGCTGATATTCACTCAGACATCTATGTGTTGATAAGACACTTATTACTCTTAGAATTATGTTTCCTCGAGCCTTTCTATATGTTTTTTTAAACCATAAAATGATAACATAATGATTCTAAAATGCCCTTGGCAAATATGTATAGTTATCTATACATATAATATCCAGGTTGCATTCACTTATTCTTTTGCGTTGCATATCGTTTGGTGTTCTCTGTTAATCTATTACACTACACATTCTGCTTCCCTGAGCGTTTCTATGTTACTATGGGCACGGTGGAACAGTGGTTAGCTGCTGTCACATCACAGCTAGAAGGTTCTGGGTTCGATTCCCACTAGGGGCGTTGCTGTGGGTGCTGGTGGCGTGTCTCCTCCTCCGCGTGCCCATACCCGAGGCGGGGGTGGCGAAAGGGACTTTCTGTGTGGAGTTTGCATGGTCTCCTGACTATTGATGAAACTCCCCCCTGTCGGGTTAAAAGAAACCAGCTTGGACTCCTCATGCAATGAAGGAAGCATGAGGCCAGTCCGCTGCCTCTCCAGGTTGACGGAGGGTGTGTATCACATCACATTAGGAATTGGCACTGGGTGAAAAAATGGGTTGCAAAATCGTTGGTTAAAATAAAAAAAATAAAATGATAACCTAATGATTCTAAAATGCCATTACAAATATGTATACTTATATTTACTGTTTGAAAATGTCCATATTACGACAACCTGAAGGCTAGTTCACATATATTTGCCATTCATGTATCAGATCATATGTCTCATATGCACTGTTGATACTGCATGCGCACAAATCTAAATCGCTTGTTCCACTGTAAATTGATTGCCGTTTTTTACCTACACTTTAGGCATTTAGCAAGTAAGCAATGTAAACATAAGGTGATACATCAAACGCAGAGAGATGGTGCAGTGCCTCAGCAATCTATCATCGGTAAACCAAGAACCTATCATCAGTCTCTAAACATGATATTCAAAAATAAATAATACGTAAGGTAATTAAAACTGTATAGGATGCCAGGGCAACAAATGACACTGGCATCTGTCTAACATACTACAGTATATCTAAATTACTTTTAAAACTAAACTGTGTTTTGTGATTGCTCCCTCGCAGGGATCAAATGTTTTTTATCTCATCTTACATAAAATGTGAATCATTCTCAATGTTTCAGTTGATGAGCCGTATTCCAGAGAACTGGGTTACAAAAAAAAAACACCATTTCATACCCGCTGAAGGTGAAGCTTGTCAATCAACTTGACAGACAAGCCCTTTCTGGATAAGAAATTATACCAAATAGGGCCCCCAGATAAATGCTGACACACCAATGAAAAGCGGACAGAAATTAGCTTTTCTAAATTGAGAGCCGTCAGTCACATTGATTGGCAGGCTTGGCTTATGGGTCCTCACTGAGGCAGAGACGAAAAATGAAGGCTGCTTTTTTTTGTCAGGCATCCTTTCAGTAGAAATGAGTAAACCGGAGATGATTACCACGCGCATCTCTTTTGTTTATATAATTAGAGCACATCATCAGCTCCTGTGAGGAGTTGTACTCAGTAATTAGAATAGCCAGGTTTCACTGGGGGGTCCTCCCTCTGGGGGGTCCCCTATGTTCACCCCCCATGTGGTCACTGATCACCTGGGTCAAACAGGACATAATGATCAACTGATTTACATCACAGCCACTCTAAAGGGACACTTCACTCTTTTTGCAAAAGAAACATATTTAGTAACATAAGTTAATGACATTCAGATTATCTAGAACAGTGGTTTTTAAACTTTTTCATACCAGGGCACACTATTTATTCAGAATTTGTACTATCATGGACAACCACATGACATTTTAGCCACACAGACCTCAAAACTAAAGATTTATTTTGTTTTTGTCCACAATTCCAGGCCGGATTTGGGAAACAAAACAGTCAAACATACAAATCCATGCGACCATTAATCTTCTACATTCTATAGACTTGAGCTAATTCAGATGGCGAATATTTTAACTCTTGAGAGCGTAAACATGAAACCAAATGGATCCGCAAGGGTCCAACTTTCCATCATAACCAACTTTCCATCATTTATCCGGGGGACCACATGCAATCCTCTCAGGACCACTGGTGGTCCCTGGACCACCTGTTGAAAACCCCAAATTTGGAACACTTTCCAGATGGCTCTTTATGTGTATAATAGCCTATGTGGTTTTCAATAATTCAGATTTTAGCAGTGAGCCTAGTGTCTCTGGGCTACATGTTGTCTCAGCAACCTATCCACAAGGATGAGCAGTGCACCAAGGGCATTGTAGTCCAGGAAGTAAGCCCAGAGTCCATGACATCAGAGACACCGTGCTCACTGCTAAAATGTAGATTTAGAACCACATATTAAACACAAAGACCATTAACAGCGTCATTAGCATAACCTTTTGCTAGTTTTACCATGTCCTTATTATGTGCATCTATTACCACCCAGCATGTACAGTAGATTGGATGTTTTAGAGGATAGAATGATGCGCTGTGTTGTGGAGGCCTGAGGTAAGGTATTCTGATTATAAGAGCATGTATGTTGCAGCTGCTCACCCATATTGGTGCAGTAAATGTCAATAAAGAGTCCAAAAGCAAACAAGTCGCCCAAGCAAACTTTCAACAGATTCAGCATCTCTTTCTGTTTCTTGGTGATTTGGTGTTTGTATTTTTTTTATTTTAATTGAGCATATCTGTCTCTCTGCTCCTTCCACTTCCCTACAGCATAACACAATTGTACTACAACATCCTTGAGTTAATGTCATGTGTGCATTATTGAAACCAAGTACTATGCAATGACAATATTATCTATATGACAAAATTGGGCCTCACTTCCCCATTACATTTTCGGAATTAAAATATTTGTATAGTGATATCCTGAAATAATGACTTTACGTCTTAATCTAAAAAAAAAAAAAAAAAACTAATTCCACTCTGTAACACAATCATGTGTATCTTCATCCCAAATTGCTTATGGCAAGGCATTTAAAGCATCCAGCGTTGATTGGCCCAATGGGCTTGAGACAAAATTAAATAGATGGCAGATAATGTTTAGACATTTAAAAGACTCCGAGTGGAAGACAAATCTTAAAAAGTTAAATAACATGTTATGTGGAGTTTACCGCATGTCTCTGGATAACGTTTGGGGTTTTATGTTCTTAGGCAACAGAAAGGCGTCCGGCCCTCTCACGGAGGAGATCTGGATTATGCTAAAAAGGCTGGAACAGAAACTGTAATGAAGTGAATTGCTTTGGCTCCATTCTATTTGCATTAGGGCCTATTTGTTTGCTTGGAGCGCGTGCCAAACCGACCCCATTTGCTTATCGACCGCAAAGCACGGCCGGAGTTTGTTGGTACCTTGATGAATAGGACATGACACAATTTACAGTGTGACTGTTTACAGTACATCACAGTTTAGTATAAGGCTTGGAAAGGAGCCTATTACAGCTTCTTACTTAATTCATGGTGTACCCGGGCCAGGACCACCCAACATGGTCGAGAAGCTTTTTAAGGATTTTGCCATCGTTTCTGTAAATGTCGCTGAGAAACAGTTTGATTTTGCCGTTTTCTCGATCATTTCTATTTGTGCATACAAGCGCTTCGAAGAACAACATTTTGATCACCTGCCTCTGACGAGTCCCTGGACTTCACTGATCGGGTCCAGGTGGGCGAGGATGTTTTGTGGTACCATGTATGACATATGAATTATTAAACTAAGCAAACAGACATTTGAGCGCGACCAATATTCCTTACACAAATGTTTATAGAGGACTGGGACAACACGCCGGACAAATTGCGTATTGGAAGTAAAAAAAAATGTTTGAAAAAGAGTCTTGGTATATCGTATGTCAGTGTGTTACAGAAAAGAGTTGGTGTGGTAAACGCCCATCATTGAAATGTGTTATCCCCAGTCGCATCCTGGGAAAGCATAGTGTGTGTGTGTGTGTGTGTGTGTGTGTGTGTGTGTGTGTGTGTGTGTGTGTGTGTGTGTGTGTGTGTGTGTGTGTGTGTGTGTGTGTGTGTGAATTGAGAAGGGGTAGGAGTGGAATTATGATAAACAGGGGTGATGGCTGGACGGACGGCTCATCTTTCACTTGTGTTGGCAGGTCCAACACAACAACATCTGGGAATTATATGTTATTTCCTTCCTCGGAAATAAAGCCCTGTTACTGTGTATTTACCAAGCACGGCACGCTGACCCATCAAATGAATTTAATTTTAAAAAACAGAGTGTAACCGGAGTTCACCTGTGCTGCGTGGATGTACGGTAACATGTGTTTATGTGTCTACTTCCTCTATGTTAACATAGAGGCAAAGTTATTTTGACGGTATTCCCCAGACTCCAAAAAAGTGTGACAAATCGTGCCGCTGCTTGTTTTGAGAAACGCTCTAATAAACATGGATGTGTATTTGGACTACAAAAAAAATCTATAACCCATTTGTAGCATAGAACATTTACGGGTCCACTTGGTGAGGGGAGGATTATGCCAGGGCGCAGGCCCAGGGGTCCCCTGATCTATAGCGTCTGAGTGACCTCAAGCTCAAGCCTTGCAAAGCATGCATGTGCAAAGCGACAGGGCAAAACGTGGGAAATACAACCGGAAAGACAGTTACAGTCTCGGTATTCCAAGGTTATGGCCTTCACATTCTCTGAATAATTTCCTAAAGTTACACCCGTACCCCCACATCCCTGCATTCTTCAATAGGGGACTTTCCTTTTCAATAAAACACATCAAAAAGTAAAGATCGAGGCTCTCCAGGCCTCCCTCAGTGACTCAGCCCGCATAGAGGCAACAACCAACAACCACGCCGCACGACCATGAGTGAGAGTGTGCTGAGGATTCCTCGTAAATCTTAAAGCACTACGAAAATTGGTTTCCAGCATGCAAAAGATACTGACCAGATGCATTTATATAAAACAGACCACCCTATCCGACAGACGAGGAGGGCAAGGATAAAACAAAAAAAACAGCAGCATGGAGTTTAGTATTAGCAGTCGCTGGCTGGCCTAGATTGACAGATCCTTGCAGGGGGTCCTCAGTCTAGATTTGTGATTGTATATTAAAGGACCATTTTGCCACTTTTCGACCTATCTTCATAAAATTGGTCCTTACTAATGTTCATGATAAAACAGCAAACTTTTTTTTCTACTAAGTCTGTGTGCAGGTCAGACACCCGTCTTGGTATAGATTAAAAAGTGGTGCAGTGGTACTTTAGGGTTAGATATTAAGTTCCTGTATGGACTATGCAATAACATGCATATGGATATATCTCTGCCAGCTCAGTGCCATGTTTATGCCTTTATGAAGTGCCAGGCACCAGGACTCTCTCCTTCAAGTTCTCACCTATGTCCATGCAGAGTTGGATGCTGGTCAGTCACATACAGTACATGGGCATATTGTTTCGGATTAGTGGTTCTGGACAAACATGTCCATATGCCTGTATATATGGCACTACTGTATCAGTTCTGGACACTCACCTCTTATAATCTGACAAGTGGGCGAATGAAACAACTTCCCTTGGGCTGTTGGAGACGTCACTCAGTCTGGGGGAAAGCACAAAGACAAAGACCGATTTTTTACATTTATATTACGGGCAGCCATGTTCATCCACATCATGTAGACTGCCCAAACATGCTTGTGAGTGATAGGCCTACTTGAGGGCAGGTAATAAAAACATAATATCTTACGGGAGCCTACAATGTTCAGTTTTCCAATCATGCTGGTGTTTCTCTAATCGTACAAGTTGGAAACGGCAATAGAACAGGCCTGTCAACTGTGTGTGGGGTTGTAGTTGTTTTTTTGCCATGTTGCCGTGCCGTTAAGTTTCCTCTGCTTGTGGGGGTGGCACATCGCATGACATATTATGACTGTCTCCATGCAGGTTAAGAAAGTAGGGTAGGTTCAAAGAAGAAGAAGAAGTCTGGTTTGTTTCTGAAGCAAAGCCTCAAATTCAACTCTGCGCGCTGTTTTCACTCGATTGATGTTCATTTCATGCACTATTCAGAGGCGATAATGAGATGCACGTGTCATCTAAGTGACTTTCTCGGTTTTCATTTGGATTATTAATTTAGTATTGTGTATTAGTAATTAATTAACGAGGGCTATATGGACTTGTTTGAAGTGAATCCTCGTCAAGAGGTGGTGACCTTCCGTCTTTATGGCATATATACCGTACCTCAGCGCCGCAGCTGCGAGAGTGACAATCAAATACATTTTTCCAGCATGAGCAAAACTAAATCTTCGGGGCAATTATAGATGACATTTTCCTTTTTAGAACAAGACGTTATTAGCAGACCATGCTTTTCTTCTAATATGCGTGACACAAGGAATGATACCGCTAGTGTAAGAGGTACCCTTTTCTGCAAAGGAAATGTACACCATTATTCCAATTAACACCCCCGCTATCTATCTATCCATCTATCCGCATGCACGTCGTGCACAGTCACGTGCACACACAAACCCCCACACCACACAGCACTGAATGGGGTTGTTTGTGTGTGAGCACATGTACAGTATGCATACATGTCTGCCGTTTTGAGTCACCTTTAGTTAAACAGAAATGTTCCCTTAAAAAAGTAATAAAAACAGATCACTCACCACGTAGGTAAGGCAAAGAGAAAAAATGTTAACATTCTCCCGTACCATAATGGTCCCTGTTCCTACTTTGAAAAAACATACAACACGGTCCATAAACCATGAGGCTTCGGCTTTGCACGGCAGTGTTTTTCTGACAACAAATCTACAAAAGCCCCCTTTTTCAGTCCCATCTCGGTTAACTTAATAGGCCTTGATAAATCATTCAGAGCCGCATGACGCGTCATTAAACCTCACGTTTAGCCGCGTGAGGTAGGAAAACAAACTCGGGGAGGTGTGTGTGTGTGTGGGTGGACGGCAATATAAGGAGGCCTTTGGAAATGAGACGGCAAGGGGTAGCGCAAATACGAGGTATGCGGCGAGGCGAGAGAAAAAAAAAGTGACAGAGGGAGATATAAGTCGGTGGAGAAAATTATGACACGAGTGGTTGAAAATGTATTTTGGAGTGTTGCGCGTCGGCGTGCCTTTACTCGCACGCTAAAATGGTTATAAGGGTGTCTTAATGTGGTGCGTTATTCCTACGAGTTGGAAAACATTCAATGCTACCTTAAGAAGCTCCACTACACAAACAACGACAGAGTTGGTTTACCAAATCCATAATGCTATAGTACTAGTAGTAACCGTTGAGAGCAGATAAATTGCTTTAAAAGATGAATTCACATCCTTTGATTGAACTTGACCTGCCAATTATGTAGAATAGGAGAATTTCCGCATGTTTAAAGGAGAATTCCACCCCAGAAGGCTTTCTTATCTTTTGCATTTGATTTATTTCCAAAAAAGTGGTCCAGTTAATTTTGTGAAATGGTTGTGGTCCAGCTGTGGTCCAACTGTCTCAAAAGGTGAAAAAAGTGAAATTATGAGTGTCAACACACTATTGACATGGTAGAGAGAGAGGGAAACAGCCATAAAGGAGTTTTTTCACATAACTGGACCACTTTTTTGGAAGAAATCAACTGCAAATAAAGTTAAGAAAGCCTTCTGGGGTGGAATTCTGGTTTAACTCAAATACTTGCATACTTCAACAAGCCAAAGAAACAGAGTTGTTTTCATTGTTTTCTTAGATAACCTATAGTGGTCCTTTCTGTCTCTTACATGCAGTTTTAGGCGATATAATATTGATACGTATTGACCATGTTTGTCTTTGGCTAACACAAATATTAGTGTTGGTCCCAAATCTTACGATAATACTAGGCACAGGGCACCATCAAAGGGGTATGTTGCCCGTGTAAGGGGCTTGCTAATGACAAAATGTACCAACATGAAACGACAAAACTTTTTTGCCCAGGCCGGCCCCTGACAGCGGGGGGGAGTGAGGGTGGGAGGGTGTGCATCCTTCCCTCCCTCCCCCTACCCCACACCCTCGCACTATTGCGAGCCACTCGCATAATGATCCACAAATCCAGCTACAGTGATCATGACAGACCATGGACCTCAATTGCTTTCATGTGCTAATCCCTAAAACATGCTCGCAAAGAAACAAAACATCTGATGTTGATGGGGCCGCGTCAACTTTTCCACTCCTTATCCGGTGTGTGTGTGTGTGTGTGTGTGTGTGTGTGTGTGTGTGTGCGCGTGTGTGTGTGTGTGCGCGCGCGCGTGTGTCTGTGTGTGTGTGTGTCTGTGTGTCTGTGTGCGTGTGCGTGCGCGCACGCGCGCGTGTGTGTGTGTGTGTGTGTGTGTGCGTGTGTGTGTTGGAAGTCCATAACAGCTTGACAGATGAGTTGGGTTGCATCAAGGCCTGTGTCGCATTGGGAAGTGGAGTCATGCTGTAGGGAGAGCAGGGAATGTCAGGCTCATTTTGCTCTCTGTCTCATGCTGTCTGGGCTAATGCAGTGCGCCGTGACACTCAAACGGCTCCAAATGAGCGCTGATGCCCCGAGTGTTGATGTGTTATGCCATTTGCCGTTTGCCTCATTCATAACTTATGATATTACTCATGGTAATGGCACAGGGCCCCCTTTTTTTCAGCCCCGCAACGTAATGGAACGTGATCAGTAAAAGGAAAAAAAAAAGGAAATCCAAAGTTGCTTGTCATTTCCACATGAAAAAAAGAATACAAAAAAATCTAAATTACTAAGCTCCTAGAAACCCTTTGGGCTTGATCTGGAACGTTTTCTGAGGCACAAAATGTCCATGTGGATTCTTGCCTTTAAACATGGATTAATCAATGACTAATCGGGAGGACGTTTACAATTATTTTGTCTAACGCCAGTCATGCTTGTTTATAATTTTGATTCCATTAAAGCCACATCACATTTAAAATGATGAAAATAGCAGCTCACATTGCCCTTGTGATCTGCGATTCTCTCATGTGGGACATTATTTTACGGTGAAGTGCCAAGACATTCATTTATGAAACGAAAGATGTACCCAGTAAGCACAGTCAGGACCGGGACGACTTAGCGACGTCTTTGATTGTGGCCAGGTTAAGGCAATCCAAGACTAGTCAAATCTATCACCTTGTTTCAATCAACACAAATCCTGTCCACTAAAAACGGATGTCCCTGGATGAATCAGGGTGTCAGATTGAGGTCAGGCTAACTTAAATCAATCGGAATTAGACAGATCTGGGCCAGAATGAGCTTTATTATTTCAACTGGTGAAGCCATCTTAGAAATTAGGTTAAGATCATCCCCATATGGGCTGTGATCTGGCCCAGTCTAAAATAATGAGATAAAGGGTGTCTGCCCACTAGAAATGCTATGTGAACCTAGTTGGGATTCACTTACGAGGCCTACTGGCACAAGAAATGTGTTGCTGCCCAACTCAAGTAGTTTGCCAGATTATCCACGGACACACACAGTATTGAAATGAAACTGAAATGAACTACATTATTTGGAGAATGGCGGCTTGGATTCCTAGTACTGTGCACGCACACATGCACAAACGCACACCCTAACAGGTGCCCAGCAACTTCCACCACTTGTGCCACCTCCTGGCCAAAGTGAACAGGCTTAAGCCCACTCACTGTGGCAGCGTTTCTATAGCTCTGAGAAACATCTAAAGTCCAATACATTTTCACATGCTGGGTCAAAGTTGTAGCTATTGCAATAGACAATGGTCAAATATGGATGTTGCAGCAAAGCTTCACATAACACATAACTTTGCTTCACGCTGTGTTTGTGAGCTTTTTGATCTGCTAGTTCCATTAGTTTGGGCGCTGGGGAAATAATCTTTGTGTTTTTTTGAGCTAGAATGTATGGGAATGACAATTTATTATGCTATCCTATCAACTTTGCTGTACTCAATTCATTTTATCCTATTAGACATTGTGTTAAATGTTGTGTTATCCTCTATTTACAATTTAGGCATTTAGCAGACGCTCTTAATCCAGAGCGATTTACAGTAAGTAAAAACATTGCAATACATCATAGAGATTACAGTTTACAATACACTTTATAATGTAAGCACAAAAACATGGTAATACGTTAGACGTCCTATATAAGTCACTGCTATCAAGTCAATGAGGTGCTATTTAAACTACCTTGGAGGGTACTACAAGTACTATGGGTTGGTATGTAATACAAGTACTATGGGCTAAGCTGGAGCCTGAAGAGGTGTGTTTTCAGACTGCGGCGGAAGATGGGGAGTGAGTCTGTGGTTCTGATTGCACAGTGATCGGACTGCACGGACAACACAAAACGACGCCTGTGGCCATGGCAGTTGTCGGCAGGAGTATAATGACGTTTTTCACGTTGGCCGTGAAAACTTATATCACAAGTCCTTCCACCATAACTGACAAACAAAGGGATAACTGTTTATCTTTTGACAATACCCTTGCAGCACGCTGCTTTCTTCTGTCAGGTCCAAACAGTGAAGGCATTTTGTCATCGAGTACGAAGACATATTTCACCGCTCGTTTCGGCCTGACTGTTACTTTGATGTTGACCTCAATGCAACTGTTTACTTTTACAAGCTTTTCCATGAACAACGCATTTACAACGCATTTTATTTACTGCAGCCACAGTAGGTTTAATGCACGTTGTCTCGTAAAGGAAAACGCACGCACAATAAAAGTAGTTGTGCGTTTACTAGCACTTCTCTGGCGGGCTCTTCAACCTTGTCGCTCATACATGGCCGCGGACGGCAGCGTCGGGGCGTTTCTGATTAGGCATGATGGCGACGGATGAAATCCAGTCTTTGTTGCGCTTGAGTCATTCAAAAGTCATGCGTGCCCCAGGGCTTTTGTTGCACATCTCTGCTGTCCAAACTACTTAACTCTAAAGTGTTTGTTTTTCGGGGAATGAAAATAGACTTTTTTCGTTTTTTTCAGGAAATGAGGAAAAGCTCCTATTGTGAAAACAAAGCATCAATGTTGGTGTCATGATTTTATACAGTATATTGTCAATTACTTCTATTAGAGGGGATGGATCTAGTTTGAGAGAACCGATGTTGTATAGTTAGTGATCTGAATATACTGCAGTGATTTGCTGCACTGTGTGTGTGTGTGTGTGTGTGTGTGTGTGTGTGTGTTTGCGCGCGCGCACGCGTGTCTGTGTGTGCGCACCAAGGCCTGCCCCGTTTGATTTTGATGAAGGCTTCGCCACCCAAAGCGCAAACTGAGACTATTTTTTTTGCCCCTGCAGTTCATTGGGGACGTAGAGAAAGTGCTTTGATTTTCTTATTTGATTGTCCCAAAACACTGTGTGTGTTGTCACGATCTGTCATGACCCGAGTTGGCTTTGTGCGTGGTGTAATCGTCTTTGTATAAATCATTTTCGAAAAAGGTCTACGAGGAAAATGAATGGGGAATCCATTTGTGGAGCAAGGGCGACATCACGAGAGAGGTGGGACTGCCAATGGAACTCTGGGAACGCTGGGACTTGGCCAATGGAACTCAACCACCCTAAGGACTACAATCTGTACTATCCCGACTCTTCCATGTAAACAGAGCTGCTACATTCAAACAGATAGGGAATCTGTTAGTTTTCTTCTTATTCTGCATGATCTGTCTTGAAGTAGCAATAAAAATGTTGTTATAATGTGCTATAACCTTTTATACAATGCATTGTAGCATAACTCTGTCTACAAAAATTTGTACTCCAACTGTATATATTTGTCCCCATTTTCAACTGTTTTTATTGTATTGTTTTGTGACTCTTGCTTTGGCAATGTAAATGTCTGTTTTACCATGCCAATAAAGCTCCTTTGAATTGAATTGACTGCCCAGCTCTATAGACTGCACCTCCAAAGCACTTTCCCTTCCACATTCTACCACAATTTCATTAAGTTGCATTAAGTGTTAGAAATGCTATCTGCCCTCCACCCTTGTACACTGACGGCAGTCGAACCTGCGACCTACACAGCCCCTGGCTAGGCAACCCAGCCAGGTGGAGATAATGTGCTGCAGGGATGCTGTCACATACGAGTCATACTGCAGACATACTGTACATAGCGGTAGACGTCTTTTCAAAACCATTAACCTTTTATCCATTCAACTACGACTTACGAAAATCCTCGGAAAAAATCAATTGTCATCACTATTTTATCTTATTTGAACGAAGTTAAGAAATACATCTCCCCACCATCAGCAGTATTGGGGAGAGAATCCCTCTTCCCTTCTCCGCTAATCAACATTTCCATTTCCTATCGTCAGGTAACTCTGGATGACGGGTAACCTGCGCTTTCATCTCAGTGCGGGAGGTTTAATTCGAAGCGAGGTATGGAAATTAAAAAGCCAGCACGTGTCTCCCTGTCAATCAATCGTTTTGTTCGTATAAAGGCAGGCTTCGTCCCGCGCTTAGGTGCTGACAAGAGCGAGCTTATTTGATCTGAACATTTGAAAGTGCAGTTCATAAAAAAAGAAAGCCTGGATGGCCATCACAAATCATTTGCCTCTCCGTGGGATGTCCGACTTGCTATCTTGACAGCGTGCAATCAAACGCGGGTTAATGCAATATCTATCTCATTAATCTCCCCCTACACTACCATTACGACTGACTTTGATTCGATATTATAACTTTTCCTGTCCACCGTTCTATTGAAAAAGTTGTTCAAATGACTTTCACTTTGGCGTACAGGATGTGGGAGTGGCTTGTTCACTGAGAATGACATTACAAGTGTGACAGGTGGACGTACTGTAGACTACTATATTATGTTGCCTTGAGCGGAATCTGTCTAATGTAATCTACGGATTACAATTAAGCCTGCTGATTGCTGCAATATGCTCCTTCTCCACCCTTATTAGCAACAGTACTTGTCCCGGCACTGACCCAAGCTCTCACACACACGCACACACACACATACACACACACTCAGATAATAACGCTGTAAAGGCACGGACGGGAGTAATGAGCAAGATTAACATCTAATTAGGATATCAAATTAACGTCAGGTTATATGGATTACTAGAACAAACGCACGTTTCATTGGGTAGCGCCGACCTACTGTGTGAAACTGAATTAGACATGCTATCTCTCTGTATACTCGACACCAGTACTTCAAGTATAAAAACGATATTTCTCAACTCCAAGTGAAGGTTGCTCAGTAAACTCTGTACTATAAGGGCTGGAGTGATTAGAAGGAAAGTATTAAAACATTTTTTCTGCTTTTATTGATAGAATACAGTAGACTGATGAGGAGAGATGGATAAGGAGTGACACGTAGCAAACCTTTGTCAGGATCTGGTTTTCTGAGCTAGGCTGTATCTATACCCTAGCTGCCAAACCGATACGGCAGCGGACCGGGTCGCAAATTGCATCTAATAGCAATGCTGTTGATGCTAAAAAAAAAAAACAATAATATGGTGAAAATAGCAGATCCATACATAAAATACATTAAAAGCTCACAAAGCATCTCAACACTTTGTGAGCTTGGAAAATTTGCTATGTTCATCACCTATTTGAAATAGGCCAGCTCAGCTTAAAGGATCATTCAGTGATTTGGGTGATTTGGAAAATCCTCCCAAGAACCCGCCGGTCCTTCCAAGTAACACGATGTGCACATGCACATACTCAGCGGGTACAACTGGCCAAGGCACGTACGTACCAAGGCCCACCCATACTCGATCCTGATTGGAGGAAGGCTTTTCCTCCCAAACCCAAACTGAAAGTAGTTTTTTTAACGCCAGGGGCTCACTGGTGACAAGGAGGAACTCCATATATGGTCAGCGCATACTATAGGGCGGAGGATTAACCCAAAAAAGATCATATTTGAATTAAGTCACTGAATATGCCTTCAAGTGGTTCATTTGTACTTCGCTTCCCTTCGCGGAAATGTGACTGAAATCATTAATTAGTCAAAAGCACAAAACCTGCCCAAAGTATTAAAAAAAATGAATACTCAAGAGATGTATATTTACTTTAATTGTTAGTGCCACCATTCTACACAGGCTCAGATGTTATGGAGACGCTACAACCGCTCATAAAACATGTATAAAAACAGTCAGCCCTGCATGTCAGTATCATAAAGACTGGGATGCACTTAGAAATATTACTCGAGTCAACAGAATGCACGGTATGTTCTGGCAACCGTCTCTTGAATGGGAAGAAGATCACACGATAACAATAAAAAGTTAATGAAGCGAATGTGGAAGTTGATCGCGTCTTGGAGCGTGTATTAGCCGATTCAGACACGCCGCATGCAGTGAGGTCAACGCCGCTGCAGATATGATTAAAACGGCGAATTACAATACTGCATATCTTTAGATCGAGATTGCGATTTAGATCAGTGCAAGAATAGTATAATATGCGCGATAGTCGAGCTGGCATACAAAAGGAAACTTGGTTAACCGGAAATTGGATTTAAAAAATAGGAAATTTGATCGATTTGATTAAGAGATACAAACTTCTGGAACGACTGCCCTGCCACACACACACCCCAATTCCCCCGATCCCATTGGGTGCTGCCCTTAGTTCCTTATGAAAAGTGAGACAGCTTCATGATAATTGGACTGAACATGTGTGTTACAACTCCCTGTCTGCTCTGCAGTATGTAAAAAAGAAAAGAAAGAACTTCAGTTAATGTAGAAGCCCATAATATCTAGGTATCTGATTTAATCAAACTACTGATGTATTGTCGGACCCGACAGTTTGACGTATAAAGTTTAGTGCAGCCTAGTTTCAAAATTGGAGAAGCCCTTGGGGGCAAAACTTTCTCCCCACAATTCATATATAGCATAATAAAAATCTCAACCGGCTTTAAAAAGTTAAGACAAAGATTTTATGAGCCCACAAATGCAGTCTTTAATTCTTTGTCAGTAAAGGAGCTCCGGGCTGTACATCAACTGAAACATTACAGATTAAAGTAGTAGTTCTCCGTTTTCAGGAGAGAGTGATGCTCTTTCATTTTCACATAGATGCATAGAGTACAGTGGTGAAGCTGGTATGGCGACAACGACATACTAGCGTCAATGTCCAGCGGGTGTACTTGTACATGCTGCCTCACACTACAGGAACAAGAGATAGGCTTACAGTGGTCGACAAAGTACTAAGGATGTCCCGATACTTTATCGGTATCTAAAAATCAATAATTTTTTGGTCATATTGTTATCAGCAAATACTGTATGGGTTTTGGAAAAGTATCGGTAACAACGCTTAATTGTCCTTATCGGGTCATATTGGTATTGGCAAATATGCCGGTCCAACTGCAGGTCTGACACAGGGGTAAGGGGTTGACACTGTGGTAGTTGGGTCAAGTGCACATTTCAGTAAGGAGTCTGCTATTCCCAGTTGGTGGAGTTAATCTTTTTTCTTTTATATTATTGTATATCTTCTCTGGCATAGGTATTTGGTATCGGTATTGGCTAACATAGAAATTGTGGTATCGGGATCGAATCGGAAATGAAAAAAGTGGCATCGGGGCATAACTAATATACTGTAGTAAATAGTACAAATTATGATGTTCATTTTATTAATGATCTCAATGCATTGCTGTATTGAAATGTACTGGAGTCAGAAGTGCAATATTTCTGTTTGAAATGTACTAGTACTCAAGTAAATGTACTTTGACCAGGCTATAGGCTATAGAAACTCATTGGTATTCCCTGTTTAACTATTGACATGCAATCTATAAATCAGAGTATTGTCCGATCAAAGGATCAACACAAGCTAACCACAGACCGTGACAGCAGCAGATACCACGCTAAAACCTTATCACACAGGGCAATTGTTTTTTAAGTAAAGGCCAGAACGTGTCAAAGCTTCAACGATCGCTGTGCGCGGCTACTGTAGCCCTGAATTTGCCATTGTGATGTACACAATCTGCGTGTTGCACAAACAGGCAAGATATATCAGCAGCATTTCCACTGCGATGCATAATTCATACCAATGTATTTCTTTTAAAAAATTCAACAGCTAAACAAAAGATTCTTCAAAGAAACGTCAACAAGAACTTGTTGTTAGGCGGTACACGAAAGATATAAATGCTACTGTATGTTAAATATTCTCTGGTGGGCTTTTTACAAAGTTAAACTGGGTGTAGTATCAATTCATTAACACAAACCAACGTTGTTCACTTTAGGTCAAAGATGGAGAATAGCTCATCAACAAGCTAACCACCCATTGTGAGCTTGTACAGTAGATTGACTATTTTCAGCAATTATTTTGTGTCTGCACTACAGACACCTGCTTGCCCATGGGCAACAAAGTTGTATATGGTTTAACCTCATACACACATTAGTCCTCTGACCTTTTACAATTGTACTTGAATAACTTATTTTACTGCTATGTGCTCTCTTTGCCGCAAATTGAAATATTGTAGATTGGCTGGTTTTGTCTAGTGTACCCCCCAGAATATGGCTGATGTGGTTCAAGTGGATAAGATGGGCTGCTTTCAATGCCCGGTATCTCCAAATCTGCCCCATGAGTGTCGCTTTTCTGGTAAAACAAGGTTTTGTCAACGGCCGACAGCAAGCACCAGACGTAATATCCAGTCACGCATACTTGGCTCTTCAAAATAAGTTAAAAGGTGGACAAAACCTTGGCAATTAATGAATACATTAATCCTGGCAGGCTTTGCATTAGGTGGTTAACAAATGCCAGATCACACATGTTAACTCAAAACAATATTATTCCACCTCAGTCGATCTAATTGCTACGACCGACCTTCTAAATGAGATTCAAATGAAAGCAGACAGATTAACAAGGACACTGGTCACATGCTAAGGGGTATCCTGGGCCCTCGGTTACACTTCTCCGCCTGCATATCATAGACATTAGCTTATACTGTACCAGCTAAACGTATACCCTCCCCCCAAATATGCCTTGGGCAGCAAGAAAGAAAATGTTAATTGGGCTTCTAATATGCGATTTTGATGTCCACAGTCTGTCACTTAAGATCATCAGTGGAGGGAAACAAAGAAGAGGAATCACATCCACCCCTTCTATGGCATCTGTCATGCAAATACCGAGTCAGACATCTCTCATTATTCCCAATGACCATTAGTATGAATCCTATTCACAATCCAAAACGAATACTTTTCCGGATTTCTCACCACAAAATTGGGGATGTTGTATTTTTGGCATTATTAAATGTATTATTATTCAATGCATTTTATGTTACAAAGTGATTACAGTACAAATCATAATGTATAGAGCTGAGCAGTCCCGTCTCTTTGATGATGTTGCTCCCTGGCCCAAAAGTAATTTCCCCATTCATATTCCTCATAGACTTAAAAAAAAAAAAAAAAAAAAAAAAAAAAAAAAAAAAAAAAAAAAAAATATATATATATATATATATATATATATATATATATATATATATATATATATATATATATATATATATAAAGACGATTACACCGTGGACAAAGACAACTTGGGTCGTGGCAAATCATGACATACACAATATTATCATACAATATCTAATTTGTAAGAAGAAAGAAAAATGGCAAGATACAACACTTGGTTTTGTTGTCGTTCTTACAAAAAATGTTTTGTTGTCGTTCTTACAAAAATTGATTTTCCTAAAAAAAAATGTGTGGTGTCAATATTTGTCACAACCAGAGATGTCTTTGTCTGTGGCATAATCGTCTTTATATAGCATTTTGAAAAGGTCTAAAATTAATGTGGAATTTGGGCAATGTCATGAAAGGGGCGGGACTGCTCTGCTCTATTGAATGAGAGCAGCAACTTTCACAAACGATACAAACTAGAATACTCCCATTGCCTGCTACTGTGTTTTGCAGGCATATAGGGCAGATATGGTGAATATGCATATGAACTGTATACATTGTGTATGTATATGGAACACCACTACAGAAACAAACACGCCAGGATATTTCAGCATCATATAAATAAAGTGGATTGGCCCAAAACGTAGGTCAAACGCGGGTTAAAAGCCAACCGTGGACGGTTTATGCTTCGTGGCAGTAATGGCACATAGCGAGATAATCCGCAGTGTGCTGCCAATCCACACAGGCCTTAAAAACACAGAGTTGATGTTTTTTTTGTGAGTGCGCGCGTGTAAAGTTAGGCACAATTGAGCCGTGGAATATACAATATGCAGGCGAGACATGCATTATTTTGACAGTAATGCACCGAAATGGGCCCATGAACAGCAACAACTGTTCATCTCCCCGAGACAACCTATGTTGCTTATTGCTGTACATTAAGACCTTAAAAAGGCAGCCTGAATCCCATTAATACATCCCGTTGCATAAAATTTCCATTTGATTTGTATGCGGAATATTAGATGACCAGAAGAGCAGCGGAGAAAACCCTCATTATTTCATATTCAATCAATCACTCATCGGCGAACGGGGGGGCCGTATTATGCCAGTTTTGGCAGCGTGCTGGTTTCATCTTGATTATGGAGATTGGCATTAAAATCAGACGAATAATGTGGGGCTCCTCGCGCATGGTTCGTCCCCGGACATGGCATGATTTCATTACTATTGACAAGCTGCATTATAATGTACTTATGCCTGGTTCCTCATCCACACCATGCTGTAGACTGCAGGGTGTGTCTGATCACTGAAAGCCTACCATGCAGCACTAAACAAACCAAACAGTCCTCATTGTAGTGTTGAGACTATCATGATTGTCTCAATTATTAGAGAATAATGATTTATAGTATTACTACAATAACCAAAACCACCCCTACTATCAGGCCATTATTTGAAAGGCAATATACTGTATGTTGTAATATACTGAATCAGATAAATTCCTGC
The DNA here is from genome assembly GCA_039105355.1 of Benthosema pterotum. NCBI lineage: Eukaryota > Metazoa > Chordata > Actinopteri > Myctophiformes > Myctophidae > Benthosema > Benthosema pterotum. The sequence goes on along the minus strand of CM076970.1, from coordinate 26,292,935 downwards.
AAACACACAAATGAACATAGCTCTGTAAAAATAAATAAATAAATAAATAAACAGTTTAGTGAATTTAGATTTTCTCTTGCTTGCCACCATGTTCATGTCGCCTAATGTAAATGGAGGGAAGGTAAAGCAACCCTCCCCACTGCAGTGAAGTTTCAGACTACTGTATATTCAAATATTGGGGCCATGATGTCATTATGAGTGTTGTTTCTATACATTGTGCACATGTACACGCTCTATAGTTGGAGGAGGTGCAACAGCACATACAACAAGGCCTGCCCCTGCTTGATCGTGATTGGAGCAAGGCTCTTCTCATCCTGATTGGATGAAGGCTTTCTTGGCCACCACCAAAACTTTTGCTAGGGATGAACTTATATGGTCAGCACACTCTATAGTAGGGATGTCAAATACCAGGCAGGCCAAAATATAGCAATTGGTACAAGTTGAGGGCCAGATCCACCAGACCATGTGTCAACACACGGGACACCAGTTTACCAGGATGTGCCAGGAAAACAGCAAAAGTAATTTTCCTTCAAAAATCATGAATGTCGCTTAATAGCAAGATAAATGCAAAGACGAAACTGATCACATTATTAAAGCTTTCCTGTTCTATGACCCTCACAAAGCACTGTTTTCATAGTAAAATGAGAAAGTAAATGAATTGAGTTGAGAAAGTAAAACAATTAGTTCAATTCATGGTGTGTGCAATATCATTCTGAGGGCCAAAAATAATTCATTCATGGGCCTGATTTGGCCCGCGGGCCTTGAGTTTGACATATGTGCTCTATAGTATAGGGAGGACCTTCTAAATGAGATTCAAATGAAAGCAGACAGATTAACAAGGACACTGGTCACATGCTAAGGGGTATCCTGGGCCCTCGGTTACACTTCTCCGTCTGCATATCATAGACATTAGCTTATACTGTACCAGCTAAACGTATACCCTCCCCCCCAAATATGCCTTGGGCAGCAAGAAAAAATGTTAATTGGGCTTCTAATATGCAATTTTGCTGTCCACAGTCTGTCACTTAAGATCATCAGTGGAGGGAAACATAGAAGAGGAATCACATCCACAGCCACCCCTTCTTCTATGGCATCTGTCATGCGAGTACTGACACCTCTCATTGTTCCAAATGACCATTAATATGAATCATATTCACAATACAAAATGCATAAGTTTCCGGATTTCTCACATTAAGTGTCACTGAATAAATCTTGAAATTGACTCAGAAATGACAAAGACATGATATTCTAGCCAACAGTGTCTTAATGTCACTGTCTGCACCTTCACAACTCTACCAAGGGCAGTTCATCTGACGCCAGGCCAAAAATGATGTATGACACAAGATCTCTCCTCATGGGAGGATGGGAAGGGACTTGGGGCTGGGGTTGTGATGATGATGGTGGTGGTGGTGGCTGGGGTTGATCTTAGCAAGCCACAAACTTTTTCAATTTCACTGTCAATTTCCTGGGTAATTACTGGTGCACCTGATGGACTTCTTTACGACGGCGGCCCCCCTCCTGGGGACTCACTCTCCGGAGCAGCGGGGTGGCGGCTGGGGGGCAGGTCCCACTTCTGACACCAATTCCACACACCTCCCCATAAATGGACCTTGGTCATCACCGGTGACCCCCTGTGGCGCTCTTTCCGATGGAATGAAGCCAGACAGCGGTGCCAGCTGTACTCTCTTAAGCTGGGAATCTGCTCTGGAGACAAGGTGTTGAAGATAGGCAAGTGGTCACTATGAATCAGAGGGTAGGGGAGTCATGTCTAGTAGCAATTATATGATTCATAAATAACCACCCAAATAACTTGGACTTCTGCAACGCTGCTGCCTCTTAAAGGATGGCTCACATGTTTTTAACTTAATTTGTATGAAACACCTGCCCTTAATGCATTGGTTGCAACCGTGTTGGGAGGTTTGGTAGTGGTGGTGATTTTGTATTGCTTGCAGTGTTGCAATATGTTTCACAATACAGAGACCACAGGCTCAAATAGATCTTTAAATTAAAATAAAATGTCTACACATCCTAACAAGGGGTCTGGGAAGGGTCTGGTGTATTGTAACTTGAAAGGGCGGGCTTTGAAAATGTTAAACAGAGGTTAGGTTTGTCAGCACTGCGTCACTCAGAGAATCGAGAGGCTGCTATATGGATAATAAGTGATATGAATTATCCATTGTCCAGGTGTGTCGATATAATGCAGTATCTAATACACCACTAACTAGGAACTAACCTTTGTATGTTAGTTCCGGGCGTACATCGCTAACATATGCCCAAAAAGTGGTTCCAGGTGAAAGTGTGAAAAGTCAAAGTGTGGATTCATTTACTTTTAATTTGTGGACGCAGTAACCCCCACAAAATGACCGGAACTACTTGAAAAAAATCACCAAGACCAGAACTGAACTACCACCAATCGATTAATGCAGTTGACCATGCTATACGAAGGGCAAGTATAGTATTTCGTACAACTTAAGTTCCAAAAATGCAAGGCATGCCTTCAAATCCACTCAGATCAGCAGTCCAGATAGACATGGCAAAGATGAGAGAACCGGGGACGGCACATTTGAGGCTTATTGGGCTATACACCGTGCGGACGGCGTTCTGTCTAAAGAGGTCAGAAAGGAAACAACGTCTTGTCGGAGATTGACGGGCCGACAAACAGATGAGCCTGTGGGGCGGGGGTTGTGGGGTGCGTGGGGGGGGCGAGGGTCACAGATCATTAGAAGCCCGACTCTCTGCGGCATTTCAAAAGCGCCTAATTCCTCCCCCAAATCGAATATTTCCATGTAAATATGTCAAAACGGAATGAAATTAGCGCGCCGGGTTTATTGACTGTGATAAAATCTGAAAAGCACCACTGCACATAATTACATACTTGTCAGAGCCATAAAAATTAGCTTTATTATCAATGGAACGGGTGTTTTGTACAACTTCATTTAGGTTTTCGATGTCTTCCAGATGGGGACTTGCTTTTTCCGCACTCGAGCAGCTTTTATGCAGATCCGGGGGTAGTAGCAGCTCCCCTGATTTTTTTTCCTCCTCCTCCTCTTCTCCCCACCCCTCTCTATTCCCACATGCCGCCCCTGATGAGAAGCGAGATAAAAAATGAAACCGACAAGAGGAGGCTGATGTCTATGGGCTGAGCCGAGGGCATGGACATCAACCGTGTCTGAAGGAAAAGAACTTTTTGATCATTGCTAATGATACTGGCCTTCTCATTGTGAACCTATAATCGCGAGCGCATCAAAACTTTTCGCTTGGTTTTATGGATGCAGAGCGAGTCAAGAGGGCTCCCTTTTGTCATCACCCATATTAGATTTCATGTCCGCATTTGACGCCCTTGATCGTGAGGGGATGTTTTTGAGATGTTATCCCGTTCGATTCGCTGTTCTTTGACGTTGAATGAATGCTGGAGAGAGAGAGAGAGAGAGAGAGAGAGAGAGAGAGAGAGAGAGAGAGAGAGCCTTGCCATCAGCACACGCCCCTGCCATGCACACGCGACCACTCTTTAACTGCATCGGCGGAGTCTTCGTATGTCAGTCAGGAAGTGCTAGCAGTTTTACGCCCATCATTTATTTACATTTTAATTATTATTTGTTGCCATTGTACCATCCTTTTCCATCCAACTCCATTATCATATCAATTATCATCTCAGTCACACATCCTGATTTCCACTCATATCACATTTACATCAAGTCCATAATGCATCGGCCCTTCGTGCTGAATAATTTAGGTAACAACTTGAGCTGGAATGGGGGAGGCTGATTCATATTTAAAACAGACACCTATTCTTAATGGCAGCCTCCACTTAATCCTTCAGCAGACGCAACTTGGAGCTGCGATTCGAGCTTTTGCTCGACAGGGCACGTTCGGAGTTTCTCTCCCTTTCTTTCGCCCACCAGATCTCTACTTTGTGTCCCCGTTTGCTTTCATCAAAGTGTAGAGATAGTGAGACATGCCACACAGACAGACAGAATATACAGTAGGGACACTCATGCTTTGCACAGAGCTTGCATAAGCATTAGAGATTGTGACATTAAGAAAAAGGTTCTGTGTTTTTTTAGCTTTTCTGCACTAAATTTCACCCCCTAAAAAATAACTTTTAACATTCAGTAGATTTTCTGTGGTCTGAGGGTTTTCTGACTCAAACAAGTGCTCTGATCGTCGTGATGTTTGTGATGTCCCAGCCAGCAGATCCCGTACAGTATATGTCAATGGGTTTTGCCAGATGTCATTGTTTTCACTGTTTTGCCTGTTTTCATTACAACTCAAAGGGCTCCCAAGCCCAAGAGAAAACCACAGAAAACGGAATGTTCTAAGTTTCAGTTTTTTGGGGGTGTAATTGGGGTAATAAAACCTAAAAGAAAAATTAAAAATAAGTCAAAATGGAAGTCACATAACCTTTAAGGCCAAGAGGCTAATATAATGTTTCTGAAAATTCCCTTATCTCATACTAAAATTATCTAAAAATATAGGTAGAAATCATGGAACAAGGGGAAATAATGCACAATGTGGATATGAAAAACGCAGTATTAGCATGACATTGGTATGTCATATATCACCTGGGACCTTCAAGTGGGAATGGTAAGAAAAGGGAGTTCACGTGTGCCACATAACAAATGTGTGGCACAAATGGCATTGCAGAAGTGGATAAAATTACGTTATAGCACTTCTACCACAGTTACCCTTAAAACTAAGAGAATGAAAAAAATAATGAATTTTTTTCCAGGTGTAGTCACTAGTCACTACAACCACAAATGCCCTGAGAAACTAGCTAGCCTAGACACCCAGTCTGCTACACTCTGAGAAAAGAACACCAGCTGAAATCTTTGTATTGATTAGCTGTGACTGTGTGGTGGTTAAAGCAACTGCATGTGGCCTGTTTCAACCAATCAGGTTAGTTCCTCAAAACGACCTGTAGTAGAATTACAGGATAAAATTTTTTAAATTTATTGTTTTTTTATTTTTTATTTACCGATTAAATAATCAGTATTATTTTTAGGCCATTCTGATGTGGCATTTATTATGGCCGATATGGCCTATTCCGATTATGCTACAGATTAATCATGCATATCCCTTAGTTGGCACCAAACAAAATGTCACTTGTGCATCCATTGGTATGGATGCTCAGCAGCCTCCATAAACATGGTAGTGGATGCGTGATGAATGTTGTGAAGATGCCTGTGCCTCTGCCTCCAGGATGTCGGTACAGGCACCAGGCCGGGCCTGTTAAGATGAGTCATCTCTCTGTCTAACCCACTCTGTCTTAATGTCCCCCCAGTGTGCCGTCATACCTTCATTATAACCCATCAAATTGCTACAAGTAATGTAGCCGAACTACAATGCGGAACTTTGACATTTTAGGGTCAGGTTTCAAAAGATAAATGCCTGGTACTTAATCTAAGAAGATGTTGGAGAGTTTAGAGCCACAGACTCGTCCCATTAGGACTTTTAGTTAGGACCCTAGAGTCAAATCCATCTGCTATACCTTATTATTTGCACTTTTTATATCTGTAGAAATGGTAGGAATGACTTTTTTTTGCAATGGACCGAAATGAGTTTTACAAAGTGCTTTCTATAAATAAAACAAAACAAAAGGCATTGTTTTTTTTTAACCCATTTTAGATGAGAATACCCTTTGGTGTTTTAAGCAATCATTAGCGTTAACTATAACTAGCACACCACCGAGAGCTTGTAGGTCTGCTATTTTAGAAGAAATCATGAAAACGTGGCACAAATCTTTCAATATTTGTCACAGTGAACTTTTTAACCCAAAAGTTTTGCTTTTGAGTGGTCCATGGAACTGCATATTTTCAGACTGGGGGTTGATGGCCATATACAGATGATTTAGGGGGGTCCTTGACATGAAATATTAAAGACCACTGACAGCACATCACATCCTTTCACCAATGTGCCTGTTTTGGGAAGTTTCTATCACCTTGGGGATAATGCACTCTTAAGATCGAACAACGATGCCGCATACATGCATAAATATTTCTGATTTCCCATAAAGTGTAATGTGTACTTCTTGGAATAAGTTTAGCTGCTAGCTCTGCTGGTAAAATACCGTACCAAGTGTACGGTGACACGAGAATCCTTCCCCGGACCCTCTGTCTTCGTCCCCCCCATTAGAAAACATCCATATCGGAGGAGCCTTTGCCACAGAGACCTTGGGTGATAAAAGTCCATAAACATTGATCTACAGGTCCCACGTTACCGCAATTATTCTGTGGGAAAAAGATACTCAGGGACAATAAATGATATCTTCTTCTTCTCTAAGATCGCTTCCACCCAGATCCAGCAAGCACTCTTGAGGGGCCCGCCGGGCGCCAGAGCGCCAGGCCGTGTCACCAGCCCTCGTCATTGAGATCAAAGACCCACAGCAAGTCTTTTAAGCGCCACAACGGTCAGCCGGTTCGCCGTGCCTTACGGGCTATTTCTCACAGTTCAGTGCATTTCTCACGGTGCGTACGGTAGCTGGGGGATTAATCCTCTCCCATCGCAAACATTGCCCTCAAATGAACACCGCATGTTATTATTCGAGGGGGGTTTGACTCATGACCCCATGTGAAAGAAGACGTTTCGTTTTGTTTGTTTCCTAACGTACCGCGGCAAAGAGACAGACACTGCGAGGCAGGAAGAGTAGTCGACAAGGAGGAAGAGGAAGATGCAAACATCTGTTCTGCGGCATTACATTACTTGATGTCATTTTTGATTCGGTGATGACCAATTTTTTTCCCCCCGCAGATCATTCTTCTCCCACTTGTCTAATTACCATAAGAGTCTTTTTTCAAACACCTCCCCCGCCTCTCCCCACCCACTATCCCGAAGGGGACCGCATGCAACTATAATTGCCTCCCTCATTAGTTATGTTTTCACAAGACGGAATGGGGGGCAATTAATTTTATCACTTAATTTTGTCACGGAGAGTTTCCCCCCCAACCCCTCGCTCGCTGGAGCTCCACCGATATTGATGTGTCCGGCACTGCCAGGGCCATTCCTCAGGAAAATTAATTGACGGCGCGCCGAAATTTATCAACATATCACGGGATTAGGCGACAAATTGATGCAATGAGGGAATCAATTGTGTTTCTGTCGTCGGGGGTACAAGTCCCGGCACGGCGCGGGCGGGAGGTAGACCACTGCGAGAGTGACTTCCGTGGCAGCCGCCGTGATTCATGTTTTTATTTGGACAGGGGACATAAATCAGAATGAGTTACAAGTGTGATACTACCTCCCCCTGAGGTTCATATGCGATCGCTTGTGTGTGTGTGCGCGCGTGGTTGAGTGTGTCACATGCGTGTGCACACACACACACACACACACACACACACACACACACACACACACACACACACACACACACACACACACACACACACACACACACACACACACACACACTGAACAATAGAGATTTTAGAACACATTAAGGCACAAAAAGAGAATCCGAGGGTGGGGGTAATTGAAATAATGGTGTTAACAAGAAAACTACAAAGGAATACATTGGGACAATATGTTCTGTGGGCAACCGCAGACAAGTGGTCCAGGTGGTGGCTGATCTAGGATCCGAAGATCCCATTGGTCCAAACATGTGCTGGGAATCCTCTATAATTTGTTTTACGCTGTGCGACGTGCTTGCAGTTATGGTGAGGGTGAGGTTTAGAGACAGGGTTAGTACATTCGGAACAATGGGAGGTTGCACCGTCCAGACACATAGGCCGGTAATCCAACCTGATGCCGTTGCCACCAAGACTCTCCTCTCCTCCTTTCATGTCACAATTACTGTGCCTATACCTATACCCTATCAAACAAAGGCAAAAAAACACAATATCTTGAACAACAAACAACATCGCTCCTTAAAAAGAATGTGTTATAATAGAATAGGACGTTAACTGTAAATGTACATCTACTGTATACCTTAACTGTAACATTGGCATTCAGGACCGTAGCAGTAGGATCACAAGAGCAAGGGTTATTATTTGGAACCTCAAAAATGAAGCATTATGGCAGTTCCCGAGGGGACAAAAAGGGGAAGAGGGCATAGCTCCGTCTGAGAATGATGAATCAAGACTTGATCACAACTGAACTGCACCTCCAATGCAAAACTAATCCATTTTGTCCACGGTTTTGTAGCCGGCTGATGTGAAAGGGCTGTTCCCTGACGACCTCTGATTGACGATATGTTCTTGATTATATTCATGTGACGCATCAAAGATCCATTTTTATTTATTCATGAATTATTTTATTATTATCGCTCACTGCAATATGCAAATGATATCGGAAAATATGCATATTACTGGGTGACAACATTTTGATAGGCTACCGACTATAAAACAGACAATGCCTCGTTGACAACAACAAGGGGTTCGATCTACACACCGAACACGGCTATTTACAGAACGTAGCAATCTGACACCGTCGTATGACAACCATGTATAAATATATGCATCAGTTTATGACAAGAAATACCAGAAAAGCTGGAACATGGTGATACAAGGTTTCTGCCTGACAGTGACAGGCCTACAGTGTGTGTAGATGACTGGCAATCAACTGCTATTACACAATTATTTGGCGGCAGTCGAGGTGAAATTGTTTTCATCTATGCGGCGGCGTGCGTTGTGTGTTGTAGAGAGCAGCGTGGGTAATCTTTTATTAATGAACGGTTGGGAAACAATCCACAGTGACGATCAAAGAAAGGAACATGTGTTCACCACACACACACACACACACACACACACACACACACAGACAGACAGACACACACACACACACTGTGGCCGCCGCGCACAGATTTTGTGTTTGTCGAAACAATAACTCATACGCCGATCAATAACGTGGATCACCGTGGCATCACACGTGCATGTCAGAAGCGGTTCTGCGCTTCCTGAAACTCATCAGAGCAATGATATCTGGCTCTGTATAAAACGCATCTAAAAAAAACATTGTTGGGATCCGAACCCAAGTTTTGTCTTGGATGACACGCCGAGTTTTGCCGGCAGCCGTCGTGACTTTCCTCGACCTTGATTAAAAGTACCTCTCGGGAAAGCATATGAAAATAATTTGACAGTCATTCGGGATGATGAATCCACCTTGAAACAATGAGCTCATTCGCGCTGTTTAAATAGATAAAAACACATGACTAATATTTCAAAGTGTGCCTTGCCTATCTGTCAGTGTAATGGCAGCGATGTTGTGGATACTTCCACCCGTGGCTTAAATCATTTGATACTGTCCTGGAAGACGTTCTTACACAAGCCTCTGTGTTGTAGCCTCAGGGATGAGCCAACAGGATGACATTGATGTCCTTATTGCCCCTGTTTGAACACTAAAGTTGTGAATAGTCTGACTGTAGGAAGTGTTCAAAAAACTTTTCCAACAAAATGATGAATCGTCTCACAAAAATGCCACACCTTCCCTAGCCACAATCCATACTCTAGATTAGGGGTTCCCAAACTGTGGTTGGTCACCCCTTATGTGGGCTGTGTGACATGGAAAGCGTCACACCCCAGGTTTTATGGTGTTATTTAGCACAAACACCATTAAACCACGGTTTTAAAGAGGTGTATAGAAGAGAAAATGCGGGGGGGACTACACCGCTGCTGCATGTCTCTCGGTGAAGTAAAATTCTTATGGTTATTTGCCATACAGCCATATAGGTCTTGCGGAACGCTCCTCTAGGCGCACAGGGATTAAAGCAAAAAAAAATCCTGGGCCTGAACTTTCCAAACATATATATATATATATATATATATATATATATATATATATATATATATATATATATATATATATATATATATATATATATATATATATATATATATATATATATATATATATGCGTTGCCCCCCCATGCCTAGATCCGTCCTGCACAAACTCCGATTGAGATACATGTAAAATGACTGATTTCTCTAATACAGTAAATAATCAATCATTTCAGTATCACGCTTCTAAATCAGTTCAACCACACATAGAGGTGACTACGCACTGGACAAATGTGCAAGACCTGTCAACTTTACAACGACTGTCCGTTGGACAGAGTTTTGCGATACTTTCTAAGAACACTGATTAGTATTGCCATTACCTGGGGTTAGGGATGTAAATTATCGATTAATTGGATATTAATTTGTACACATAACATGAAACATTTATATTTTCTCTCTGACACTAGATAGGATAGCAATTTTACAAATATTCAGGTAGTCCATTCATTGTAGCCTAATTATATTTGAACTGGGGACCCCCCCACCCAGACTATAGCAACAGAATGGTTCCACAGATAAATATTGTGGAGATGGCAGATCTACAAGCTCATTGTGAAACTGTAGACCAGCTATTTTCACAATTCTTGCCTCTTATATAAAACAATCCTGTGTTGATTAGTTTTCATACAGCATTAGAACCACTGATATGAATACTACTATGCCTACTGCTTTGCATGGGGACATAAGACAACAAAACATTATTGGAGGGGCACTAAGGTGAAGCAATAACTCAATAATGATAGTGAAAAGAGCTGTCTGTGGACTGGACTGAAGAGCATTCCAGAGGGCTAGCAGGGGGGTTCTATATGGGGCCATACTAGCTCTGGTTCATAGCTCTAACAGTGGAGCTATGGACCAGTGCTAGGGCTAGACAGACTGCTGGAAATTAGCATTAGCTTTCAACTCTAATGTAAACACTTTTGGCTAACCAGCTAGCGAAGCTAACGTTAGTCACTCATTCCCATATGGAACTGCTGCGTTGTCGTTGCAGCCAGTGCTGCACACACTTTATCACACATGCACCTCCGTGCGTTCACCCTGTAAATCTCCCACCAACGGGTCAAAGCAATGCGCTCTTATCTCGTTCTACATGGCATTACCGGTAATTTGCGTGCGTGTTTCAACACCGCTACTGCGTCTTGTGTGTGCGCGCCTCGCTCCACTCCGCGATGGCACACAGCGGTGTGTCCAACGCGCGTCAGAGAGGCATTGAGAGAGCAGGGAGAGAGACTGGCTGACGCACCGGACCACGGCTAAAACAAGAGAGGAGACGTACTGGTGTTGATGCGGGGAGTAAGAAAAAAAGAAAAACGGAATCAACAGATCTTTCTCTTGAAAGAAGATAGAGAGAGAGAGAGAGAGAGAGAGAGAGAGAGAGAGAGAGAGAGGGAGAGAGGGAGAGAGGGAGAGAGGGAGAGAGGGAGAGAGGGAGAGGGAGAGAGGGAGAGGGGAGAGGGAGAGAGGGGGGGAGGGGGGAGAGGGAGAGAGGGGGAGAGGGAGAGAGGGGGAGAGGGGAGAGAGGGAGAGAGGGAGAGAGGGAGAGACTTTTTAGACGGGCTCTTTACCACCACCGCGATTCTGTGTGAAATAAGTGACCAAATGGGTGAGGTTGTAACTTTATAAACTTTATGCGAAAATATGTGGGGATTGTGAAATCAAGCGAGGCATGTTTATGCAATTATTCTGGGAATTACGCGGCGCCTTTTTTCTTCCCTTCTCTTTCGACCATTTTTTAAGGGTCCAGACAGAGATGTGCGGTGGTCCGGTCGTGGACCGCCAGCACAGCGTGCAGAAGAGCAAGCACCCACCTGCCTCGATCCCTTAGCTTCCTGCACCAACTGCTAAATGCCTTCCATCTCGCCCAGTCTCATCTAGCCATGCCCAGTGCCATTTATTTATGATGCCTTTATCTATGGCTTCATGAACTGCAGCGTCCCGACTCCAGTCCTCACACCGGTTCGCTGATCATCACTCTCTCTCCACGTGTCTCTGTCAGTGTTGCCAACTTGGCGAACTTGTCACTATGTTTAGCTTTTTTCCCAGACCCCCCTAGCGTTAAAAAAAAACTCCAGGTAAAAAAATCTAGTGCTTTTTTGCTGGTGAGTTGGGTTGAAAACCACTTCCCAGGCTCCTCCTTCTAGTGCATTTTCGAAGTGCCACTGCATTTTGGATTTTGGCAGTTGGCAACATTGGTCTCGTGTTTTTTTTTTATTATTTTTTCCGCAAGCCTGACTTCCGGCACCGTGCCGGAAATCTTTAACCCCTGGGCGCATCATAATAATCTTTTCCGAGGTAAAAGCAATCAAGGGAAAAAAAGTGTCACTCACACAACAGATACCCATTCAAAGCATTATCTCTCAGGGCGCTAAAAGTACAGTAGTCTTGACTAAGTATAGTTCATATTGTGAATAAGAAGAGGAAGTCTGTTTTGGATGGTTGTAGCCTAACTTCCATGACATACAGGCTGTGTTTCAGATCATGAATGATGCCAGGGCCCGGGTTGAGGCAGATTTGGCAGGCCAGATCTTGCGGTCAAACCCACTGGTCCAGTACCAAGTATGCCAGTGCTTTAGCTTTTTTCTTTCTCCACCTTCTGGTGTGGCAGGCGAGTATAATTTGTAACATTGCAACAACCCCCCCTCCCCATCCTTTGAGAGACCACCGGCGCGCCAAGAGTGCTCCAGCAGTGCCATGACCCTGGTTGTCATGACGCGTTCGGCATGGAAGAAAAACAGCGCGGTGCGACAATCAGTCCATCAAAAACATTTGGTTGACCCCAGTGTGTCCACGTGTGCAAACGTGCACGAGCATCCGACAACATGCTCGGACGAGAACAAATTGAGAACAAAATGGCCACGGCGCATCACCTAGCGTTCCTCACCCTCTGGAGAGAGGGCACACCTTTTAACCGCGGCAGAGGAGAGTGCATGACAGAGGAGAAAGAAGAGAGAGAGAGAGAGGGGGGGGTGAGAGAAGTGCAATACTGCGTCTAGAGAGAGGAGCGAGAGAGAGAGCAGGCGAATTGCTCGGGCGCCGGGGTCTGTCATGTCTGTATAAACAGGCATTGATTTTTCTGTCCAGCCCTGGCACCTCGGCCATTTATTCTCAGCTTTGTGGTCGCGCGGGGGGCCCCGGCGGGGCTCTTGGAAAAAAAAAATTCTGTTACAGTCCAAGTCGCCCCCCCCAAGGCCCTGTGTGTGAGTGTGAGAGAGAATAGATTTCACCTGTAAGCGAGGGGGAAGGAACTGGAGCCACTTAACAAGGGCAAGGGAACTTTGTCACCCGAGGGCAAAGATGTTGGTGATGTCACGTAGGATGTGTGATATCACACGGAGAGACAGAGAGAGAGTGATGCAAGGCCGCGGCCGGAGAGCTTTGATAACAGTATGGCAGGACAGACAGAGACAGAGGGACAGATGCTCAGCATGACAGTGGTGCAGTAGTTCAGCTCGAATCTCCCTCAATGCCAAACAGCAAAACCCTCGATGTTCATTTGAGTAAAAGTTTTGCTCTCAATGTGGATTCATAACAGACGCAACAGAGGCATGCAATGCCAAATTCTGGACCGTCTGAAAAGCAATCATCGTAGACTTCCCCCCACACAGTGTCTTGTATGTGGAATCCAGGGCTTTTGAGGCCCGTCACGCCCTGGGGGGCCCTAGTAACCCAGGAAGCCAAATGGAGCTGTGATGACGTTACAATGACGTGCTCCAGTGATTCTGATGACGTTCAGTAATTAGGCCAGATCATAGCCCATATGGGGATGATCTTTATGTCATTTCCAGGTTGTCTTCAATAGTTGAAAAAATACGAGAATATTCTGCGCCAGATCTGACTCAATCTGACTTTCTCTGATTCTTCCAGGGACATCCATTTTTAGTGGACAGGATCAGGTGAGCAGGTGATATTCTGGGCCAGATTTGACTCATATTGGTTTGACTTGATCCAGACACAATCAAGATGCCACTATTTTGTCCCTCATCCACACACGGCTTTTGGCATTGAAACTGAAGAACACATTCAGTGTATACACCTCAATTGATTTCAACCAAATATTGCTCCATGTTACACCGAGTAAATATTATGCATTTTCATAGCTAAACACTGTGAATTTGATAAAAAACCTCTGATTAAGAGACACCTCTCGCCTATTCATATGCTTTCTTACAAGGGTAGTTGAGAATGCACTTTTGAAAAACCGAAGCAGCAGAATTGTTCACAGTGGAGAAAATAAATGTGTTTATTTTTACCATAACTAAATATAAGCACAAAAATAAAAGTATTAAACTGTTTTTGTCAACAAACCATTCAAGCACTTTATAGCGACAATCGGTAATCCCAGAGGATTCAGGATAGCAGCGTGAATGTGCCCATTTGTTAGAGTTGGGGCGAAATGGCCTTGCGTACGACTATAAATAGTGTTAGCGCTGGAGCGTTTAAATTAAAAATGTATTCCCCATGTTGTCTGCATTACGGCGCTGCGGCTGCTTATCTCGGCCTATCTTCATACAATTTGTAAGCCGTGCCATTCCTCTCCATTCGCTCTATACTGTACATCTATTGCTAGGATTATGTATTTTCATGCGGTGGCCATCTGTCATGAGGGTTTTGAACAGTGAGCCAATTCGGGGTTTGGCCTTTGATGCATATTTGCCCGCGGAGGTGCAGTATATTTCACTTAAGATTTAAGCTTGTTAAGGCACTATTGACAGGATCGAATTGATCCCGCCGTAACTTTCTCCTTTAGCCCCTCGTCCGATTGATTAACTTGTTTTGATGTTGGAACGGCCGCTGCGTGCGTGCGTGCGTGTGCACGGGCGTACGGTCTGCGCTGCAGTGCAGCTCCGCTGCCATTCATAATGCTTATCTCTGTGATGTCTAACAGCAAAAAGGTGCACCTGCTCACAAGCTGTACACGCACAGTCTTCTATTATTAAAAGAATGAAATTAATCACTTTGGCACGCCACTATAAACCAAAAACAGTTGAAGAACAAAGCGTGCAGAGAGAGGAAAAGGTATATTACAAAATGGCGTTTAAAATATTAAACATCTGAAATCAAATACGTTTCTAGTAGGGGTGTAATGATATAGTAACTGTATCGCAATATCAGTTTTAAAGAGGAAATAACATGCCATTAAACTTTTTTTGTGTGTGCGTTTTTGGTGCTCCCATGTGTGTTTTCTCTATTCCCACAAATAACTAAGTTTGAACAATCAGACTTTCACATCATATAGGAGTTTTAATGGAAATAGTAGCCCGTTTGATTTTGGCCTCATGATGATGTCATCAATGCACCCTGCTTTGTATAATTCCTCCTTTTCTTCTGTCTTAAGTTCTCCACTTTGTTTACAATATCCAACATTGTTGGACAATATTGTTTCAAGCTGGTATGGAATTGAAACAAGCCTGGTTTTATCTAACATCAGCATTATAACGACTCAAATATAAAATAATCTGCATATCAGCTACACCCCAGGGCATTGTGCTACTGCAGCTAAAACTGCTTTCAAAGTCCAGAAAGAAATGACAAGGACTGGTTATATCAGTGGTGATTGAGGCTCAAACCATTAGGAATAATCTTCTGGGACACATGCAATATGATATTAAGTACAGTATTAAGAACAGGTTTAGGATAGGAATGTAGAATAGGAATATTGTTATGTAATCAGAAAATATCTAATATTGTCTTTCTTTGTATCAATCGAAAGAATCGTTAGCAAATTGGTATCGAATTATTACCGATACTAAGCATTCTTGTGATTGCAAAAACTGCACTACACACCTTTCACACACATCTACAAGATTTGCAAAAAATAGTTACTATATTGATTTCAAATCAGTGAATCATATTGCATCCTATCACCTTAATGACCAAGTATCGTATCGTCAACAATGTATTGTGATTTGTAACGCTGTTAAAATGCATCGTTACACGCCTGGTTTGTAGGTTTTCCGTTCATACAGTATGAGAAGTGATTCCTACATGTGTACTGGGCTTTCATAGAGCCATCTCTAAGGTCACATCCAGAGAGGAAAGGGGAGGAATTAAAAGACAAAGAGTGAGCGTGAAATCAGCAAGCACATGCTAACATGCTGCGCGCGCACACACACGCACACACACGCACGCACGCACGCACGCACGCACGCACGCACGCACGCACGCTCGCTCGCTCGCTCGCTCTCTCTCTCTCTCTCTACTCTCTCTCTCTCTCTCTCTCTCGCTCTAAAGCCATAGCCTCCTTTCAGGAGAGTGACAGTAATAATAGTGCATGAAGGTTAAGTTAACTCCTAGAGAAACCTGTCGCACTCCCGCTGCCTGAATGTGAAAGCAGTAAGAGAGGGCAGGTTTGAAAAGTACTTATTAGTCAAACTGAGGAAACAACGGCGCACCGCCTTGCACGGGTATAATCAAATCACCCCCCCCCCTCCCCACCCCCCTTACCCATACCTGCTGCATGCAGTGCGCTGCCGCCATCACCGGCATCGGCTCAGAGGCATGAGCCCTCCCCACACCGCGGCTTTGACAGCCCCGCGGTTATTTTTACCCGATAACGTCGCCTTACCTATTGTCTTACGTACCTCGTATTGGAAATCACGCCGTCAACAAAGGGTAAGTAAGTACAATGGGGTAGTGCAGGAGGGGGGGTGGGCTTGTGTCAGGAAGACGCAATCAGGCTATTCCGAACATAAACTTAGACTCATGTTTTTATACCCCCTCCCCTCCTCTCCCCTCTCTCCTACCCCAAGCCTCAGAGTTAACTATCCAATTGTTTGTGGAAAACACAGAAGCGCCATGCAATTTTAATGACTCCCGCTCTACGCGTTGATTTCCTGATTCAACTGCACCAGTCAGCCGGCAGGTTTTATTTATTTTTTTTATTCAGAGCGAAGCAGCACCTTCTTCTCTCGTCTCCTCTCTCTCTCTCTCTGCCGCGATCGATACCACCGCCGCCGCGTCTCTGGAATGAAGCGGGGGAGTTTTAATATGATTTTATGAGATCAGATAGCTCCCTTTGATCCCCCACTGCGCCTTGTCTGATCTCTTATATCCGACAGGGGCCCCGGCGTTACATATGCATATTATGTCTAGGAAACAAGGAGAAAAGAAAACGGGGGACGGAGAGAGGAAGGCGTAGAGGTGGGTGGTGGTGGTGGTGGGGGGGTGTGGGGAACAACATTGTTCCCCCTGTTCGAGGAAGTTGTTTGTTAACCAGAATTAATACAGAAACGCCGCTGCCACCGCCGATGTTGTTATTGTTATTGTTGGCGGAGGTGTTTTTGTTGGAGCTGGCACGTAGCGCCGCTGCACGAGAAGCGCACATCAAGCAAATTAACAGTTGCAGTTTGCCTTTAATTGCTCGCAAGAGAAAACAAGTGTACTAGAGTTGCGGCATATGCAAATAGTGGTTTCGCTTTTGTTTTGTTTTGCTGTCGGGTGTTTTATTGAAGCGAGCGAGGTACTTTCCTTTTTTTGGCCCCACCATTGAACACTTTGTGTTTAGAGGCGTTGAGATGCAGCGTCTTATAACTTTTCAAACCAAATGTACAGTAATACATAAACAACTCGCAGATTCTCAGCAAAAAGCGTGTTGTCACGTTCACTTAGAATGTGAGTTGTTGTTGCCAACAGAGCCTGAGGTAAATTTAGGTCCGAACTGGGAAGGACCATGTATGCAGGTGGTCTGGCGTTTTGGGCCACTGACTGTTTCATCCTGGTTTGATTAGTGTTGGTTATTTTCCAAAGGCATAGGGTCAGAGGTTAATTTAACGGCGAAGCATGCTTTTTCTCCGTTTCATCCCCGCTTCTGGTCGGACTGCATACATACATACATGCATTTGCTTTTGGCAAAATGTAGACGGGATCTGATTCATATTTATGTTCGTTAATATTACAAATATATATTTTTTTTTTAAATAAGAGAAGATGTTAGCCACATTAATCCTGCATGGTGTCCCTATTCTGGGAACACTTTGTTTTTAGTTATAGCTGATCTATAAATTCAACACATTGTGACATCACACGCACACGCACACGCACACACACACACACACACACACACACACACACACACACACACACACACACACACACACACACACTCTAGATAGGGATAGTGCAAAATTGGTCCCATGCTGGACACAGTTTTCAGTGTTGCTTGTGCCCTACAAAAGTAGGCAAATAATTGTGAAGGTATTGTATCTGTAGGATGCTGTAGGATCTAAAGCGAATGCATCTAATACATCCTACAGCACCACAACATTCTCCTAAAATGGAAATTATCAACAGTCACTCTTACTAATTGGATCAAGGAGGTGATTATCATTTTTGCCACGCCATAGGGTCAGATACACGCATGAGATTAATTTAAGCACATAATGGTCAAACTTTAGACAGTGCCGAAGAGATAGGATTGTCATAGCTAATCATTGCTATTCACTAAATATAACATACAGCTATATAGTACGAACCATGAGTCAGATTGCTTGTTCACACGCGTGGGCGTGTGTCGCAGTGTGTGTGTGTGTGTGTGTGTGTGTGTGCGCGCGCGCGCGCTGCACTTGTGCTCAAGATTCAGATCTGACTTCAGAATTAACTGCTTTATGGAAAGTTGCACATTTAGATTAAGTTTTAAGCTAGCATTTAAATGACTCCCGACGGAGCCACTGTTATGACTAAAACGTATAGACTGTGTACAATCAAGCTGTAATAAAAAACGAGCGCCGTTTCTCTTGGCCGACTGTCAAGCACTGCTGCCGGGGAAGTCTGCTGCAGTCGAACAGCTTCCCTGTGTTATGTTAATAACAGATATGCTTTTTCAGACAATTCAATGCACCTACAGCATAAATAAACAAACTAAACCCTTGTTTTGTGCTCCTGAAGAACTATATTTTGGGACTTTCTGACGCCATTTGCCATCGAAACATTGTTCTGTGTTCTTGTTTTGTCTGTGTTTTGGGCAAGAACAAGCTATATATTCACCTGCCGTCACGGTGACAAACTTAATGCCCTAATGTAAGTAGAGTCTGATTTTTATTTTGGGATGTTTGGTGTTAGTATGCAGTAGTCATTGAGTCAAAAGTTTGGAGTTAAAGTTAGACAAAAACACTCAAAAACACATGGCAAGAGCTGCAATAGGCGATGTTTGAAATCTGGCAGTTAATGAGATCAACAAGGAGTTGTTGGGAACGTATTTTTAGACCTATACATCATTTGTTCCCATGGGTTCTCAATGTGCTAATATACCGTCACAATTATTTTAATGACTTTAACCAATGTTATACTTTCACTACTCAAACAAAGCAGATATAGAAACGCAAAAGACATACTGGTTATTAGACTACTCTCTGCTGTTTGCTTCCCTTTAAATTTAGAAGTGCATCTCGGAATGAGTTTTTGAGAGATTACTCTATACTTTAGACATATAGAAATGTTTCTAAACATTTTAAAATAAAATCATTTTCCCCACACAAATGGGTCTTGAAAAATGCAGGTTGTTTTACCGGTATAATCAGAGCTGTCTTACATTCTGCAAATAGAGTACATCAATTTTACAGTCTTTGACATGACAAAGTTTGACAAGCCCTGCTATTAATAGCCTATAACACCAATATGGGGAAGTAGATTTGTGACTGGTCCGGCTCCAGCACTGTCACTGTAACAGTCGAGGGACAGGATTGCTCACAGGCAGGCCATGCACACACTCTTGCGGTCCATTTTTGACAGCTTGTCCGTAAATTATACACACACTTCAGTCAGAAAATATGGCACCTAGTTGGACATAAGCATATTCATTCATTTCAGACCCAACAGCTGCTAGATTAAAACTTGAATGTCATATATATCCGCGACTGCATTCGGCAAGTCCAGTTAAAGCTGTCCATCTGAAGAGGTGTCAAGTTTCACTCAATGCCGAGAAAAAAAAAGACTTCTGTGAGGTGATTGGCTCTCACCCGGGCTGAGCACGCTTGTAATTGGCAGAAACTTCAGGATAAGTGAAGAGTTATAACACCTGTCCTGTCCTCCCCCGCCTGCCCGGGTTCGCTCCCAATCCCAAGATGCTTCGCGCGGATCCATATTGCCTGCTCCGTAGAAAAATGAATACATCATGCATCGGCCACTCAGGGCCGATGTATGTGTATGACCACAATAACATTCTGAAGCAAGTTTTGTACGTATATTGTGGATGTGAAGCGCTTATAAATTATCCCTACTTAAGTTTTGCATAACAGACATGCATTTGATCAAAGTAAGCAAAAGTTCTAAGGCAGGTTAAAGCGAAAGGTCAAAAGCATGCTGAAAGTGCTTTTCTAACATTTTGTGTTCAAGTCCCACCAATAGGTAAGTAAATACACCTGTAGTCTGAGCAAAAGATAGCAGATGTACAGGCTCACAATGTGGCACAATGCAACATAGGTTGTGAGCTATTTTCTCCATTAAAAATAATAATGAAAAATCAACCACGATGGCATGCCAAAAAATAGTCAGCCAGGTTTAATGTAGTTAATGTAGAGATAGAGCACTGCAGTCCCGCCCCCACGCTTGTTCTAGAAAGTGAATTCATTTTCCTCGTGAACTACAATAAGTAGTTATTTAAAGATGTTTCAAGCGTCATACAGAGCCAACCTGTCATGACAATCATGACAAGAAACGTAATATTTTGGACTAATTACAAAGAAAAAAAAACAAGTGTTGTAAACCACTGTTTTTTCTTCTAATTACTTGTTAGAAACCCCAAGCATTCTGTTTGTTCTCATGATTTGTCACAATCCGGGTTGGCTTTGTCCGCTGCATAAATGTCTTTATATGATTTTTTTTTTTTTTTTTTTTTAGAAAAAAAAGAATGGAGAATTCACTTCCACTAGGACAGGTGTCAGGGGTGGCACTCTATATAATTGCAGAAATACAGGGGTACAAAGATAATATGTGTGTGTGTGTGTGTGTGTGTGTGTGTGTGTGTGTGTGTGTGTGTGTGTGTGTGTGTGTGTGTGTGTGTACTGTGTGTGTGTGTGTGTGTGTGTGTGTGTGTGTGTGTGTGTGTGTGTGTGTGTGTGTGTGTGTGTGTGTGTGTGTGTGTATGCAATATTTACTGTACTGGTACCAATGCACACCTGGAGGGCACACCATCTGGGTAACCAGTTTGGTCATAGAGTGGGGGTTTTCAACAGGTGTTCCGGGGACCACCAGTGGTCCCTGAGAGGATTCCAGGTGGTACCCAGGCTAAATCATGGAAAGTTGGTTAACCCGGGTGTAACTCTTTGAGAGCATTAACATGAAACCAAATGGACCCGTGAAACCAAATGGACCCCTTAATTCAGATGATGAATTAAAATATTCATCATCTGAATTCAGCCTGGCTGGTACTGTGGACAAAAGCAAACTAAATCTTTAGTGTTTGGGGTAGAGCCCGACCGATATATCGGTCGTACCGATATTCGTACCGGCAAAATCGGCCTATATATCGGTAACATCGGTCAATATATCGGCCGATATTTGCCTGGAACAGAAAAGAAACACAGCAAATGGAATTATTTCACAAAAGTAAATGATGTCAATGTCATATTCTATTGTTTACTTGAAAGAGAAAATAAATTTGAAGTTTAAAAGTTTTTCAAATGTATTTATCATTATTTTAATTCATTATTAAACATCGGTCCCAAACATCGGTAACATCGGTGTAGTTTTTTCCAAAAATCGGTATTGGCATCGGCCACAAAAATATGGCATCGGCCAGGCTCTAGTTTGGAGTCTGTGGGACTGAAATGTCCTCAAATGGCGGTACGTGGCTCAAATTCTGAATAAATAGCGGGCCCTGGTATGAAAAAGGTTGAAAAGCCCTGTCACAGAGGAAGAGAGCAGCTACAAGCATTGGGAGAGAAGAAGAAGAAGGCACAGCGTTGTCAGCCGTTGCCTGGCCTTCCCTGATGGAGCGTTGAACGGCACCGGGGCCCCGCCTCAGAAGAGGAGTCAATGTCCACTTAATTGTGCAAAGAGAAATATTGCCAGCGACTCGGGTTGAATAACTGCCCACCAATAATAAGCTAAACACATTACCTTCAAACCCCCTTAACCATCAAAGTTGATCTCCGTTGCCTCGGAGGTCACGTTCCAGTAATGAGAAAGACGGCCATGTGCTACTTTCAGGGGCTACCACCCCCCCCCCCTTCTCAGTCCCACTCTGCTTATTGCAGAAATTATCCTTTGATGATAACCCATGGGCTCACCTGATGATCATAAATCAAAGCCGCTCTCGACGCGAGATGAAAAATAGTATTAATATACAAAACGTCCTATAAGGGTCCGTCTGCACTCGACGGACGTAATAAGCAGCATCGGGTCCGGGGCGCTCGACGACGACAACGACGACGAATGCGTTCCGAGATGCACTGCGTCTTACGCTGACACCTCATCTCCCATGTCCGTCTCTGAGTCGGGCAGGCCGAAGGAAAATTGTGTAATCGCCCCGGACTTGTGTCTAGAAGCGCAAGGAGGTAATGAGCAGGCGATAGCATCAGTGTCCGGTAAAGATGGGATGGGGGGGAAAAAAGAGAGGGGCTGCAATAAAGCAAAAGGAGAGGAGGCCAAAGCAGTAAATATCCCTGGGCCACACACTGCAGATACTAATTGCGTTGCCCCAACTCCGCCGCAGTAAATAATGAAATTTTAATTTCTTTGCGCTCTTTGCCGTTGCGTTTTTTCCCCTCCTCCTCCCCCGTGATGTGCAGAGGCAATGGTTCAAAGAAATTTACGGTGGCCATGGGGGGGAGGGCGCGGTGGGGGAGAATAAAAAGAGAATAACCGAGAATGAAGTGGGGGTGGTAGGAGTTGAGGTGGGGGCTGGAGTAAACGACTACAGATCTAGAGATGGAAATGGAGAAAGTATAGTTTGACGATGCAGAAAAACAAAATGCGTAATTTGTGCCGCAGTACTTTGGACTGTAATGTAGACTAGGAGAGGAGGAATCAGGGCCGAGGCTGAATCAGGGACAAGGACTAAGGAAATCGGAGTTTGGCTGATCAATTTGTTCCGGTGGCTTGAAAGTGCTGAGGAGTGCTTGAATTCTGTTGCTGAACAACCTCAAATATACACGCTGTAAGCCATGTAACCTTTTGGTCTATAATATAACTTATACTCACACGTATATTGTGCTTACAAGGCATGTATGACAACTTATAATGTTTTGAGAAAAAATCCACCAGGCAGCACGCACATACAAAAAAAAAAAGTTGTTGACAGGTGTTGGACAATATATGTACATGAAGGAGAGAGGATGTCTGCACTCATACATTCATTCAATTGGATTCAACATTTCGACCCCTTCGGTCTTGATCAGGATGAAGATCCGAAGGGGTCGAAACGTTGAATCCAACGGAATAGATATGGAGCTTAAAGAACAGTGTGCGGACATCCTCTCTCCTTCGAATTTATAATGTTTTAACATATCATGTGCTAGTCATAATGCACCATAAGTTCCATACTTCATAAAGTTGTCGCTGCATAACTCGAGCCAGTCCGAATGTTCAACATCAGGCTCTCTGTCTGTCTCTATGAATCACTTTTATTGCTGGAGATGTCTGCCTGTCATCCCCAATAGCCCATCTATGGAGATCCCTGATAAAAAAAAATACTGGTACTTCTGTATATAGAATCGTCCTCCAAGTATACTATGATAATGAGTACTACATAGGTCAATGAGTATATAATTGTGTACCCATTACATAACGAACCAGAGGGAACGAACAGGCATCATCAGCCTAGTACTCTTATAATCATAATATTGCCACTATTTGTGGCAATAAAAAACATTAATCACCACTAATAGGACATATAGTACTATATGCTGCTTTAAGCAATAATGCCATAATATAATAATGTTTTTATACATTAGCGGAGCCGCTACACTTTCTGTACATCTTGAGGGAAAAATGCTGCCATTTGTCTCAAATAGATTGCAAATATTCGCTACTGTCCGTTTCAAAAACGCTCTACTATACCCCGTTATAACATGAATAAAAACATGCAATGAGACACAACTCAAACACAAAATGTTGTACCCCCTCCAACTGGACATATTTTCTCCATTCCAATGTTTTTATTGTAGTGTAATTGTGACACTTGCTCATTCACAATGCAGACAGTGCAAACATTCGTTTTCTTGTGCCAATAAAGCTCCTTGAACGGAATTGAGTAAAACAGTACCGGAAAATATCCAGTCTCTGTATCACATAGGGTCCAAAATCCGCATTCAAATATTTCCCTAGAAACTCTGGCATTTTTTTAAAGACCATTGACAAAGCTTCTAGTAACATCTTTGTATGCAGATTGCAGCCCCCTGGATGTGTCACAGAGACCAACAAATTTAGGAGTGTTTTATCAATTGCTGGCTGTCTAAAAAAGAGAAAACATAAAATATAAATAAGTCATTAAAATTAAATATATTGCTTATAGTAGCTTTAAAGGAGAATTCGGTGATTTAGGTGATTTGGGTGATTTTGGGGGATGCACACACTCTACAGTAGGAGAACATGCAACAGGCCAACAGGGCCGGCCGGTTCGATCCTGATTGGAGCAAGCCCCGCTCTCTCCCTTTCCTGATAGGATGAAGGCTTTGGCTAACCAAAGCCAAAACTTAAACTAGGTATTTTTGACTTCTGTGTTTTCACTGGGGACAGGAGGATTATAACAACAATAAAGTGATAATTAAGTGAAACAACTGAATATCCCTTTAAGACTGGGGTTTTCAACCTTTTTGATACTAGGGCCCACCATTTATTCAGCATTTGAGCCACGGACCACCATTTGATGACATTTTAGCCCCACAGACCCCAAAACTAAAGATTTCTGTCCATGACCATTAATCTTAGTTGTGTAGACTTGGGCTAATTCAAATTATGAATATTTTAACTCTTGAGAGTGTAAAAATGAAACCAAATGGACCCGCAAGGGTCCATTTGGTTTGATTTTTACGTTCTCAAGAGTTACATCTGGTTAACCAACTTAGCTGGGGACCACCTGGAACCCTCTCAGGGACCACTGGTGGTCCCCGGACTACCTGTTGAAAACCCCTGCTTTAAGACAACATCTCCGCCAGAGTTTGCAAAAATCAGCCCAAGTGCAATTACACTTCACTTGTTTCAGGAAACCTTGAAACAAAACAAAAGCTTTGTCTAACCATTAATTTGTGGAGACCATGTGCAGTTACAACTGTACTATACTAGGGGTTAATCAAGATGACTGTCATATCACATGTATTTGTCGTTCTGTGTGTCAATAGCAGAAACAGGACCTCCCTCCGTTGTTTGCAGTCTCCGGGAGACTCAAAAGCGAGGGGCCTCATCCATCTCCATCCGCCGGCAAACCAAATCAAATAAATCAAGGAGTTTTACCTAAATATAACAATATTTGTGTTGTGGGCAGATAATTAATGAGCACAGCTGCACTAATTAAAAGCCATCTGAGTTCCATTAATCTTGGTGCTTTGAGTCGCGTCGTTTCTCAAAGCGGACAGCCACGCCTTTTCTTGCTACGCAAACGCGCCGTTGTCCTTGGACTCATTTTTCAGGTGATTTGGAGGAGCGCCGTTTGCTTTATTAGCACGGCGGAGAAACGTGAAGGCGCAATTAATAACGCGTTTCCTGGACGGGGAGCGCGGGGAAGACGGTCGTATTGTTTCCCTTCACGGTCCGCGACTGCGGGAGCAAAGTTGAGCTTTGTGGACAATAACATTTTGTTAGGCCGTCGTCTGTGCTGTTGCATTGAACCGTTTTCATGGAGGCGTCCCTATTTTGGTCAAGTCATTATAGGAAAAATCAAATAAATAAAATGATACCACAAATGTGTTTGTTTGGATAGCCTCTATGTAAGCCATCTACTGTAGTGTATATCTACAGGTTAAGAAAACATTGCATCTTGACACGGTGTGAGCTTGCAGATTAGCTAAGGTAATTTTTTTAGTCAGTGTTCTTGCCAAAGACGGTAATCCAAGGCCTAATCCAATACATTGAAATGCAGCTAGAAGCTCTGGTACTGTCAAAGCAATCAGTGAGGCTGTCGCTGATCAATTTGTTGAGAGACAGAACATTCTGAAGGTCTTTGTTTGTTGCCTGGGTAATCTTTAGATACAGACAAATGTATGGTCTGTCACACTTGACATATAAAAATGTTTGAGATGAAATGTGTGCTCACAACAAAATGAAATGGAAATAAATACCAAAGACCACCACGCAATCAAAAGACAACAAACTAAAAACAAGTACAGTTCAGTGAACGGGTGCATCAAGTGTTTGGGTCAGACGTAGACATTATAGCCAAACATCCCCAGAGAAGAGGACAATCCTTACTGATATGTGATTGAACCCTCTAGACGGTTTCACATCCAGGCCCTTTCTAATCTATGTACGGGAATGCTATCTTCTGACTGAAGTTCTACAGTGAACTCTGCGTGTCCAGACTCCATTGTGCGAACAGCTAAATCGATCAGTGTCGTGTCGATCCATGCAAAGTGTCTAGCCAAATGTCTATCAGGGAGAGACCAGCCCCCACCCCCCTTTCTGTTAAAAACAGAAAGGAAAAAAGCAGGGGACGTCCATGTTCTTCCCAGACCAAGGACTCCTTAGCTGAGCGATCGATTAAGCAGGGACCCCTGCTGTGTTGTCTAAAATTGTATTGCAGATTCAACTGTTTAGATTTGTTTGTCAGTGTGGCATTGTGTAGCACTGTGTTGGACTTGTTAGTGTGTATTTTCAGGCAATTAACCACTTAGATCCCCACTAAATCAACACAGTGTACTTGTTTTGCTTTTTCCTCTGTGCTGAATATAGCTGATCCAAAAGCCCACAATGCCTAGGGCTGTGAGACCTTGTGGACTTGTATATTGGCTATTTTCGTCTCAGGGGTTAAAGTAAGAAAATTCTGTTCTCACAATCGATTGCACAACAATGTGGCGGCACCCCTGTAATAACGGAGGTCTTCGGGTCCCAGACCACCTGTTCCAAGACCCCTGAACTAGACACACAGTCACAGCCATCTGATCACTCAACGTCAGAGAAAGCATGCATGCACATACTGTAGTGTGCACAATGTACTGCGGACATTTTATACTCCTCACATTGTTTTTTTTATTATTAACAACAAACAAAGCAGAACTAAATTAATAACCTCAGTAAGCCGACATAAATAAAATTCAATTTCCATACAAAGAGTCTGTAGTCAAAGTGAGGCAAAGCTTTTTTTCTCTGCTCAAGGACTCCTTTAGGACTGCTGCTTATCTCAGGGAAAATATTAATTCTCCTGTTCGCCGGAGAAACGCGATGGCGGAGAAGACACGACAAGAGATGGATTGGCACCGCCGTCAAAGTAATAAATGTTAATCCACACTTTACGTGGCTCTGACACAGCTCATAAATGCCATCAAAACATAAACAGCAGTCAGAAAAATACTGCAGCGCCGCGTGCCAAGGGCTCTGCAGGCAAAAAAGAGGCAAAGATTGAGCAAAAAAAAAAAAAAGGAGGAAGCATATGGTGCAAGATTCCCATAAAACGGTTTTATGAAACGGGGTGGAATGTTTATTAAATTTAACAGTACCTGAGGCGCTAACGGCTCGCATCACTTTTCTTTTTTGCTGCGAAGCTGGCTTGTAAATGTCTCCGTGAGTACAATGATAAAATGTAATTATTATTACCGCCATCGTCGTAATTTTGGTTCGAGCCCCAAATAATAGATGGAGTTGAGCAGTGAACTTAAGTGCCACTTTGGATATGAAATACGTGTAATTAGAGGTTTGGAAATCAGGTTTAAATGAGGTATTTTTTGTGTCCAGAGACAGTGTAGTGGTGGTTAAAACTCGACCGCTACTACCAACGCTTCATGGCCTGGGTTTACTGAGGGAGGTGTGATAGCCAATAGGTGATACCAATATGTAAACACGTTTTCACCAGGCTCCCACTGTAGTTTTATATTTTTGGCAGCTGCAAAGCAGCGCCCAATAAACAGGCACTGCAACTTTGGAGATGGAAAGATTGCATTGTCTAAAAGATTGCCAGTGTCTAAAAGGTTGCCCAAAAGGTTGCGTCATTGAGGGGTGACAAACAGGAATTGGAAAAGGCTGCAGTCACGCTGTCGTCCTCGTTTCATTGCGTTTTAAGAGCATTTTTTATCGCAACTCAAGCGCAAGTGTGTGCACACTGCGCAGCAACAGCTAGTTTTGTGTGTCTGTCTGCTTACGTGAAACCAGACCCTTCAGAGTATGGATAGTTATGCTAACTCTGTTTACTTCATGGGGCCAGTTCAATTGCGGCTCATCTACATATACTTCTATTGAATTGGGACAACCAAAGTTACCGAATGCATTGAGGTCTCATGTGAGAGTACATGAGTGATATTTTCTGCCCCCTCAATGTTGCATCTCTTCTACTAGATGGCTCTGCTCTGTTAGACACGGCGTACGAATAAGACTCTGATTGGCTTACTCTGAAATGTTGCACCATGTTAGTCAATCAATGACCTTTTCTGTGACATGGTGGATGGCATCAAGTTAGACTCAGCTATATTAACACTAGATCAGGCATCCGGAGGAAACCTTAATGCAAGTGGGTGAGACTTCCGGTGCCTTCTCTATTCAATATATACTCTAAGGCAGGAGTGGCCATTTATTTTTTCCCAGATACTGAAAATATTGTGCAGGGCCGGGCCAAAAGGCTATTCTTCGTAATATTAATGTAATTTCTATATAAAAAAATATTAGCGTATTCAGATCTGTTTATCATTTGTCAAGACTCATTAATTTTGTGGAAAAAGAAAGTTGAATGTCAAATAGCACAGCCCCTGAATATAATACCACTGCATTTTTAACCTATTTCTATTGGAAAACTCTTACTTACTCATCCCATAGGAGGTCGTCGGGGTGCCATGGTGGACGCCTGTCAGGGCAGTCAGGGATCTCCAGTGTTCTTGGTTCCCAGCTGTTGGTAGCTCAGGGTCTGGAAGCTGCAGCCAGTCCATTCCTTGATGTTGTCCATCCAGCATCCTTTTCTACACTTCTTTTCTACTGTCCGCTCTGTTAGAAAAAAAAACAGTACCAGGGCACACTATTTGTTCAGAATTTCAGCAAAGGACCACCATTTGATGACATTTTAGCCCCACAGACCCAAAACTAAAGACTTATTTTGCTTTTGTCCAGGCTAGGCTAATTCCAGGCTAGATTTGGAAAACAAAACAGTCAAACATACAGATCAATCTTCTACATTCTCTAGTTGTGTAGACTTGGGCTAATTTGGATGATGAATATTTAACTCTTGAGAGTGTCCATTTGGTTTCATTTTTACACTCTCAAAGAGTTACATCTGGTTAACCAACCTTGCATCATTTAGCCAGCGGACCACCTGGAACCCTCTCAGGGACCACTGTTAAAAACCCCTGATCCAGGCCAACAGGGTAAATGGCATTGTTTTGACACTAGTAAGAGTATTATATTATGCAATGGAAAAAGTGAGCTTGTTTCCAAAAATCTCCAAAACAATGTTAAACAGGTTCACGGCAGGAAAGTTTATGTATTGTATTGCATGTTGCATTTCCAAGTACCCTCTTTCACGGGCCGGTCAGAGTCAGCCAAAGGGCCGCATAATGCCCAGGTCTGCTTTAAGGTTAGACTGAGAAGAATAGAAACCAGAGCCAGTTGCTGCCGCGGAATAACGGCCGTAACGCTGGTACACTAACTGTAACACCGTTATGGATTTGGGAAATGTAAGGAGTTATGTTAGAACAGGGCTGCCCAAGGTAGATCGTGGTCTACCAGTAGATCACACAGGCTGTGCAGGTAGATCACTTGACAGTCCCCCCAGCACTTGGATCCTTATAGATCTGTAACTCTTGAGTTACAAATCTAATTAAATATAAATCTATATTTAATTATATTTAAACATCTGACTGATGTAATTTTCAAGAGTCCACACAGTTAGAAAATGGAGAACGTGAAAGTTCTTAGTTTTGGGTGCACGAAACTAAACTCAACATCACAAACTCTCAATTTTTCATTATAAGTGCATTATTCTTAAAAACTATAGCAGTAAGCAACACCATCACCACTATTTCAAAGCTCAAACTTTCTAGGGGGCTTTGAAATGGATTTTCTGCTATGGATCACATTTTTGATGTGTATATCTTGTTGAGCCGGTCATTTTGAAAGTAGCTCTCAAGTCAAAAAAGTGTGGGTACACCTGCGTTAGAAGTTACTGAAAAACGTAATCCCTTAGTCTCTAACACCATTACTTGTAACGGTGGTACTAACAACACTGATTACTACACACACACTCGTCCCAAGCTATTGTACATGGCGGTCACTTTCAATGGTGCGGCTGAGCAAACGATGACGGGCTACACTACACTCTGGGAGTCAGCAACTCTTCCTCCCGCGGGGCGGCAGCCAAAAGGAGCCAGCAGTGACCTGCAGGCTGCCCAGGTGTGCGCCAAGTCGCACGTCTGCCAATTTGCAGTCACAACTGATGATTTCATTAACCTGTCACCATGACGATGGAGACGGCAAGGGCTGCTGCTGCTGCTGCACTGCACTGCACTCGAGTGTT
This sequence comes from Benthosema pterotum, assembly GCA_039105355.1. Lineage (NCBI taxonomy): Eukaryota > Metazoa > Chordata > Actinopteri > Myctophiformes > Myctophidae > Benthosema > Benthosema pterotum. Next base: position 26,262,586 of record CM076970.1, on the reverse strand, counting down.
GTGTGTGTTGTTGCCTCTGCGTACATGGTGGTGGCAGCGGTGTGGGTGTGTGTGTGCGCGCGTGCGTGCGTGCGTGCGTGCGTGCGTGCGTGCGTGCGTGTGTGTGTGTGTGTGTGTGTGTGTGTGTGTGTGTGGGGTGGGGTGGGGGATCATATGCTTACTGTTTACCTAAATTGGGGCTGACAGTGTGAGTGGTCCAAGAAGTTTTCTCTCTCCTTGCGAGGCACTACACCTCGTGTTGTGGAGAGGGGTTTGGGAATGTCCCCTTTTCTATGCTGTCTCTGTTGACAAAAATGAATTGTGTCACATTAATACTAACAATAAATATGCACTGATATATACACACACACACACACACACACACACACACACACACACACACACACACACACACACACACACACACACACACACACACACACACACACACACACACACACACGGTACACACAGGCTGTACCAGAATAAATTATGTTATGATATAATCTATATTATATGCTATATTATATGTACAGTTAAGTATATGTATAATGTCCCTCATCTGAAACCTTTCAACATTGAAAGGTACAGATCGACACAGTCCTGCCCCCACACATGTTCCACAAGTGAATTCCCTGTTACGCACTCTACATTGGGGGGGACCAAGGTCCACCTCCACACAATCCTGATTGGAAGAAAGCTTCTCCCAATGCCCAAACTGAAACTATAGGGTTTTATGACCCCAGAGGATCACTGGTAACAGGGAGGAACTCCTTGTATGGTCACAAATCACTAAATAGAAAAAATGACGTTGGACCGAACAAATAGCGGCTAACGATACGCATCACTCTTTTTTTTTTTTGCTGCAAAGCTAGCTTGTAAGTGTCTCTGTGAGCACAATGATAAAATGTAATTATTACAGCCATAGTCATAATTTTTGGTTCAAGCCCCAAATCCAGCGTGTTGAGTTGTGAACTGAAGTGCCACTTTGGATATGAAATATGTGTAATTAGTGGTTTGGAAATAGGGTTTAAATGAGGTCTTTCTGTGGCCAGAGACAGTGTAGTGGTGGTTAAAACTCCTGTCACTACTAGAAGTTGAAACTAGTTTTTTTTTTTGGTTGTTGTTGTTGTTGTTGTTTTGTTTTTTATCCCATGGGCTTACTGGGGACAGGGAAGAACTCCTTATATGGTCACCACACAAATATTTTGAGCTGAAGAAATAATTACAAAGAGTTAAAAACAACAACCAAAATGTTGCAATGTTTTTTTTCCCCTTCTAATTATTTGCTAGGCTTAAAAATGTGTTTGTTGTCATGATTTGTCACAACCCGATTTGGCTTTGTCTGAGGCGTAAACATCTTTATATAAATACGCATTGAAAATTCTATGAGGGAAAACGAATGGGATAATTCACTTCCGGAACCGGCGTCAGGACCGGGCCGCGTTGCTCTCTCTGTCTCCTTGAAACTTGCCATCGCTCTCCTGTTGCAGAGAAAAAAAATGTATTCTGTGCCAGAAATATATGCTCTGAGTCATGTATGCAGAGGCTACATGAATAGAATAAAATGGATATGCATATGATGATATAATATTGTCTAATGTTGGAGATCATTATGTGTAATGTCCCTTGTCTGCTCTACCAACATTGAAAGGTATCCTCCTCCTCAGAACATGCTATCACCTCCACTAGCTATGATTCCTACCCACCGTAAAGCGTTTCATATCATTCCCTTTGCCTTTAAAGCCAGCACCACATTAGCTATGTATATTGCTCGATTTAAAACCCTTTCCCTCCCACCATCCTTAATTATTCATTACTTCATATGCTTTCTGTAGTACATAAAATTGTTGACAGTAATCACATCGGCTATGGCCATTAAAACCTAATGTGGGTAATGTTTGCCTAATCAAAGTTTTATGGACGGCAATAACTTTGAAATAACACTTTTTAATTATCCCTTAATTTGAGATATGATATTGGCGCAATTTTTTTCTCTGAGACCCAAACAATAATGAAATAATGACGCCTCTGGGTACGGGTTTAAAATGAGAAGACTCTCACATTAAAGGTAAAAAATAAATAAAATAATACACCATGTTCTTTCCCTTTCTTTTGTGTGATAACTAGGAAGAGCTTTTCTAGTTTTACACCTGGATTATTCCCTGCGATTCATTTAGGCGCGTCTTCTTGCATATTGCAGTCCTCTACCTATCTGAAATGCCACCGTTTATGATCATATTTTAGTGATCCCGTGACATTTACAACAAAGTAAGGATGGCAATCTGTGGTCTTTAAATTCTACCTGACATGCAAGTACCATTTGGTGAAAATAGCTGATCTACAAGCTTGCAAATGCGTCATAATTCACCGTTTTCAATGCCTCACGCTATAGCAGGGTTCATACATACAACGTCTACAACGTTTTTGATTCAATTTGTTCTACTGAGTTACAATCAACAGATGTGGGGATTTGACTATAGAAGCACAAATAATACAACTACAGGCAGGATGAAAAAGTTCCTTGACCTAAACACTGTGTTCAAACCTGCTCTTTATTGAGTGAGTGAATGTCTTTGATCTTGGTTGTGTGTACTCCACCAACACAGCTGTCACAGAGACTGTATTTGGGGGTGCAATAAGTGACTTCTGATTAACATTGTGGAGAGCCACAAAGTTATTGTCACTGCCAAAGAGAAACCTGGTTATCTCTAATATTGGTTCATAAATTAATGCCATATGTTATACTGTACCACCTGATTTTATGTAAAATAATGTAGACTTTGCTATTTACAATATTAGCATGAATTCGTTTAGCTTTTTATTTTATTTATTATCTATAATGACATGTCAGTATGTGGGTTTTATACATATTTAACCAATGAAAGCTATTAACAGTAACATAGGCGTGCTAATAAGTAATAACCTACAGGGTTTACGCCCGACAGCGGTGCTGAAGTGTATCGTATTGTACATTAAAGGGGACCTCCATTTCTAGGAAACACAGAATAAAGGGTCTTTTGTATTATGTCCACACAGCATCTCTAAGGTATATTAATAATATTAATATTAATGACATCGTAAAATGTTGAAACTGGGAGGAATTATCCATTGTCGGTGCCACTAAACACCTTATCCCTATACTCTATTTTGAAAAAAAAAAAGGAATAGTTAAAATGTCTATTCTACAAGCTCACAATATGTCAACATAAACTAGCTAGTTGAACTACTCAAAAATGTTTTTCAAAACAGTATAAAAAGGCAAAGAGATTTAGGGATAAGACCTATAGCGAGTGATGAAAATGTGTTCTCAGTGTGGCATTCATTGTCAATGGAGGCCAGCGACATGCCGATTCAAAGATGCAAAGGCACATGTAGCTGCTCCAAATTATACTGCAATTCATCTTTGTGCAGACCTGTGTGTGAAAGCAATAGTGCAGTGGTTCATAGACCTTTTTCCAAGTCAAGGACCCGCAAATTGATATGTATAAAAATATATAACATACAAAAAAGTAGTTCAAATAATCGTGATGCTTATTAACTACTTTTGCTGGAGACCCACCATGGAAACCCCAGTTTCCAACGCGGGGTCCCCCAGACGGACACCCACTTTGAGAACCGCTGATCTAATGGAATTCACCATTAAAGTGTGTTCGAATTAACCGATTAACACCCTAACAAATCGGTTTCTACGGGGATGACTTACACTCCTCCCAAACCGAGAAGCGTTGGAGAAACAAGCACTTTAAAAAGCAAAACGAGACGCATTTAGTCCTCTTCACGCCGTGTTGTTGTTCGGACAGAATTACCATTCCTCTCCACTTTGCCCGGTTGTGGCACGGTACAGTATTTACCTTCCCTTTTTCATGGGCGCTAACCACCCAAGCGCTGGCATTTTTGAGCGAGTTTATTAGTTCAAAAGGGTTATTATTCTAATGTGAAAATGGAACTAATGGCGCGCCAGACACATCTTTCGCACAATTATTTGAGAAAACAAGAGCCCGAGTCAAGTCATGTGTTATTATTTGGTCATTTTTCAGAGACCCTTCAAAATTGCCCCAATTATGTTCTATTAAGGCAAGGCCAGGGCTGTCAATCAATGAGGAGCAGTTTGCCCTGCCTTCAAAGACCAGCGTCCACTCCGCACTTTAATGGTTCTCAGAAGTACCACCACCAGAGTGTTAATGTGCCTGAAACAAAAGAAGTTTATACTTTCTTTTTTTCCCCCCCTTGTCGCCTTTTTCCTTTCACATATGCAATCTAAAACGGGCAATTTTTCTTTTTACAATGTTCTTAATGTATACCTGGGGATCTGGTGTCCAGATAAGTTACCATTGTAACATGTACGTATGACTTGTATGTGTTAAATAAAGAAAGCACTAATGCATTAAAAAAAACTATAATACTTACAGGCTTGTTGACATTATGTGAGTAATGAATATGCAGTTTTACCTCGTGTGTCCGTAATGAGACTACGGGGATATATTATCCGACTTTAAACCGTAGTAGAACCTTTTGGATAAAAACAGCTTTAACATGGAGGCTGTACACAGATACACATCATGTGTCTCACATTTGCGGGAATAAGAGTTTCAAGATTTCGTGGAACCGGTTTCTGAAAACAATCACATTAGATTAAGTCATTCGTGGCTGATGGCAGCGAGAAGAACATCAGTTACACATCAGTTGTGTATATTACGTTTCCTTGGCTGGGTTTTGTGTTTTTATTTTCTTTTTTTTGTTTGCAGAATCGACGGTTTAAATGTTTTACGTTTTCCACCACATGGTCAAATCCTCCAGCGACTTCGAGATTAGCTTAAAGGTATGTTGCATGGCAGTAATTTTACTTTTATCGTTTGTATGACCTCAATTACACCCCAAAAAGCTTTGAACATTCAGTGGATTTAATGTGGTTTGGAGTTTTCCCTGGGGTTTGGAAGCATTCTGAGCTGCAACGAGGGCTCTGAGACCACAAAAAATCTCAGAAAATTTACAATAACCTTTCTTTATGTCACAGCTCCTTTAAAAGGATCCCAGGCTATCAAATACGCCTTAAAACATTATACTTGCGCTCAAAAAGAATAAAATTAAATTAAAATCACTTTATATATTTGATTTCTTTCATAAATTGAGAATCTTTCACTCATCTCTGCAACTGGCATGAGTTGTGATGTCATATGTCCTTGTGTGATCCAGACCCATGGAATTTAAAACTATGAATTATTGTTTTGATATTAACTTTACAAAAGTATCACATTGTTTTTATTAGAATATGCATTCCATAATTCCATAGGTCTAGACCACACATGGCCATATGACATCATCAACCTGCCACAGGAGCAGTTGAGTGATAGATTTCCATTTATGAAAGAAATAAAACATTACTGATTATTATTATTGATATTTATTATTATTTTAGGGCAATTATAATATTTTAAGCCACATTCGTCCTATTAGGCAGGGACCCTTTTAAGTGTGAACACATGTACCCAAACGCACCTTTAAGGAGGTCCAGTTGGTTACATTTGTTCGCTCTATGAGTAAAAGCCAATGTCAGTGGCATTAGTCACGAGTGAACGCACCTTCTTCTGGGGTTTGTATACACATCAATTAGCCTAGTTACGCCACCGCACGACACACGCCATGCGGTCACGTCGCGGAGCGGTAGCCTATATCCACCTCCTCGGCGAACCTGTACACACACAGTCCCACCTATTATGAATGAGCGCTTTAAGTCTGCAGTGAGTATCATCCATCCCAACACCCTCCTCCTCCTCACAAAGCTTTAGCTTGTAGATCTCCCTGCGTGGCTCAGGGCTGTGAAAACACCATATGGTTTTCAACAGCCCCGGCAGCAATCCGGGGACGGTTTGCAAGTGTTAAGACTCGGCGGACAGTTCTAGCGTGTCAACACGTAGGCTTCAGTTTCAGACGTATGGTCTTCCCCTGTTGCCGCACAGAAGTGGTCGGTTTGTTCGCGTTTTGCAGTCGCGATCTCCCTTTAGTGTACACATTAAAGTCCTCGGTGTGCAACTGTTGACAGTGTGCAAATGAAACACTGTCAGAGTTACAAATGGATACGTGGATACACGGAGGATCTGTAGTGCACTATCAGTTTACACACTTGAAAAGTAGTTTCCTTCAACGGGAAAAATAAACATTTATACTTTGAATAGGAATATAATAATCTCTTTAACGTGAGTATTGTTTTTGTTGACCACTGTGCAATTGTTGGTATCGTGTGCACAAGACATTTGTGACCACTAATTCAAATGCTTGTTTTCATTTTTACGCAGTTTGACCATTTAAACGCCCTATGTTGTTACTTATATTTTATTTACACCTTTCAGTGCATTTTTGGACCTTGTTTTCTTGTCAATAAATCACCTTTAACTGCCGCAAGACGTTTCCTAGATTTGTTTGAAACGCCTCATACAGTTATTGCTACTAGATTTACTCTAGCTCTGCACACAAAAAACAAAAAAACAATGAGGACTTTCATCTAGGCTGAAATGATGTACGCCGAGACTCAAGGCCTCTTGATGATAGTTTAATTTTGGTGGACATTATGAAAATTAAGTTAACTGCTTAAATCCTGTATACTTTGTCGACCAGTATCCCCCGGGCGTCCATCCTCGGTTTGCCATTTCTACACTTCTGCAACAAATCTCTCAAATTACACCTGGAATGGGCAATCTGCAAGAAACTAAAATAGCAGACTAAGAGCCTTATTGTCATCAGTGCTTCGCTCTTTATTGCCTAAACATTTTAGCCATGTTTTACTATTTTGGAAAAAAAAAAAAAACACTTAAAAATAAGATTAGAAGATTTGCCGATCTACGGCACATTGTGAGCTTAGGTCAGCTAGTTGAACTATTCAAAATTTCCTTTTTGTTTTCTTTTTTTAACATTGAAAGAGGGCAGTTTAATAAAAAATGTTTAAAGGGCAATTCTATCCATTTTCAACATTTTCTGAGAATGTAAAACACATGTACACTCGTCTGCGTCTGAAAGCGTCTAAAAGAAAACTCATTAACATGGTGAAACACTTCTTGATGACATCATCAAGTTCTGTTTCACCATGTTTATGATTTGTTTCAGACCTCCATTTCTAGGAAACAAACAATGTCCACACAACACACACACATCTCTAAGGTATTATTAATGGCATAATAACATGGTGAAAATGGGTGGAATTCCCCTCTAAACACTGGGAAAATAGATCTGGTATTTTCATCATCTACTATATGACTTGTCCAGGGACGGGAACAGCAGGTTTCAATTGGTAAAGAGAAGAAGATTTGGATGCCATGTGTATTATACCACGGAGTGCGCTTTGTGTTTATTATTATTTTTTGCACATTCTGTCACGAGTCAATCACAACACTTTCGCATCGTTCCCCATGCCAAAACTCTGTTGAGTGGTATAGGTCAACTCCAAGGAGTGTGCACACACGCACATACACGCACACACGCACACACGCACACACACACACACACACACACACACACACACACACACACACACACACACACACACACACACGCACACACAGCACCGCCAGTAGGGAATTTACGGCAAAACCCCCTCGGTGTCGCACGCGAGCAAAACATCTGTTGTTTTACTACCCAGGCCAAACCCCGTTCTGTCGTGGCAAATTATGGAAACGGCAAACGGTGTCACCACCGCCAATCTGACACCAACGTCGCCCGGGTCGGCTTTTCCTGACGACTGCACACGTGTTACTCGTGGGCCAACACATGCACACACACATGCGCACACACACGCACACAAACACACACACAGCACTTATGCGATTCCTCCATCACAATCATTTACCGTACGTGCAGAATGCCAATGACAGTCGCATGCAGAGATGGGGGGGGGGGTTGACAGACAAAGTGGATTATAGGACAGTTCACTTTTGTTTTGTAGGTTCTCAAATTCCTGTGTGTATACAAAACACGTGCGCACACACGTGTTGCGAGCGAGCCCACCGCAGCCTACTAACATCATTCTCTCAATTTCTACTCCATCCAACCCACGCGTCTAAAAATACCAGGTTGAATGGGGGAAAGACAGGGGCGGAATTTATGATAAAGAAAGTCTCCGTGACATGGCCCCGGCGCTGCAATCAATCTCCTCAATCTCTCTCTCCCTCTCTCTCTCTGTTTTCATATCTCCCTGTCCCTCCCTCTTTGTCCTACCTCCATCCTCTCTGTCTAACTCTATCTTGCTTGAGAGCTAGCATATGTCTCCAATCATTTCCTCCCTGGCCCAACCCTCCGTCTCTCTCTCTCTCTCCCTGCCTCCTCCCAGAGACTCCCTCTCCTCTCCCTCCCCTCCGCCCCTCCCTCACCAGTTACTCCTTCATCTCTCCCAGTTTGACTCTCATGCTGCGGCTGGTGCAGTTATCAATCACCGAGAGCCGAAGCCTCCGTCAGGGACGACTGAACCCAGAGGCGGTCTTCTCCCTCCTCTCCTTCTCTCCTCCATCTTCCTCTCTCGCGCTCTCTCTCTTCCTCTCTCTCTCGTTCCTTTAACAAATTTGTTCCAGTTAATAAGCCCTCCCAAATGACCCCCTCCCCCCCTCCTCCCTCCTCCTAATTAAGCACAGGCGGCGTGTAGGGAAATATGATACTTAATTAATGATGAGATAAACTCCCTCTCAAGGCCCTGTCAGGAAAACCGTGACACCATGTTTGGTGGTTTGAGATCAAATTAACACGGCGAGACACAGAAGAGAAATGACAGGTTTTTTTTCCTCTCCTCCTTCGTTCATCTGTCAGAAGAACACTGTATGGATAAAGTTGGATTTTGAAAGCCAATCAATTTGTCTGTATAAGTGGCTTTTTTGTGTTGCCGTCACCAGCCCAGAGCCGTGCCGTCAGTGTGAGACGGAGTGGTGCTATTGCCAGCTAAGTGGATTGACTCGAGCAACATTACATTAAGGGGTATTATTTTGCAGCGTGGATACTTTTTGAGTCAGTACTGCTGTATGAGGCCGAGGCATGGACACGGAGTCTACACAAGAGTCTGGGACGTGTGGAGCACCGGCTGGGTGTTTTAGAGAAGGTAGAAGAGTCTAGGAGGTGGGAAGTGGCATACAGGGTGTTTAGAGAAGGGAGAAGAGTCTGGGATTTGTAGAGAGTCATTTAGGGTGTTTTAGAGAAGGGAGAAGAGTCTGAGATGTGTGGAGCGTCGTCTAGGGTGTTTTAGAGACAGAAGAATAGTCTGGGACGTGTGGTGCGTAGTCTTGGGTGTTTTAGAATAGGGAGAGGAGTCTGGGATGTGTAGAGTGGCATCCAGGGTGTTTTAGAGAAACAGCACTAGGTGTCATGGACGGACTGCATCAGAGATGTGGACCTCTATGGGGATCTACCACGGTTTCCGGACAAAGTCAGAATGAGAGGGATGAGGCACACAGAACTTGAAGCAAGTAAATTGACTACATGGGAGCCAACCCAGGGCAAGGCCAGGAGTTGAAAGAAGCACACTACCTATGTAGATACTGTATACTGTGGCATGACAGCTTAGCAGTGAGTGCAGAGCTCAATAACCTGAATACAAAGGAATACCAAAACAATCTGAAAACCAAACTCCAAAAACAATCCCAAAACCAAACTCCAAAAACAATCCCAAACAAGAGCTCAATTCCAATGTAAATAGACTGTATATATTTTTTCCAATTGGCTCTAAGGTGCATGGGTCAATGTTGTTTATGATAATATAAAAGGACCGCCCAATGTTGTTTTTGACAGTGAAAAGATAAGAAGTTTCGGTTTGGTTGTTCACAAGACCATAGAGTTATACACTCCCTCACCAAACACACCTGCACTCACAGATTCTTGGACATATTGTGTCAAACACACGTCTGCACATATAGGAATGCGCAATGCAGTATAGTGACAATAGACAAGAGAGTTTCATGATTATTTGGTATGCACACATGCTGTCTTCAGATGCCCCAAAATACATAGATTTTTGTATGGCAATACAGTATACTGTATATAAGTCACTAAAAACAAAAGAGTACATCTGATGTTTACTTGTTTGATTTGTTTGTTCATCAAATGGTACAGATAGAATAAAAGCTTGCAGTACAGCAATCATGGGCATAAAGCAAATAGCATGTTTCATGGGAAAACAATTTACATAGTCAAATCCATGACACCAAAGAGCCTGCGTCGGCCATCAGAGGCTCTTTTGACAAGGCCCTGTGAAAAAAAGAAAAGTAAAAGACACTTACTGACAATTTATTCCCTCTCATCTCGTCGCGTTTTACAACAAACTCTCGATTTCTTTAATCGTGTTCAACATCCCATTCTTTCATTACGTTTTAACGAGCGTTAATTAATGGCTGACACGACCAATCACGCTTTAATAATGCATGGATAATGTTTTGTCCGGGAACATATGGCGCGTGTTATTAATATTCAACGTCAGTTGTCACATCGTGCTTGACAGCCTCTTTCAGAAATAGGCCATTTTGATGTGCGCGCCACGGAGATGTGAGCGAAAAACAGTCGGAGCTTCCTTTTGAGCGGGTTCCTTCGCTCGCGGGATGCTTTTCTGCCGGGCTTGTGCCAAGCCAGCGCCTCGTTTTCACGGGCTGGCATGCGGTAGAAGAGGACCCGTTCACGACTTCATCTCGGTGTGCAACATTCCAGACACATTTTCAGACTGACAAGAGTGTGCTTGACAGCGGAAAGAGGAAGAAGAAGAAGTTCCAGGATGCGCTCCAAGTGTGGGATAACGTCTGAGAGTGTGTGTGTGTGTGTGTGTGTGTGTGTGTGTGTGTGTGTGTGTGTGTGTGTGTGTGTGTGTGTGTGTGTGTGTGTGTATGCACACCTATCAACTACATGCTTGTGTTTGTGTGTGTGCGGGAGTAGCGCTGCTCCCCTTCGGATTCTCGGTGACACTGACTGAAGCGTCCTGGAGACATCCCGCCACATACTGCTGTTTATGAGCTCAAAACGCGGAGACGAAGTGAGCCGTCCTACTGCCAAGAGCATCCATTCCCTTCCACCCAGTCCCCTGCTACCACTCACCTACTATATGTGAGTGTGATGTACTGTAGCAGTGCATTCTAAAATGTCAAGTGATTGAGGTTGACTGTGTGCAATGTGGGAAAAAAAAACATATTGTATATGATGGAGACAGATGCAGAAAGCACTTCTGCCAGATAAATGGCCAGACATTGTCTACTACATTAGGTGCCATCCGTTGGTCCCTTGGGACACTCCGTCTTCCAAAATAATCTCCATGAATTCAAGGCTTCATTGGGTGTGTAATAGATGGAAAATATGTCTGTTGTGTGGGTGAACTAATCCTTTAAATGTGACAATTCACCATCTATGCAAAAAAAGATTTAGCTTTTTTCCCTGGGCGTTTTAGATATTTTAGATTCAAGGAATGAGCTCAGTCACCACCTGACCTGGACTACATGTTCTCTCTGAAGACTTCACCCTATCCACAAGGAGGAGCAGTGCACCAAAGCATTATAGGAATTATAGTACAGGAAGGAAGACGGCATGGGACTCATTGCTAATATCATCTAAAACAAATATATTACATGGACAAAGAACCCATGAATGATCTTTTAAATGTATTTAACATTGTTGTTTGCATAAAGGGTGAGTAGTCCCTTTCAAGTCTTGCTGCCTCACTTCAAGACAAACTTCCAAAACCCTTCAGTAAGTTACACAGAGGATATGCCATTTCCAGCATCTGCATCTCACACAATAATCTCAGGAAACACAATGCTTCCCTCAAGTCAGACAATGTTACTGTAGACGCGACCACACTGCAGTAAAGAGCACGTACAAATCAAAACAGATGAGAAAGAAAGAGACAAACCAAAAACATGTTTGCATACAGCATTCTGTCACAAGCTCAATGTGCATCCATGAATGCACAAGCCAAAATGACAACAATGTCAAGCAACTGCAACAAAATAAATAGATGAACTTTGGCCATCTCGCATGGTGCTGTAATATACTGTAATATACTGTATATATTTTGTATATATTTGTATTGTATATATTTTTTCCAGACCGTATACATAACTATTCCATTGCACATGGCATTTGCACATGCCCACATCTCCTTTAATAGTCTGTAGGCTACTTGTGCGTGTTGTTGTTGAACTGAACACATGCAGGCTATACATGCAGTAGGCTCCTTTCAAGTACAATACATGCCATTTGAGGGAAGTAACCACATGAAGTACTTTGCTGGCTATACTTTCATGGCAAGCGGTCAGTGTAACATCAGTGGCACGACAGGCCTTGAAATCAATGTGCTCAGACACTACCGTCATTATCATCATTGGAACAAGGTGATTAAAGGCCCCATTCTTCCTATCCCCCATACCACTACGGTATCAGTTATATCTTGTAGTTACAGAAGGTGAGCTAATTTATTTTATTATTATTTTTGTTTGAGTATATATATATATAGTACATGTATGTGCTGCTAGAGCACGCCACTGATAATGCATGTTGTATTAGTCTAATTAATCTCCTAACATCTCCTCCAGTATAATAATGATTTCTGTTTGGTTGGTTAATGTCTTTTTGATTCTTTCCCATTGGGGTAACCTTTTTGTATATATAGGTTTAAAGACATTACCCAGAATGCATTTCAAACAGAACCTTTCAGAGTTTCTAGCTCACGCATCACAAAGTGTCTTTACAGTAATGTTTAGCACAAGATAGATGTGACAAACGTGATAAAAGGCTGTCACACAAATAGTTTTCATGTCGATGATGTCTTGATGATGACAACCAGGCCATTATTTTAGCTCTGGTCTACATAATCATCTTGAAATTAAATTTACATTGACTACTTTGAAAAGTGCATAGTGAGCCATTTAAATCCCTGTGGATGATGATGATGATGGGGAAATAAATAAGCCAAAACTATCCGGTCCATAAAAACAACAACCAGTGCAATGCATGTGACATATTTACCATAACAGCCATTCTGAACTTTGGTCTGAAAATGAAACAACCGACCATAAAATAAAATGTTTGTTCCAGCGACGCTCCTTTGAAGTTGGATTTGTTTTTGCTCTTTAATGATTTCTCTTATCTGACGATGATGGAAGCCGTGCTGACACTTGCTTTTGCTTCATCAAGTTCCGCCGCACAATTACATGAATTTACTTTCAATAAATTACCATCTTTGCATACATCAGTCAAATCATCCAGCTGAGGCGTTCGCAAAACAATATGCATTATTAATTTCATTGTCAGTGTTTATTTGGTTAACTTGTAACCGACTTGGACAGCCCGTTGCCTTGATGATGCATTTAAAAGCATCAGGGTCGGCGCTTTAAAAGGGAATCAGGAGATGACACGCTTTCACCCAACACAACCCCCCCCCCCCCCCACACACACACACACACACCCCACACCACACACACTAAGGACAGAGAAGGAAGGCCGCCTGAACTCTAAAAACACCAATTCAATTCTCACAAGACCCATTAAAATGGGCACCAGGAAAAACAATATCACTAATAATAGTGCAGCTGTCAGGTCATTTGCCACCCATTGCCTCTGCCTAGAGCTGGGGCCTGTCATGTAGTGTTTGGCCCAATGTGAACTTATATGGGTGCATCTGTACACCACATAACTTGACATCTCTGTGCATCTAAAACAGTTTACATCGGGTATCGGTGTTGGCTGCCAATCGATGAGTATCTGTATTCACCGACACACCTCTGATATCTTACATAGGCTATTTAATGTTTACATAAAATTGTCATTTAATTGTCAAAAGGGAATTTAATATATCAGAACAGACTAAATCAATATCGGTGCATCCTATGTCGAACATGGACATATCTGCCCGATTGGTTAGCTCCCCCTTCAGACAAGAGTGCTGTGTTTCCTCATACGAGATATGGTTATGAGTACATGGAAGAGCATTGGAGAAAATTGTTATTTTGAGGGTCGACTTGGCACCTTTTTGGCACATTTTGTTACCCCCCTTTGGCGTGTTGCCCTATAGCGCATATTGACAATCACACGCGTCGTCATGTCAAACAAATCAGTCACAGAGATGCCGTGGACCGAATGAGGACATTCTCTTCAGATAGGTGTGACATGGATACAGCACTACGCAAGGGAATTCTACTCTATTAACACCTTTACAGTTTTCCCACGCGAAAAAGCGTGATGTAATATTCTGTCCCCTGTTTCCCACGCGAAAACGCGTGTTGTACTTTTTTAATCTATAAGCATAGATTAACTTGCAGACTATCATGCCATGTAGTCACTTAGGGGTTAATGTCACTAAAATAGCCGAAAAAACACTGGCGCATGTGATGTGGTATCAGTCCGCCCCATAGAGAGCCATTAGTTTGGTTGGTGTTGTTGTTGTTGTGCCATGTGGCTACAGAACAATGCTAAAGGGACTCACCGCTCTTCTCCTTCGTTGCATGCATTGGGCGCACGTGAGTGTGTGTGTGTGTGTGTGTGTGTGTGTGTCGTGACGCTTTCTCTTTCTCTTCTCCTCTCTTCTCTGTGTGTGTGTGTGTGTGGAGGGGGGGGGGGGATCTGGGATCGTGTTTCTGTTCAGTCAAAAGCAAACGATGATGGATAGGTCAGCTTTTTCATGCATGCTACCTTTAGATGGCGCCATCTCCACACTGGAACATGTCAGAAAGTTTGTCTTTTTTTTTTTTAAATTGTAGCCAACCACCTGATCTTTAAAATGGTATAGGCATATGGGCATCTACTTGAAGCAGAAAAAAGTTATATGAAAGATAAAACTTTAAACCTGATTATTTCATAACTAGTCCTGGAGGAAACGCCAGTGTGAACAACAGGGCCCTTTTGTACAATTTATATAAAAAAAAGAAAACATATTATCGAGTTGGGCTATTTTTTCCCTTAAAGTGGACACCTCAAGCTGTCTTTGGATACCATTGGTTTGCACAAATTCATAACAGAGGATTTTCTATAAATCATTTTGTTACTATTGAGCCCAATGGGAACAAGACTAGCTTTTTGCCTGATCAGTTAAGGAGTTAATGACAGTCTTCAGGCTTTTAGCACAGGATATCCGCATCAAACATGTACCTTCAGAAATGCATTGTGTCATTGGTACAGGCAGACACATATACAGTATGAATTGTTAAGGATATGTAAAGGTACAGCAGTATAACAGCAGGACTCTGAGGAGCAGCAGGGGCACCCTAAATAAACACGTCTGCCAATGTCTGGTGCAGAGCAGGGAGAAGTGGAACATGGTGAAGGCTAATCAGAGCCAAGAAAAGTGCCTTCCATAAGTGACACGGAGGAGCCCCCCCTCCCTCCACACCCACAACCTCAGCCCAGGGGGTTCCTGGAGGGCGCCACCGTGGCAGCTCTCATCCACCATCAAACCAACGTTCCATGAAGACAGCTCCTAGCCATTCCCAGCGCAAAAAAATAAGTCTTGCTCTGGTAGCGAGAAGAAGCAGAGCGAAAGAAGCAGGAAACGAAATGAGTGAGAGAAGGCGGGAGGGAGGGGGAGGGGCGCCGCACCTTGCAAACATTTTGGTTAATTATGCATTATGGCTGTCCTTCATAGATTTAATTACCAAAAGCTGCGAGGCAACGTGGTGCCTGTTATTTGCATACATGCATGTTGCATACATACGACGTGGTGCTACGTGGGTGAAAAAGAGACACGTCTTGATGTACAGCCGGGTGGATTTTCAATTAGTGATTTTCAGATGTGGGAGATGTTGCTAATCAAGGCGGTAGCATGTGCGGTAAAACCATGTGATGTGTGTGTGTGTGTGTGTGTGTGTGTGTGTGTGTGAGTTCGGGGGGCATTGCCGATAAACATCAGTGCCAACAAGGCAGAAGTGACAAGTTATTGACAATGTGCAGCTTTTCAAGTTTCCTGGCTATGTGCATAGGCCACGCTGAAAGACAGTAACTTCGGATTTAATTTGGGGGGTTTGGCGGGGTGTCAAGTAACCTGTTTATGTATCGTATTTGTGAAAGCCGACTTTGCCAAGAGCTTCTTTTGCGTTGAAATTTGTTTCCCCACACAAACTTGTGAAATATCCGATTCCATATCCACACAAATAAATATTGACTCAAAAAATTATGGTATGAAATTGTCCCATAAATCATCCCATTTAAAAGATTTAAAAAGAAAAAAATCACACCTATGTGGTCTCTGGGGTGTCCACCCAAACTTCGAGACCCACAGGAACGTGCCCAGCCGTGTGCCAGGCCAAGTTGACACATTCGGGAGAGAGAAACAAGTGACCAGGTCTGTTGAGAAGATCAAAGTGCCAAGTAGCAGCATCCTCTTATAAGAGAAGACCTGGCATTTTGGTGCTGGGGATGCAGGCAGGCAGGCTGCCATCAATACATGTATACAGTATTTGTCATGTTTTTATGTGGGCACCCCCACCAATTCACTAAGTATGCCTGTTTTGCCTGGTGGGTGGTGATGAATGGAGATCCACCTGAACTGAAGCCACACCCACAGCTTTAGTTGTATGATAAAGGGGGAGGAGTTAGGGGAGGGGCTGATAATATGATGTCACTATATTACTGCTTATTTCATTGGCAGGTTTGACTGGAAACATTTCAGCCCAAAGGAAGAAACCTTAAACACAAAGGGAATACAACATTGCATATAAAAACATACCAAGGGGTCTAAGTAAGTACCCTCGCCTCTACCAAATTGGAAAAAATACAAAAATCATGGCACTCCATCTTTAATCTGCATCATGGCACTCCATCTTTAATCTGCATCAATAAGTGTGTAACGTTGTCAATGTGGGCTCTGCACACCCTCAGGTCACTGACATGGATATTAAACAAGGTGTCGCACTAAATGATTGATAATTTCAAGCAAATGGACCCATACGGTTTAACACTGGAGGATTTTCCAGAAATGAATAACTGGAACAAATCTAAAACCAGTGCCAAACCGTGTCAAATGTTGCTTCGACGCGACCCAGCACATTTCATATCACCTTTCAGTGTGCGTTTGCATCCATTTTCTGATTCACCTGAGACTGCGGGCCTTTTATGCATAGCAGAGTGAGGTTTGAATGCAACGTACGGCACGCACACATACACACTCACACACACAGAAGAACAGCCTCAGGAGAGCTTGAACTCTGGCTCCTCTCCTGCTTTATCTGCCAGGCCTAATGATGGCATCCACCTGCTGTTTTATGACCACAGCTGGAGCAGCTACAGCTCCTATTTGGCCTAGAGCACGAACCCACACACACACACACACACACACACACACACACACACACACACACACACACACACACACACACACACACACACACACACACACACACACACACACACACACACACACACACACACACACACACACACACACACACACACACACACACACACACACACACACAGGCTGTCAGTCCTTCTTTCCCTCTCCGCTCCATCCGTCTCCCTCTCCCCCCTCCTCCCTTTTGCTCTACCAGTCTCTATACATTATCCTTCTATCTCATCCATCCACCCACACCCCAAACTGCTTTCTACATCCACTGTTCTTTCCCATCCATCTCACCATCCCACCAGCCCCATCTCTCTCTCTCTCCTCTCTCTCATTCTCCACTTCTTTCTCTTTGTGGCTCATTGCCCTGATGCACTTTTTATGGTCAACACCCATGAGCGTCTCATCTGAACCCGGGTCTGGCCTCATATGTGTTTCAGTTGATAAGGAAGGAGGAGGAGGAGGAGAAGGGCCCAGGAGGGCCCACAGCCAGCCAAACATCAGAGCAATATGTCTCACAGCTGCCTGATGACCTCGGCTATTCAACCTTGCAGGGCCTCCTGACGGGGAATCTCTGTCCTCCAGGGGTTGCAACATTAAAGTGACATTTCCTTTCAGTGCCGGCAACATTTTCAGCCATTTTGGCACACATCTCTCCCCACTCCCTCCCCTCCGTCGTATGACTTCAGGAACGGTGTGAGCTATCAATATAATATCTCTTCTCCTGGGAATCTTCCAACCCGTGATCTCGCTCGAGTTACTATTCTGAAAGGGGGCAATTTTGTGTTCTGTGAACTAGTCCGGAGTGTTGTAACGATGACAGCATAAAAACCCTCAGAAATGCCAGAGCGGTGTTGGAGGAGTTGTGCGGCGTTTGCACGCGCTCCACGGATCCATATAAAGTCGCTCTCGATTAAACCGAAAAACACGGCTTTTCGATCCGGACATGTGGTTCTCTTCATCTCACGCCTTTTTAGAAAAATATAGAACTGAATGAAAACTTATGTTGCTGAACTTGATCGTTAGAACGGTGCCAGGCTTCAACGTTTTTAAATTGCCGAGGAGCAATTAGATCCAAGGCCTGGGTTTCAGGTTGATGATCGCCGATCAATATGCATTTGTGTAACGATGCTTCACGGCCAATCAAGTCAAGTCTGTCTTGTTCCTTCGAAAAAGGATTTCATCGCCTCTCCCTCATTACAAACCATCCCCCCGATATATCAGCTTGAGTCCAGTCATGAAAACCCTCAGCACTGATGCTGACCAGACTTTATAAAAGATGGGTGATCCCAGAGGAAACCTCACAGCAGGTGTTTTCTAGACATCCTTCTTGACTGACTTGACTGAGGAAAAGATTGGAGTTTGGACTAAAAATAGGGGCAACAAATCATTTCTGGGAGACAAGATGAAATTACGGCAACAGCGGCCGGGGATGGGGGGTGGTGGGGGGGGGTTGGCGGATAGGGAAAAACATGATGATCGCGAGCTCAGGCCCGTCAAAAGCCCGAGACAAGTCCTCGGAGAGAGGCGCCGCGCTTGACAACATGTCAATATAATTTTGAGTGCTTCTCTTGCGAGGCGCAGCTCTCAGGGACATATCATTTACTCTAACAGCTTTACACCGAAAAACAGACAGCGAACATTTGACGGGAGAAAGCGGTAGGAAAATCCAACGCAGTTGATCTCTGAGACCGCGGGAAGGCTTTTCTTCCCCCCCCCCCCCCTCCCTTTTTTTTAAAAGAGAAGACAACACTTCTTTGTTGATCACTGTCAGCGCGTTTACCGGACCAGACGGTGTTGTCTAAGTTTCGGCGGCGCGGCTCTCCCCTCCCCGCGTCTCTGTCGGGAGATCTAACGCTCCTTCGCCGGAAAGAGAAATCGCTCTCCTTCAGTTTAGCCCCTGGTTCGGGCTGCCTCTTAAATCTGTCACTCAGCCCCGCACCTCAGAAGCCTGACAGGATGATTGAATACAAACCCATATTAACAGTGACAACTTCAGCTGCGGCTAAGTAGACCTGAGCAAACAGAACACTCTGGGCTGGCAGTCACACACACACACACACACACACACACACACACACACACACACACACACACACACACACACACACACACACACACACACACACACACACACACACACACACACACACACACACACACACACACACACACACACACACACACACACACACACACACACACACACACACACACACACACACACACACACCACAGACACATCTCTCTCTACTCTCTCTCTAGTCACTTTGCAGACGAGTGGGAAAAAGGGAGAGGAGCCGTCGAACAAAGACATGGGCAAGGTTTTATGTATGTATAATAATACATGGATCAGATAATAATGGTGGCGTTATATTTTCCCATGGCAATGCAAGGCCTAGTGAGAGAGGGAGAGAGAGCGGGGGAGGGGGGGGGGGGGGGGGGGGGGATTGAGGAGGAGGTGGCAAACACGAAAGACCGCTTTATTTGGAGGAACCGGGCATTAGTCGAATATTCATATGCATATTATTGGCACGCACAGGTCTTGCAGATTTCCATATTTAGCCACGCACCCTTAGGTGCATCTCGCATCTCTCTGGGGGCGACAGCCAAACCCGGGAGTGGTGATTCGTCCCGGAGGCTATTACGCACACACTGAATAAACATGAGTCTAGTACACCTCCCTTCCAACGCACTTGTAACGGGTCAGAGGTCATATTTACAGGAACGGCAAACCCACTTACAATCAAACGGTCGTTTGAGAACAGACCCGCATTCTAAGCAGCCTCGACTTGCCAATAATAAAAACAAAAAAACAAATCCAAAGTCATGCATTTAAAAAACAAATCCTCGTGTGCATTCGATGAACTGGTGTTAAATCGTATGCTTAAATTCCGTCTACGGAGCGTTGTCATTATTGGCTGCCGTCAGTCTCACTGTAAAATGGAACAGATTTTTGTTTTCTTTTGTCTCTGTTGAGAATCAAAAACAATCCCAGATCTGCTTGTGGAAATGAGCGCCATTTGCATGTGTGTACTTAGCACACCAAAAAACTTCAATTAGCTGCACGCACGTACAACAGTAACGAGGCGCGCATTTGACTTCTCAAGTGTTTTGTATTGGTCCTTGAGGAAAATACTTTAATCTGTGCCACGTGAGTGTCCTTGTCGAGAGAAAAATCAAATGTTTTTTCTCCCACAAAAGTTAATCATCCTGTTTAGAATGCAAGACGATTCTTTGTTCTAAAGCAGACCGAGGACAAATGATGATTTTAGAAGGGCTGGGGGTGATAGTTGAAGCACACGCCACAGTCCTCCACTCCTCCAGAATGCGTAAATACAGTATTGTCCCAAATGTAAGACGCTCTGGTTATAAGATGACTGCCATTTGTGGGAAAAGAACTTTGAATGTCAACTAGTATAACCCCTGAATATAATACAACCTCCTTTTTTGGGCTATTTCAATTGAAGAAAAAAAGTCTTATATTCAGGCCAATACAGTAATGAATCACTTGAGGTGGATTAAGAATACTATGGGTAAGCTCGAGATCCCAAAATATCCGAGGACCGGACTGACCCATAGCCGGTTCTGGTTATGTTTACAAGAAGTGACATCCGGGTACGTTAGGGCCGGTTCCGGGATGTCTCAGGTACATTCGGGCCGATTCTGGAGTGTCTCGAACCTCGAAACCCGAGCTGACCCGGTGATTGGCCGAGACAGATGTCAATCACCCCCCATTTTTCTCCTCTGGCCAGTGAGAGGCGAGCCT
The DNA here is from genome assembly GCA_039105355.1 of Benthosema pterotum. Taxonomy (NCBI): domain Eukaryota; kingdom Metazoa; phylum Chordata; class Actinopteri; order Myctophiformes; family Myctophidae; genus Benthosema; species Benthosema pterotum. The sequence continues at coordinate 26,241,560 of CM076970.1, read as the reverse complement.
TGAGTCATGTGACTTCAATAAGGAAGTAAAACTACAGTAGTACTAGAGTAACACAATGGAAAAGTACTACTGCGACAAACAAGATTACACCAACCAAAACTGCATGGATTATTTTTGTATATAAATGGTCCACGATGCTCAACAGCCTAGGATTATACATTTCACGTCAGTGGCCATGGCATGTATCGGACGGCTGCAGTGTGCTGCAACACCACCAACTGTGGACAGCATTTAGGCAGGTCAATAATATGTATATAAAATGTTTAATAATAATGGTTTAACTACTTTTCTTAGGTCGTGGACACCTTAAACTAAACACAACCCCATCTCTAACAATAAGCCCTAAACATAACCACATGCACGGAGCAGTGCTGAACTACAAACCCTATCTGAGCCTAAACATAACTGCAAGCACATAGCAGTGCACGTTCACCAACCTGGTTGTCCCATGGCCCCCCCCCCCCCCCCCCCCCCCCCCCCTAGAAGCTATAGTTCAAGACCTCGTGACCATCTTGCTGTGATCGGCTAAAATGCCATCTCACATTCCACAACCCCCCACACACACAGACGCGCACACACACACACACACTAGCACTGCCTTGTCATGAGCAAACAACAAAACTCCTGGAAAGTCAGCAGGGCAAAGCAAATATCTGTCTCCAGGGAAACAGCTATACAGCATCAAAGCAGAAGCGATGTAGAGGGTGAAAAAGAAAAAAATACTGTACATAGATTTGATTTTCAGCTAAAAAGTTACCTATATTACTTTTAACATTCTTCATGTACAAGACAACAGTGTGCCACAGAGCATTTTTAAGCTTGTAGATCAGCTTTTTTTCATCACAAAGGTTATAATATGCATTCCTAAGCAGCCTGGTAGGCAGATACTACAAAATGTAATTGTAATTTCCATGCCACTGAATGTTGACTTGCAGCATAATAGTATCCCTGTGAGAGAGCCTGTTGACCCTTGGCAATTAGTCACAAGCTGACTGTAAGCTTATAGATTTTGCTACTTTTGCCAAATGTTTGCATATTTATGACATGCCTGGGAATAGGGATGACGGAGTTCATGTGGTTAAACTCAATCCGTAGCTTTTTTTCCCCCTCTTATATTCTCCAAAATGCGAAGCAATCGGTATAACCTAAACATGTTATTCCTTACACTGTCATTTTTCATCGGAAAACTCCCTTCCTCCGCTCGCCAATTAAGGAATAGAAAAGCAAATTTGTCTTTAGACATTCAGTCTGAATTCCGCTCCACCGTCGCCCTACTAAATCATTCAAGAGCACTGTGCTTCTCATTAGCCCGCTTAGCAAAACTTCCTCTGAAATCAAATAAATCAGCGCCCGGGAATAGAAATTAAAGTCCTGCCTGTGAGCTCTCGGGAAGGTTTTTACTTTCTCTCTCCATCTCTTTCTCTTATAAGAAAGAAAAAAAAAAGACTCACAGTTAAGATTTAAAGCACTGCAGTCCTGAAGGCAGGCTTATAACTTCACCCTGGGGTTTCCTCGTACAGTGAAGGGTAACCTGAATGCTACCCGGTGCTATCTGTGACAGTCGTTGCTTCAACATGCTGCGGCTCAAGCTATATTAAAAGTCAGCCACGTCCCCACTTGAGACAAACTTTTTCTCCTATTGCGACAAATCAACAGTTGTACTGTACACGTACTGTAATCAATCAGTACGGATGTAGACACTAGAGAAAACGGTTCTAATTTCAACGGCTCTACGACTGGAAAACTTAAGGGTAAAGTTATGCAGTCCGTAACTTCTTTTTTTAAATTATGTCGTACCTGGGATTTGAACCCAGGTTTACCCCCTGCTGGCACGAGGAATAGGACAGAGGTGGTGATGTATGAGTCCTCCCGGTGGGGGCTCCCCAACTGGCAGATGAGCCAGTAGGAGGCTACTAAATCACATAACTAGAGAACAGTTCGCCCCATGACTTCACATTGCGGTGCAGTAGAGCAGGGCACTGGTCTAGTAACGGTAATTATATCACAGGTTGTTTTGAGGAACTAACCTGATTGGTTGAAACAGGTCACAGCTAATCAACATACTTTAACCACCACACAGGTCACAGCTAATCAATATAAAGATATCAGCTGGTGTTCTTCTCAACAGACTGGGTGGCTAGTTTCTTTGGGGACATTTGTGGTGGTCATAATGACTATGACTTTTGACTAATGACTTTTAAGGATTAACTGTTGTATAACTGGAATATTACACTTGTGGGTGTGGTTTAACGTGATTCTGGGCACTTCAGTGATGTTTGCGGAACTCGTCTCGCTCCTTCCTGACCACATCGCCAAAAATCACCCTCTCCTGTAACATTGCTTAAAGGAGTGCTTCGCCAGTACGGAATGCCTTTAAATGCTGTACAAGGGCATCGAAATATGTGGAAAAAATATATACATCTAACAAAAAAGCCATACGGTGGCGCCAGAGAAAGTATATTCTGTGCATGCCTTGCTGCTCTCCTCTGCCTCCTTTAGTGTTCAGTGCTCTGGGAAACGTTTACCACCTCCGTCACAATTAGGGCAGTGACGTAGGTGGTAAACCCCCTCCTCTGGTGTTCCACTACAGCATGCGCTGAGACACGGACACAGAGGCACGGATGCACGATAGTATAACCATACAGACAAGGTTTAATTTCGGCAAAGTATCCCTTTAAAATCAATAATGCTGTAAAATAATAATTCCTCATAAACCACCCCTAGTATTTCTACTCTCTATTGTACTGTGTAGAGGGAATTAGTCACCAAGCATAGGCACCTGGCGGATCCCAACCACCAACAATTTACAATTAAGTCATTTACAGAACACTTAATCCAGAGCGGCCAGTCCATGTGCACATGCACATGCTCTACTACAGTGACAAAAAGTGCAACAGGCCAACAGTGTGTGCACCGCGGCCCGCCCCTCAATCGATCATGATTGGAAGAAGGCCTCTCTCATCCTTTTTTTTAACCATGGGGGACAGGGAGGAACTCCTTGTATGGTTAGCACACTCTACAAAAGGGCGGATTATCAAAAAGGAAGAAAAAACATTTGAATCAAAAGCACTGGTTAAAATACTTTAACTTCAGATTGCAGATTAAAACTGTCTGTGTTTCAGAGACAGGATCAAGTCACAACAAGAGGCAGTCATAGATCAGGAGGGAAGAAAGCCCCTGTAAGATGGTAAGATGGCCACTGCTCTGTAATCACTGAGCCAAAACTCTGGATGTCCTGTCAGCGAGAGGAGCACTCATCTGTGTGGATAAAGCCCTGAATCATCAGAAAAAAAGCCCAAAAACTTTCCAGGTACTGCATCATGAAAGCATGGGAACAAAAGCCTATACAGAAATTAGAAGTGGCCATCAGAAAAGTAAGGGAAACACTGTCATCCATGTCATCCAACCTAAATCTGTTCTGAACATATAGTGTAATTTCTATGAAATTCGTTAATAGTTTTTCTGAGCACTTTTTTTTTGTAATTTTGTATTAATATCCATTTAGGTTTTCTGAGCACAATTGCACACAACAAACATGAACTTAACATTCAGTAAATGGGTTCTGCAGATTTCTGGATCAAACATGCTCTAATTTCCTTGCTGTTTGTGATGTCACATCATGCAAATCCCCCAATAAATTTCCCAGCGGATGTCACTGTTTGCATTGTGGTGCATCTTTTCACTGCAGTTCAAAAGACTTCCAACCCCCAGACAAAACTCTGATGGTTCAAAGTTTGTTTTTTTTTGTAATTGAGTTCATAAAACCTAAAAGTACAACTGAATGTCACAAAACCTTTAACTCTTAACTGATTTAGGCTGATAACTGCCTTTTATGCACACGTTTTCAGCTCACTCCCATCCCTCCGCACACGCACACACCAGCAGAAGGACAGTGGTTTAATGCATGCCAACGTGTGTATGTCTCTAAGTTGTGTGTGTGTGTGTGTGTGTGTGTGTGTGTGTGTGTGTGTGTGTGTGTGTGTGTGTGTGTGTGTGTGTGTGTCCATCCGGGCGGGGGGTTGTTGTTTATGGAGGCCGATGGCTGGCCGCTGAGAGGCGGCGCTCACTCGGGACCGGGCCAGTCAAATCTCGTCAGCGCCCGGATGACTAGATGAAACAGCCTCGTTCAAGGGCCATCCACACAGGTTTACGTTTCAAAAAGACAAGCACAGCATGCGGCCCCTGGAGAGACCCTGCTGCCCATGGGCCCTCCGCTTCACACAAAAAGAATGAGATAGGTGAGATAGATAGATGTAATGCAAAAGAGAAAAGGAAAAAAAAGATGTTTTATTTAGCATGTTTACTCCATTAGAGCTGATTAATCACACCTTCAAAGTAAATACAAATTAAACCGCCAAAGTTAAAGTCCTTGGAGAATTGATTTGTTGACATGTCTTTTTTTTCTTTTTGCAGGGAGAGACTTTGATTTCTTTTCACCTTTATATATTTAACCCCCGTTTTGTTGAGGTGATAATTAAAGCCCCCGCTCGTAATTGCCGCAATCAGAAAGAGCAACACTCAATCAGCTTTAATTAAGCTTCGCCAAGGCATGAAAAAGTAAAGCACAATTATGCAGCCACTTATTATATAAAGATTATTTCAAGGCTATTGGTGCTCTGTTTAGCAGAAGAGACAGGGACCAGCCAGGTGACATCACCACTAAAGATAAACCACATGCAGAATGATTTGCATCTGATTTTTTTTAATTGTATCAAGAGCTGAGTTTAACTAAATTGTATTATTAGAATTACATGATCAGATGGAAGCAAATGGTAAGGGTCCATTGTTTCCAAGTACACTCAAACAAAGACCTGAAAAGTGTAAGGAAAAATACCTATTGTTATACGGTAAGAAATAACAATAAAGATATACAACAAGATATACACCTATACAACTATTGTGCAACACCACAGCTACCAGGTTATTCCCTCCTCAAAAACGGTGGTCAAAGCCTTCAACCGTTCCTAGTCGTATCAATCATTTAGCTGGAGACCTCATGGAACCCTCTCAAGGACCCGGAACCCCGCTTTGAGAACCTAGGACACACAAGCGGTACTAGACTAGTGTCTTTTGTGAATGGCATGCCATTTACTCATAAGAGGTCGAGAGATGTGGACAGTACTCATGCAGCATGTAACAGTTGCAGCAGCACACACAGACGATGCATATGGCATTGTTCAGACAAAAATCAATCATTTGCGGTGATACTAATTTGAACTAAGCTCGAGTGATCCAACCTTCAACATTTGAATAAATGGCAGTTAGGGAGTGTTGTTTGTTTTTGTGCTTGTCCATACACAGACACCATGGGTTTAGAAAATGTAACTACTGGCAATTACTAAAAGGATGTACAGAGCATAGACGGTAGAGCGAGACAGCTGAGGTGGAGGGGTTTATATTTTATGGTGAGGCCAAAACAGGGGGCTGTGGAGGAAGAGGGAAACATACAGTATAATTTTAAGATGATATTTTTTGCAATGGTGTTCCAAATGCAAGCTACAGTCATTGCAACCAGTATTTTAGTATTAAAACAAATACAACAAGGACGTGACCTCCGTGTACTCCGATAGCAATTACGTCTCAACGGATCCATTGTCACTCTGTATTTTTAGTTACTGACAATTTGAAATGCATTTCCAAAAGAAATTCATTCTCATTTCTGTTAAATCGGGCAAAAAAAAAAAAAAAACAACAACCCGCAGACTATATCATTTTCAGCATTGGGAAGGCATTAATAGGCGGTTACTCATGTGTGTTAAATACGTCCAACTTCAGAGGAACTTTTTAAGAGCTAAAAAAGCGTAACGTGGTGAAGGGGTCCCTTGTCGGGCTCGCCATTAAAATATCACCTAATTAACATGAGTGACTGGCACACACAACACAATACAGCAACAGCAGCAGCACCACCAACCCGTTTCTTTTTTTTTTTTAAGCAGACAACCCCTCCAACATCATCAAATGCAGCCCCCCATTTAAATTGCAGAACACTTTGGCGAGAGATTCCTCAAGAGGCCACGGGAATAACTTTAAGTGTCCGCCATTAAGCCGGTTAATAAATATATAAATTAAATAGGCTGCGATGCAAATAAGGGTTAGGATGAGACTACTTTGAGACGACTTTGTGATGCAGCAGCGATTCATCACTGGGGCTGAGGATGCACCCGGCGCTGTCCTTAGCTTATTCTAATGAAGCCCCCGTATGCAAATCAGTCTGCCCTTTTCTCTTCAGCTTTTTTTCAACCACTATGTTTATATTTGACTGTGGGAAAGAGTGTGTGTGTGTGTGTGTGTGTGTGTGTGTGTGTGTGTGTGTGTGTGTGTGTGTGTGTGTGTGTGTGTGTGTGTGTGTGTGTGTGTGTGTGTGCGCGCGCACATGTTTGGTAGTAGTTTTAGAGCCAAAAAACGCCCTCGGAATTGACACAATTCTGCATAAGAGGGAGGGAAAGTGATATTATTTGCGGAACCTACTGTACTAGTTACCTATTTGTGCTCCTGCTTTGCAAATATTGCAATAATGCACCACTATAGTACAGTGTGCATGTGCACGCCGCCACACACCTGTACGGTATACTGTAACAGCTACGTGTGCACATGTTGGGCATGCCACACATACACAACTGTACTGTACACATACACATGTATTGCACCACACACATATGCAGTTTGCCCTAATTAACTGTGTTTTGCTGACAATACATACGTTTTTCAGATATCTCTATGTCCTGGAAAGGAATGGCAACGATCACAAGTCTTCTCTCATAAACATATCAACATTAATCATCTAGGCCCAGATTATTTAAAATGCATGCAAGTTTAAATGTGAATACGGTTGTCTTAGTGCGCTACAGCAAGGCCATAAAAGCAGATAATAAGAGCAACACGCCGGTTTAGAGAAGTAGAGTGTCGTGCAAAACTACAAATAGAAAAAATAGGTATACCTAAATGGAATGAAATGGAACCCGAGGCTTTGTGCCAGCATTATATGTATCGGTAGCTAACAAGAGAAACGAAATGCCGATTTTAATACCCTTACAGTGACTTTGAACGATGTGTGTAACCCTGATGAATATTGAAATATTGAAATGAAAAGACGTGATGGAAAGGGGATGGGAACGTACACCGTACTGGGTGCCAAGTACCTAGACTGTCTGTCTGACTGTCTGTCTGTCTGTCTGTCTGTCTGTCTGTCCTCTCTCCATGGATCATTTATAAATGCAGTAAAGGACCACTTCACCCATATCTCAATCTTATCTTCATCCAACACTACAATTATGTTCTCAATAATGCTCATTATAAAATGGCCACCTTGGAACCAGAAGGTTCCCCGTTCGAGCGTGGGGCTCCCGCCTGAGTTAGTGTTGAAGTGTCCTCGAGCAAGACACTGGACTAAGGGTTCAGCATCCGTTGCTCCCCATGTGCAAGATAGTGCTTTGTGTATGATCTGCCATGGGATGGTATATGAATGTGTGTGTGAGAATGTGTGAATGTAATCCACAATGTAAAGTGCTGTGGACAAATTTGGTGCATTGTAAGCGCACCGTTCGTCCTCGCTGAGGACACAAAACACTTTTTACATGCAAAGCTGCAAGAATTGAACACTTAAGTTGGGAAGTCAGGGATGAATTCTGGACGGGTCATCAAACATGGCCAACTGATTCGTGTTGACTCGCTTGAAAATGTCAGTTCTACAGAATATTTGACATGCATGCTGCATTCATAAGAATATCATTATTCCAAGAATAAGTCTGCTATTTGGCCATGACATAATGGCACAAAGGCATTACCAGTGATTTCTTCTCTGCTTGCATGAGTCAACGGCAGGTCAATCATTACACATAAATACACACTGCACATGCGGGCGCGGACACAAAAAGTTGGCACCCAGGAGATCTCAAATTGGTCCACTGAGGAACAACTTTCAGACTAATATAGCTCAACTACAATTTCTGTAATGACGTCTGTAATGATTTGCCATCAACTATCTGACTGGCTGATGATCATGTATGATGACTTATGATGCCTGTCCAGAACAAGTTGTTGTCAAACTATAGGTCTACTGTTAATCTCTCATCCGTGTCATCAGCGCCCATACATGAGGTGGAGTTGGCGAAAGAGTTATTCTGTGTCGAGTTGGGATGTTCTCCATGTGTTGGATCAAATTGAAAAAAGAAGGGATACCGGTAGATATTGAGGGAAGGAGCAATTTAGATGTTAACAATGGCACAGCCAACTTTCTTAAGACAATTTAAAGGCTCTCTGTTTTTACCAACCCCAGTGTATTTTTACACCCCAAAACATTGTTTTTTTTCTTCAGTCAGACCTATATTGAAATATCTGTGATTTTCTCTGTGTGTCTGAATGGGTGACACTTTCAGATTCTCCTATTTAGTGAAGTCACTAAAAATACCAATTTTAATAGTCCTCCCCCATTGACTCGGCCTCCATCCTTTAAGTCATTGGTATGCAACTATGCATGGAATCCACACCCCCTCTTTTTCAAATTCATGGTGGAACTCCTATAATATATTATTATGACTCTAAGCAGTTCCTCGAGTTTCTGTTTCACTGCACCAAATAAATAAATCTGAACAGGGATAGCAATAGAGAGAGCGGTAAAGTCACGTAAAAGGGCCCCTTAGTAAAAAGCAAAGAGAAAATTACAACACAGCCACCAGCCAGACAAACAGAGGATGGACAGATTAGAGCCAGCAACTAAGTATGAACGCCAAAGCCGACGAGAGAGAGAGACTGGGAGGCAGGGAGGAGGAAAGAAGAAGAAGAAGAAGAAGAAGGGAGGGGAGAGACAAGAGAGAGAGGAGTCACGGCGGCGACATGATCACCGCTGATCCTCACGATAAGCGGGGCCGACAAGCGGCCAACGCGCCTTTTTGCTCCGACACTAATTGCCCGTGAAAGGTGACCCGTGGTGGTGGTGGTGGTAGTGGGGTTGAGGGGAGGGGAGAGGAGGCGGCTCAGCTTCCATCGTCCTCGCCACGCCACGGCACCGCGCTGATCACACGCGACACCAGACAGCCCCGGTCGTCACGCCGGGGCCCACCAGTCACCTCCCCCCACCCAACACCACCACCACCAGCTCCTCCAAACAGCCGGAACCCGTCCTGCGAGGCGGGGCGGGTGGGATGGGCTGGGCTGGGGGGATACGACGGAAGGAGAGATGGAAGGAGAAGGAGGAGAGTGAGAAGAGAGAGGACAGGGGGAGGAGGGGGCAGAGAGAGACACAGATGTGAAGGGACATGGAGGACAGACAATGGAAGGGGAAAACAGGGGGGAGAAAAGGGGGAACGACTGGGAGAGTAAAACGGGGGGTTAGAGATAGGAAGGAGAGAGAGGAAGAATGGACAACGTAATGACACAAACATAGTTAAAGGGGAATTACACTACACCTGTTTAACATTTTTCTACTATGTCATTAACATATTGTTGCCTGTAAATATATATATTTTTTAAAGTTCCCCCATTCTGTGTTTTCTAGAAATGGAGGCATGACAAAAAAACATTAACATGGGGAAACTCATCTTGACATCATCATGTTAATGATTTTGATGTTAATGATTTTTTCAGACCCCCTTTTTTCTTGTACAAATGGAACCTAATGAACAAATGGAACTAAATGGGCCCGTTAGGGTTCATTTGGTTCCATTTACACACTATCAGAAAAAATATGTTGAAAATGGGTGGAATTCCCCTTTAACAATATAAACAACATCACTGAGGAGAGAAATGCAACCTAACTGGGAATAATGGAATGTGTTGTCGCTTTTCTTTTTTCCTTTTTTAATATGCTGTATGTGGTGTGTGACTGCACTGCACATGCTATGTGTGGGCGTAAACTAATGATCTATTCCACAGTATATAGGCTGTGGCTTTGAAAGAATAGGTTTTGGGGGGAAAATATACCACATGAGGTGGACAGCAGTGAGTGGACACTGATTTGAGTGGAATTATGGAAGACATGGGGGGCCAAGGCGCGCGCGCACACACGCGCACGCGCACGCGCACGCGCACACGCACACGCACACGCGCACGCGCGCACACACACACACACACACACACACACACACACACACACACACACACACACACACACACACACACACACTCTCACACACTCACACAGTTATTATGTAGGAGGCAGAGGCCACATGCCTGCACAGAATACAAGTCAAGCTCTTTTACATACAGATGGAAGGGTAAAAGGCATATAAATATACAGGTGTTCCTTCATCTGGGATATTTGGCACTTAAAACTTTACAATTTAGTTTAGTTTGCTTCCTGTCAAGTGTTGGGCAACATTAATATTGTTACTTGTGACCTGTTAGGAAAAGTAATATATTACTTTACTACTTTCCCAAGTTCCCCCCTCCCACCCGCACAGGAATAGAGATGTACACTAACACAATCTGTTAGAGACAGTTTGTAGTGTAGGCCATGTGTGCAGAATGCTGCGGTGGATGAGGATCTACAAACTACACATCTCCGTTATCTGTAGATAGCTTGTGAAGCTGTTCTATTTTCACATCATGCAACAACAAACTCATTTGTAATGAGTTTGTAATGAGGCGCGTTTTGGCAGAGTAACATATTACACGTTGTTACACAGCTTTTGCTGGAAAAGGTTATAATATTAAAGTAATATAATAATGTAATAACTAATATGAATGCCAGCAACAATAATAAACAGATTTTAATAGATTTAAATAGAATCCCTAGCAATCCCTAGACTGCCTCCCCCTGGCCAGCCAGGGCGCCTGATGGAAAGGAACTGGTTAGAATAGCATGGTTCTTCCACACGCTAAGGTACGTCCAAAACCTGGAAACTCCCCCTCTGTCAGGTGAAAGACGTGGCTTGAATTCCTCATGCAAGAAATGGCTTGGACACCTCATGCGTAGAAGGAAGCATGAGGTCAGTAGGTTGCTCTCCACAAGTTTGTAGTAGAGCCCAGGGTAAGATTATAGGTACAAAATTGTGGAATAAAAAAATGACCTTCAGTATACCTCATTGGGCATTATTATGTACAGGTCTTCAAACAAAGAAATATTTGGTACCATTATCTCACACCGTTGTATAAATGCTTATGACAGGAAAAAAGTAAATCTATAGCATCACTGACAAAAACGGAACCAAAACAAGGAATAGTACTTCAAACAATACTGTAAGTCAGCAAAATTGAAGCCGATTGTGTACAGTATGTGCGTGCTACACAAGCGTGCACGTGCAGCGCATCGTCTATGAATACCGTCTGCACGCGGCGCCCCTAATAGCTCTGTGGCTTCCTTCCGAGTCACCGGAGAGCCAAGCAACGACGAAGTAACGACAGCCAGGGTGGCGACATGGCGGGCGGGCAGGGGGCCACGGGCCAGCATGTCCCGACGACGGTCGCCAGGGGACAGGCCAAGCGTGAAAACCTAAAAAAAAGTAATGGTTAGCCTCGCTTATGGGTGATCAATACTGATGGAAGGGGTTGCGGCGGCCGTGGGGGGAGGGTTTTGTGGACGAAGGGTTGCAGGGCAGAGAGAGAGAGAGAGAGAGAGAGAGAGAGAGAGAGGGGAGAAAGAGAGGGTTGTACCGCTGGAATAAAATGGCTGGCTCTGGTTTCACCGCTGATGACAGCTCTCCAATAAGCAGAGAGGGTGGGGAGGATGTTTGTCCCCTCCTACCTACCCTACCGACACTCCTCCTCCTCCTCCTCTCCTCTCCGACTGTTTCGCTTCAGGACACATGCACGAGGACGTCTAGAACGCTCGCCATGGCCTGATTTCGTTGTTCCCGAACTCTGCATACCTTGAGCCGTTAACCTCGCTGCGAAACGCGGCGCAGGGCAGGCCGCCGCTACCGCAGTGCCAAAAATGGCAGGAACGAGCCATGAACGGGGTGGGGTGAAAAAAGGTGAAAAAGAAACGTTCTCGACTCCAATAACGGCGCGACACAACGGTGACATGAACTCGGGTACATGAGCAGGCCCCTCCCTACCTCTCTCTCTCTGTGTCACCTGAGCATAGGAATTAGCTATGCGTTGTGTAAATTTCCAATAGCGTTCATCATCAGCTGGCTGGAAACATCCAGAAGCATTTTTTTTTCCTTATTGATTTTCTTTTGCTTCTCCTTTTGGTCTATACAGGAGGCCAGTAGAGGAGGAGGAGATTGGAGGAAATGAGAGAGAGAGAGAGAGAGAGAGAGAGAGAGAGAGAGAGAGAGAGATAGAGAGAGAGAGCGATAGAGAGAGAGAGAGAGAGAGAGAGAGAGAGAGAGAGAGAGAGAGAGAGAGAGAGAGAGAGAGAGAGAGAGAGACGAGTCCTGGATCTTTTTACACGTTGGAGCCAGACAGCTGGAGCCCAAGCGCCCCGGCATGGGGGGGTGGGTGGGGACGGGATGGGACAGGGGGCCTTGAAGAGACGGACCATCTTCCTAACACGGATATGGAGATATTGGAATGGTGTGGCGCCCATTAATAACAACTCAGTTGTCATCTGAAACACAGTCATTTTCCACCAGACCGGTCAATATATACTGTGTAGCATGTGGAGTGCTTGTTCTCTGTGCATGCGTGTACATTGAGATTAGGTCTAAATCAGAGGGTTTTTTATACGCACACAATCAGGACTCCAGAGGGTGTGTGTGTGTGTGTGTGTGTGTGTGTGTGCGCGCGCGCGCACGCATGTGCATGTGCATGTGTGTGCACAGCAGAGTATAGATTAATTCAGTTTGTGGTTGGCACCACCCTTTGGCGGTGGAGAGTACTGTATATTTTTCGGGCATCTGCGTTGAATGATAATTACAGCCCTTATTTTTTTTTAAACATAACAAACATAGCAATTATATCATAGATAAAGATATTGGACATATATTTTAGAAAATGTTTCAATCACAGTCTCTATATAATACGTTTTATGTCTCTCTAAAAGAGCATCAAAGAAAATGGGAAATGCACTGAAGGCCATTTTGTCTTTAAAAATATATAATTGCATATATAATTGCAAATATATTTTTGCGAATCTTCTTCAATTCTATACATCCTTCATCCTCAATCACAGTCGCTTAGTACTTTTATAATCCTCACCCTGTCATTTGAGTTTGATTGTATCCAATATCCAAGTTGAGTATAATATAAATATATACCAATTGTCCAACAATTCTTGGACTTGCAATGAACCCTAACAAATGTGTCATTTGTTGGGTCAAAAGTGATGTAAATTGGTCACTTGCAACTCCGATTTTCAACTTCATCCCGATTTTAATATGGGTGAATATAATTTGAGGCTTTAATGTAACAGTATCTGCTATTTTTGCTGCATTACGTCATATACAAAGAATAAATAGGTCATACGTGTTTAAAGAGACAAGAGCAGTTTTTCTATAAATTATCATCAAATCGAATGAAGTGGACACCATAGCAAAGTGGTAATAAAGGGGGGAAAAAGAAAAGAAATGAGACCGTTGTTAATTCGATAAACGTGCCTTTCCGTATAACAGTAATCATCATATTTCATGCTGTCAATTTCTATCTAATTGCTCGCTTTGGATAAAACGTGCTTCCCTGCCATCCATCGCCATCCTACCGTGCAACACAGTGCAGAGAAGCACAACCGTCATCGCACACCAATTAAAAAGACCAGGGTTCCGGTTTTAGGCAAACTGCATTGGGGGCAACCTGACAAGTTAATTCTTTGCAATTATGTCATTTCTCAGGCAAACGACAGAAAAACGCTGTGGCGGCACACAGTGATCTTCTTCGGTGGTGCGCAACACCGTGCACGCTCAATTAAAAAAAGAAAGAAACAGGAGACTACTACGGAGTGGACGCGTTCAGACCTCAGCCTGACACTGTGATTATATTCAACACACCTCCGTCCCTACCAAAAACACATGTTACCCTGGATGGTCTGGGACGGATTTCTGCTTAGTGCCTTCTAGTTTCTGCTGTGCCCCCCTCTCCTTTTCCCTGGGTTCCTATTGTGTTCCTCTAAAGAAAGGACAACGCATTAAAAAGACAGAAAAGAGAAAGTGAGAATAATTCCTACTAGCAAAACATCTACTGTATTCTGTGGCTGTGGGTTCGTAAATTAAGGGCGCTAGCGTCTATTATGGCTCAGAGTGCGAAAGAAAATATTTAAAAAATGCCTATTATTTTATTTATTTTTAATTCAAATTCTTGTTTCTCGTGAATGGCTCAGTAGGTGGTGCTAATCAACACGAGACGTACGAAATAATGTCAAAGAGTGGGTTAAATAAGAAAAAAGCTAGGGGCGTGAAAAGGAGGCCTGCCCAACTCATCATGCATTGAAGGAAGCATCAGGTCAGTCCAGATATTAGGTCAGTCCGGAGCCTCCCCAGATTGGCGGAGGATGTGTAGGGTCCAGGATCACGCTAGGAATTGGCACCGGGTGATTAAAAAAAGGGTTTAAAAAATCGTGTGAATAAAATTTATATTAAGAAAAAAAACAGGGGCAGGCACACTACATTTTTAAAACTGTAAATAAAAGAAAAAGGGAAGATAATTAATATAAATTCACAATTCAAACACTCTTTATTTAATACATGCATTAGTATTACTATTATTATTATTATTATTATTATTATTATTATTATTATGCAAACAAGTTGGATTACTCATAATCACAGACTGGAATGTATGCGTAGTATTTGCGGTGTGAATAACAGTAAATATAAAGAATAAATTAACTCAGTGCTTCATCATATGAGGAAATATGAGGAAAAGGCCTTTTCTAGGCTTTAACAGGATCTGTTGTTTATCATATCCAGAACTACAGAGTCCTCTTGTGGTGACCACCTCCATACCGCTCTCACAAAATCTCAAACCCTGTGCAGAGTGAGGCATAAAAGACCTGGAAAAGTTATCCCAACTGGTGGACTTCAAGTGACACATAACCACTAGCCATTCATGGGGACTGTCTAATTAATAAGTTACAGACTGTTTTTACGTTACATTTTCTCCAAGGGCACTTTGCAGTACTTTTAACTTCGGTTATGGGGGAAAAAGAAGTTTCTCTCAACTTCCCACCCCGAAACGCTGAAAGCCTCGCAATATGCAGCGCTTTTGGGTCGTCGGTGGCGGCTCTTCAAGTCAAAGAGCTTATACGAGTTCCCCCTGGAGACCACCCGTAGCTCTCTCTCCCTTTTTGCACGTCTCTTGCCCGAGTGTACCGGGTGCTGGCTGCTGCTGACGCGGTTTAAGATGCTAGCACCTCGCTATTAACATGTGGCCGGTATTTGTGCCCTCTCATCGGCGCCCGAGGGTTTCTCTCTCTCTCTCTCCCTCTCTCTGAAATGCTCTTTTAGCAGCTCGCTGACAGGCGGGTAGCTCGGCTTTCCAGTTAATTAAAGGGAAAAACATGGCCTTAACTGGTGCACAGTCGCACCCAGTCTGCATAATGGGACGTAATTAACTTCCCCTCATCGCTGCTTCACTTCAAAGGGTCGGCTTTTCGAGTCAGTCATGCGCGCACACACGCACGCACGCACGCACGCACGCACGCACGCACACACACACACACACGGGAGGATGTGCATTTTTGTAACTGTTGGTGCACATGCCATACTGTATATTCTCAAAGAAATGCACTGTAGATTCCAGCACTAGCAACTCCTCTGGGATAGAACATGAAGCTCTCTTTCGTTGGATCCACCAAGCCATGCCGATAATTCGGCTGAAGAAGAAGAAGACCTGTAAGTGGGCAGTGGAATTTAATGGGCACATGTGCCAACACGGTCACACAGATCAAGGAGGAACTAACGGTTAGGAGGACTCTCACCAGCCCGCCTTGCATCTACTACAGTCGCCCGGCACTTAATGTGTGAAATCCGTCTGGGTGCCGTGCCGACATGCAAATGAGAAAACCAGGCGAAGTCTCCTGGCGCGTTGGGAGCGGATGTGGAAAAGCCCGAGTTACACAGCAATATACAGTACAAGCTCACCATAGCACCGCAGCACTGTGATGCATTACTGAATTGGTACGATTGTTCTGTTTTTGGTGCATACACGACACCTGCTGCGTGCGAGCGACTCTAAATCGGGGCTTAATAATGCGATGGTGACACATGGTGTGACTAAAAGCAGGTTGGAGTCCTGTTCTCCGTCACGCGCCGTGCTGGAACCTGCTTGGAATCGAGTCTGGAAAGCGTGTCCCGTTATAGTTTTCCTCCGTTGGTCCCCAAAACTACGGTACGAAACCAAATTACTTAGACAGAGTCTAACATCAGGTGTGATGCCACTCTTTGTTGTAATGCAAATTGTACTGAAGTTCTTGACAGATGTATCACGACTGAAACATATCACCTCAGTGTACTTTATTCCTCAAAAGTAGACACCTTAAGCCGTCTTTGGATATCATTTGCTTGCATAAAATCCTTTCAGAGGATTTTGTATGAATAGTTTAATTAGTATTGAACCAGTGGGAACAAGCCTACCAACCTACTCAACCAATTCACTTTTCAACCTATGTTCATATGATAGGTCCTTACTAATGTTCAAAATGCCACTGTTTTTTCCTACTCAGTCTGTGTCTCACAGGAGGGCTGTGGACAGTTCAGAAACCAATCCACCATGCACATCATCGATGGGAGATCCAAGCTAATAGAAACTGCAGGATTTCTATTCAGGAATAGAAATCCTACATTGCGGTTCAACAATGGACACCATTGTCCTCATAATAATGAAATGTATGAAAGAAATGTGCGTCTGAACTGCCCACAGTCCTCCTATGAGACTGTAGACCGAGCAGGAAAAAATGGTGGTATTTTATCATGAACATTAGTGAGGACCAATTATAATGAAAATAAGTTGAAAAGTACCACATTAATCAAGAAATAATTCCCTGAAGAAATGGTTACATATGCAACTTCCAGCCACTGTGCTTAAAAGTAGCCCGAGGAAGAGAGAACATTTTTGTAGACGTTAGTTAAAAAAAAACAAATAGATATTGTTGTGTTCAATCATAATAGCTTTGCTCCCAGCCCTTACATGCCTTGTGACATCTCACACACACACACACACACACACACACACACACACACACACACACACACACACACACACACACACACACACACACACACACACACACACACACACACACACACACACACACACACACACACACACACACACACACACACCTTGTCGCAGTCCACACACTGGAAAAACAGCTTTCTGAATGGTGACATCTGCCACATGCGTTTGGGGGACTGCACGGCCAACATCGAACTGTTGTGCCCGATGTCCGGGAAAAGACAGCTTCCATCCCCCCTTAAACCCAAGTTACCGTGAACTTCCCAGCTGTGTGTGAGAGAGAGAGGGAGAGCGACGAGCCTCGGCCAAATCAGAATGATGGCTGGGGCTCTGTTTGCCTTTTGCTGTTATTTATTCATGTATTTATTCTTCCTGTCGTTAGCCCCCATCCCCCCCCCCCTCCCCACGCCCTGCCAAAGAGGAAGCCATGTCTTGTTATATCAGGTGTGATACGTGGCTGCTCTCCTCGGGGCTCACAACCAGCCCCTCGTCTTCTATTTTCAGTCCCTTTTCTATTCGCAGACACACTCACACATGCACACACACAGTTGGGAATGTGGGCTCTTTATTGCCGTTATAAAGATTCAATCTGGTTCCATCTGGTGTATGGTCATGATGATCTGACTGAAATCCATACCGCAGTAATATAAATCGGAATTGGTCTTTGTTAAGCTGGACTTGTGATCTCTATAAAGGAGATTATTAGTGGTGAGAGATTAATCTGCAAACACATCGGTATGGGCCGATTTTGGGTTGTTTTTAGATAACTCATGGGCAAATCTCTCTAATTAAAACAAAGTGTTCATGACTGACACATAAAATAAAAGAGGCATGACTTGCCCAAAAGTACACTATGTCGAAATAATCATTTAAATTTGTCGTGTTTTCATTGAAACTTCTGCGTTCCATTGAGGAAACAGCTGACCTAACCAGACGTAAAGAAAAATGTATAGCCATTTATTTAAATAATCCTCCGACTCCGAGTAGTGGTCAGTATGCTGACCACTCTGAGCATCATTATGAAGTGCATTTAATTGGTCTGTTTGGAGGCGTGATGCAGGACAGCAGTGGGGTGGACGGCTGGACACACAGTGGGCACTTCTCAGTACAGTATGTCTGGGAACCAATGGTGAACTTGAGAAGACAGTTCAATTTCAGATCGTAAAGAAGGGAGAATGTCTGCAGCAAGCAGTACTTTTAACTATAAGGAGCTTATTTAACGGTCACAGGAGGATCCAATGTTTCAAACCCCTCCAGGTCTTCATTGGGAATTGCTTCCAGGAGGGGTTGAAATGTCCAATCCTGCCACCATTAAATAAAACTTCTTGGAGCTAAAAGCACAGTGTGCAGACATCCTCCCTTGGCCAGTGCCAGTCAACCCTATTTTTGAGGTGTGTGTGTGTGTGTGTGTGTGTGTGTGTGTGTGTGTGTGTGTGTGTGTGTGTGTGTGTGTGTGTGTGTGTGTGTGTGTGTGTGTGTGTGTGTGTGTGTGTGTGTGTGTGTGTGTGTGTGTGTGTGTGCGCGCGCTTCCCCGTTTGGATGTTTTCTCAAGTTTTCAAGTCTTCACCTAACATAAAGTTCCAATAAAAAAAAAATCCAATAAAAAAATAAAAAAAACACCAAGAAAGATCACCGAATTACTGCACTGGGAGCATTTCTTAGCACTAGTTTTGTTTTTCCATTATCATAAATGGAGAATTAGTACAGTAGAAGTCAGAAAAAAAATCCATTAACATAGTGAAGTACATCTTGATCATGTCATCAAGTTGTGTTTCACCATGTTTATGATTTTTTTCAGACCTACATTTCTAGGAAACACAGAATGGGGGGACTTTTTTTTTAATATGTCCACACAACGTCTCTGAGGTATATTAATAACATAGTAAATTTGGAATGGAATTTCCATTTACGTGTTACACCTGTTTACAATAGTGGCCACCTTGCACTACACAGGAAAAAAAAAGTAATACGCCTGTATATTACAGGAAAGCTTTGTTTAACTTAACAGAAAACTCACACCCATTATGTTATTTGTTCAAGACATTTTGCTCCATGTATACACAGCATCTTTCATCAAAACCCCATATCACTAAAATGTTGTTGTTTTTTACTAATTTGAAAAACATTTTTAAACAGTTAAAACAGACAGCCTACAAGCTCACAATGTATTAATGTAGTTTGGTTAGTTGAACTATTCAAAAAATGTTTTTCAAAATCACTAATAAAGGCAAAGGATTTAGGGATAAGGGGTTTAATGTGTGACAAAAATGGAGTTCCTTACAACCTACAAGCTCATGACACATGGCGACACCTTGTGTGCTAAAATGTCGTACCACCAAGTACACAGTCCTTAAGACGTGGTTATATAAATGCAGTGTGACCACTAACTGGTCAGCACTGTCACTGTGTGTGTGGCCAGCCTTCCTGTGACACACATGCCTTCCTGTTTAACAAACTGGCACCAACACACTGCAGCCCTTTCTCAGCGAGTGCACACGCGCACACGCACACGCACACACACACGCCATGTCACAATAGGTTGTCCCCGGATGAGTACTACACGTACCCATGGATTTACATGTGTGCTGCTAATTAGACTGGAAGAAATGATTGGCTGCTCACGACATCGCAGTAAGAGGCGCCAGATGCACGCACACACCTAAGCACAAGTGCTTTTGAACACGCACCCCCACCCCCTCCTCCCCTGCCCACCACACACACACACACCCCTGGTGGACAATAATGCATTGGGGCGTACCCCATCACAATGTCTCGAGACACTCCTCACTGGAGTTTGGGTTCTGTCACATATAATTTAGTCCACGTCAGACCAGCCCCACCCCCCCACCCAACACACACACACACACACACACACACACACACACACACACACACACACACACACACACACACACACACACACACACACACACACACACACACACACACACACACACACACACACACCTTCAGAGTGCACAGCTCTATCTCTCTCCTAAAGTCCTCCCACGTATGAGAGTGTGTGTGTGTGTGTGTGTGTGTGTGTGTGTGTGTGTGTGTGTGTGTGTGTGTGTGTGTGTGTGTGTGTGTGCGTGCGTGTGCGCGTGTTATAGAGGAGGCACGTGGATTGACTGACCAGCATTGGAGAAAAATCGCTGATGGGGTTTCAAGTTAAAATCAAGTAAAGACAGTTTCCACGGCTAAATACACAAAAACATAATGTTCAGGGGCGCATGCTTTAATTGCAGAAATGTGTGTAATCTCACAAATTACAATATCATCATACGCACAACACAAAACAGGTAAATCATGACCTGTAATAACAACAGACCCTACAACAAAAACAGAAATACCTGTAGATGTGAAAATGTGTATGGGTTGTGCATGCATGCAACATGGGTGTGCATTGCACACATGCATGCGTCTCTCTCTCTCTCTCTCTGAGTAGTTAGTATTGTAACCCCCACCGCGTCTCTCTCCTCATAATAGCCAGAGATCCGTGGCGGCGGCGGCGGCGGCGGCCTTGTAACAACAACATTTCAAACCCCCGTGTTATTCCTGCCGCAATTTCTTACGCGTTCCGAGGCCTCCCACCTCCTGCCAAATTCCTGCCTTTGATGTCTTCACTGCTGGCAGGACGCGGTACCAGCGTACATATACCCAGTCTGCATGCATCATGAGGAGAGACGTCAGCTAACTGGTACTATAGTAGGTTCATGTGCTCTTACAGCAGCAAAAGGGACGTGTGTGTGTGTGTGTGTGTGTGTGTGTGTGTGTGTGTGTGTGTGTGTGTGTGTGTGTGTGTGTGTGTGTGTGTGTGTGTGTGTGTGTGTGTGTGTGTGTGTGTGTGTGTGTGCGTGTGTGTGTGTGCGTGTGTGTGTGTGTGCGTGTGTGTGTGTGTGTGTGCTGTACACACACACTATTTATACAGTAGTAGTCTATACTGCAAGGAATGGGAGAATACAGCAATAGCAACAGTGCTATACTGTGGTTTCTAAGGCAGACATACTGTATCTAGCCTGGATCGTATCTGTGCCACTTCAAGATTGATATCTGATCGGTCTAACAGGTCGTGTTACTCATTTATTTAAACAAATCAGATTCTGATCTGGATGTGGCTCAGGTCTGGACTTTTGCTGCCAGTGTAAAAATCAGGCCTTAGACATTGGCCTGGAACCCAAACTAGTTAACATAACAGCCCTGGACTTGAGATGCACCCCATTTTTAGACCTGTACTACAGAAATCCATATCAGTGACAACGCTGATTGACATGTTATTTCTCTCTCAAAGGAGGAATGCCACAGTATAATTCTCTGGGTTGATTTAACCAATTTAGATCTGAGAACTAGTGGGATTCTGCAAATGTCTTCCATTTATGTGGAACACATGTGTCACTTTGACCAGTAAGAGCAACACATCTTCACAAAAAAAAAGAAAAAAAAAACTGATCTAGAAGCCCACATCGCCATTCAGTGGGATATTGTAGATCTGATGTTTTTTTTTTTTTTTAGACTAAAGTTTACTTAACTCCGAGTTGATCCTCGCTTAAAGCAGCATTATGCTGCATTCATCCATTCACAAGCTTGTCATCAACTATTTTCTGTGGGGGAAAGTTTCACACAACGAGCAAACGGCACCTTCCACAAAGGCCTTCAATAGGGGTCCAATAATGAGTCGGAAAGGACCATATACTATGCACTGCAGCAGGCAGTCTGGGGGCTATTTGCAGTGTAAGCAACCCTAACCCTAAGGCAGTCAGTATGACATACGGGGTGTGACAGTCTCACTATAGGTGGGGGTGAATGCAAAGAGAAAGCACCCACGATCCCTCTCTGCACGTCACCCTCCACACGTCATATGTCATATGTGGAGGGTGATATGCAGAAGAGAGAGACTGATTATTGCCTGCACAGATTAACATTTCTGCTGTGGATTACAATTTATGCAAGATTAATGAATGTAGAACACTTATTGCTATTTGCGAGTTTACGTTGAATGTATATTTTGGTAATAATCCAGATTGAAGTTTGTATGCATATTGGAATGTGGTAGAATGATGAGTGGTAGAATGAATCATGCAGCTGGCTTGGAATGGCATTAGAGTAGACCATCCTGACGTCACAGTCACTAGATGGCTCCGTTTCCTGGGCTCATATGCAAAGAAATGCAAAGAAATGTGTGAACAACTCATCCTGGCAACCTTTCTCACAACTGAACGTGGTTGCACAATAAGTGCCAGAAACGATTCCAACATACATTTCCAGGTGAGCAGGGTGGCTGCACCTTACACACATAAAAATAGTCTTGCAGGTGAATTTACCATTATCATTTAACATGCATGCTGGCCCCGACAAGACCAGATATCTGACCTTGATATAAATATATTCATATCGAGGGGCGGCAGTGGCTCTGGGGGAGATACACCAGATGTTAACCGCAAGGTTGCAGGTTCAATCCCGGGCTCCCCCAGAGTGTCAAAGTGTCCTTGAGCAAGACACTGAACCCCCAATTGCTCCTGATGTGGTAGTAGGTACTACCATGCATGATTTCCACTGCCATCAGTGTATGAATGTGTGTGTGAATGGGTGAATGTGTTGCACAAGCTATGCAAAGTGCCTTGTATAAAGGCATTATATAAATGCACCATTTACCATTATGCAATTGTCATACATCAGAGAAGAGTTGCATTGTGTGGATTGACCAACATTGCGGACTCATTTCTAGATATTGAACAGTTCTCAACCAGGATTATTTTGGCGGCTCCTCAGGTGATTAAAAAAGTCTACTTAGTACAAATAGTCCATGCATAAACATCTGGAGTTAGTATATTTCTCTCTATTATTAGGTTATTGTAGCGGACCCTAACCCTAACCCTTGTCCTCCCCGCATGGTGTGTGCGTGTGACGCATGGCTGCATTGCATTCCGTCGTATTTTTTTAAAGAGGCTGTTTCTGCTTTAAGGCTCTGTGTTATAATCCCTCCAGAGTGGAGTCGCGTCTCTATTTTGTCGGTTTTCTGTGGGGAGGACGTGAACACATCGATATAAAGGAGGATTCCAACTCTGCCCATTTGCCTGTCTGTGAAACCACTGCCCTTTCCATGCCACAACAAAATCAGACCCCATAGAACCGTCTTTCCGTCCCTGCGTTAGCTTAGCTTTGCCTACAGATAGAGATAAGTAAACTCCGTTCACTTAATGGGGCCAGTCTAATGGCGGATTTTCTGCATAGGCTTCTATTGAATGGGGACAACAAATAGGGACAACCGGAATGCATTGTCTATATGCTTGAGTGAGAACAAGAACCACGTGATCAGGCTATTTTCCTCCCCCTCAATGTCCAGACTCCTATTTTACTAAAGTAGGAAGAGTTTCGCAACCAGTGTGTGTTTGTGTAGCGACACTGCTCACTGCAGACAGTCATTCACGTCTATGTTTATCAAAGAACATTGCCGGCTGGTCCAGGGACTATACACACAAACACTAGCACAACCACCAGTTGGAAAGCACATTGGACCAAACCAAATTATAAGAAAACAAAAAGAAACCTACCTGGCACACTGGAAAGAGTCTACTAAAAATCAAAGCAAAATGGAATGCTACATATCACTAAAAAGAGAATATACATTGGCCGAATACCTAAGTACAGTAAAAGACCCAAAACTTAGGAAAACATTGACCAGATACAGACTCAGTGATCACAGCCTCGCAATAGAGAAAGGCCGCCACAGACAGATGCCACTCCCAAGAGAAGCACGACTATGCAGTCACTGCACACAAAATGTGGTCGAAACAGAGCTACACTTTCTAACCACCTGCCCCTTATACCAAGACATCAGAGACACATACTTCCCACAAATCGCACACACCCAACGCGAGTTCGAAACTATGACCAACGAGGGAAAACTTCCATACCTATTGGGAGAAATACAACAATGTGCAAACACAGCAGCAAGATTTGTGCACCTTTGCGACGAAAGAAGACTGGCCAATGGAACTCAACCACCCTAAGGACTACAATCTGTACTATCCAGACTCTTCCATGTAAACAGAGCTGCTACATTTAAACAGATAGGGAATCTGTTAGTTTTCTTCTTATTCTGCATGATCTGTCTTGAAGTAGCAATAAAAATGTTGTTATAATGTGCTATAACCTTTTATACAATGCATTGTAGCATAACTCTGTCTACAAAAATTTGTACTCCAACTGTATATATTTGTCCCCATTTTCAACTGTTTTTATTGTATTGTTTTGTGACTCTTGCTTTGGCAATGTAATGTCTGTTTTATCATGCCAATAAAGCTCCTTTGAATTGAATTGAATTGAAAAATTGAACATCTGTACACTACAGTATACAGTATACAAGCGCTACAAATGTTATGATCTACAAGCTCACTACATGTTGCAAACGGCGTTAAAACACGGGTGGTCTGGGGTTCTAAACGCATCACGCGAGTGGGCTATTGAGAGCTTGTGCTCTGTCTGAAAACAATGTATTTCCAACGTGTCAGGGTGAATGAACAACAATCGAGCGCTAAAGAGTAAACACCCATGGCCCCTTATAATGTGTTTAACATGACTTGCTTTGATCATTGTTATTACTGCCTGTAGATGTCCGATATAAAACCGCTCTCAGCAGGGTTTTTTTTCTATGTATACTATAATGAAGGGGTTTTCATGGGGTCTATGGGGCTAAAATGTTATAAATGGTGGTCTGTGGCTCAAATTCTGAATAAATAGTGGGCCCTGGTATGAAAAAGGTTGAAAACCACTGATATAATGTATACAGTTAGCCTACAGTTTGTGGGGGTGGTTAGGGTATTTAAATGAGACATTATGGGTGGAGTGGCTGACCGTTGTCAGCTCCCATTGTTAACACCCACTTCTACTATGCTCTAGGTGTCAAAACTTCAAATGCCCTTTTCTCAGTTTTACTATTTTGGGACAGTCAGATTTAAATGCTCATAGCTACTCCAAAAATGCTCCAATTTCCTTGAGTGATGCATCATATGAAAGCTCACATTGCTCACAACTGAGGTAAACGAGAGGAGATGTAAAGAACCTGTAGCTGGAGGTGACGGGGCGTTGCCATAGCCATGATGCCAGGCATGCAATACAGCATTGTGAGTGCTAAAAACGACAAACTAGCAACAAAAGCATCCACTTTGTGTCACTTTTTCTCCACTATGCAACTCATTTCCCTTTGTGATTAAATTGTGCAATTATATTATGCATCCAAAACAAGTTTAGAGCAAAAAACCTAGTTTCTACTTTATAAGTAATAAGTGTGCGCATGTCTCATTGCATCGCCAACAACTCCCCACTGCAAAACCTCAGAAACCTTCATGATGTGGTCAGACAAGTAAAAGGAAAAAAAATACCACCCAACATCCTTTATATCTACTATCCACTTCACTCTTGCTCAGTCAGTTCATTTCACACACAGGGGAAGACGAGCTACGGCCAACATATTTGTTTCCCATTCTATCTGGAAAAAGCAATCGCGTTGCAAAGATCAAGATCAGCAAACCCCAAGTGTGGAACACACACACTTGTGAGTTTTCAACAGGTGGAACGGGGGCCACCAGTGGTCCCTGAGAGGATCCCAGGTGGTCCCCAGTCTAAATGATGAAGAGATGGTTAGAAGTTGATGATATGTTTCCTTTTTTAATGCATTTAAAGTAGCAGCCTGCATTCTCACAATTGAATGTTTCAGGGGAATTATCCAGAGTTAAATTCAGTTAAAGTTATTACCATTTATTAACTAAAGTTGTGTTTTCTGGGTATTCTAGTGAAATCACCATTTAATAGACTTCATGAGGCGGTGTGCGGTGTGAGTTATTGTAAATAATAATAATAATGATTAATAATAACACGCCTACAAAATAAGCAGACAACTGTTGTAAATCAGTCACTCCAAAAGTCATGGTAAAGAGTTCATGGTCAGGGAGCTAAAGGTAATAGAGACAACTTTTTAGCCAAAAATAAAAATAGATATAACTATATGTTTTGCCTTCTTTCCCTTATGTTGCTTCTAGTTTGATACTGCAGCTGTTTCCCTGCAGACAGACAGTTGTTTCATCCTGCAGAAGTTCCAGAACTTTGTTGTCGTCAACAAATCATGAAAACAAAACATTTGTCGGGCTCAGGAAAGGCGGTGCTAATTTGTGCGGGGGAGGAAGGTTGTGTGGCGTGAGACGGCATTTAGCCAATCACAGCACAGCAGTCCCCAGGGGTTTCATAATGAGCCAATAGAGCAGAAGTGAGGTGGAGTTAGATTGTGTTTTTAAACAAATCTGTTTAAAAACAGTGTTTGTACACACTAAAGCTGCCTCTACTATCCTGAATTAAACCATGAAGACTTATAACACTAAAAACACAGTACTGTGTGCATAATGACTGCCAAACACAGTAGGATAAGTCATTGTTTGCACACAAGTGTTAATGCATAGTACTGCGATACAGTGACATGTAACAAACCTATTCAAATATGCATGCACGCACACGCACACGCACACACACACACTTGACACACACACACACACACACACACACACACACACACACACACACACACACACACACACACGCTTGACATTGGTCTGATTAGTCTGTAACCAACTATAACGCAATTGACTTTTGCCTCATGTCCTTTTTAATAAACCACCCAGAGACACTCATAATAAGGTACACGTTCTGAAATGGGAAATAGCATATATTGTGTTTCCAATGTATTTCCCCTGAAAGACAAAAGTGCACCCAAGTGCTGAGAAGAAAGTGAGAGCCGTCAAACTTGAGAGAAAACATTGCAGCGTGGTAATGATGATATTTCCCTTTCAAATATATCAAAGCGCAGAAGACTGAATAGTATACTCTGTGTGGTGTGTGTGCGTGCACGCCTATGTGTGTGTGTGTGTGTGTGTGTCTATTTGTCACCTCCTCGACTACTTTTCAAAAGGAACAATTTATAAAAAAAAATGTAAAAAGTTTTGCTTCACATTCACTTCTGAGGTGTCTTCAAGCACACCTCTTGGGGGGGAAAAAAGGAAATGGTCCAATTTAGTCAAAAGGCGGACGAGTGCTAGAGAAAATTCTGACGCCCCAATTACAAGTAATTACCACTTTTCGCTTTCAACATGGTGAAATGATTTGATTTCTTTCAGAGGGTAGTCTGGCTTAGCTCAAAACAGACACAAGCCCACCCCCTCCACCACCACCACCACCACTCCTGCCTTGAGTTAAGTTCTTTGGCGTCGGTTGGCGACAATTATTTGGGGAGGGAATAAAAGAAAGGGCCGGCAAAAAAGAAAAAAGGAAATTAAAAAAAAAAGACGGATGGAGAGACAGATATGTTGGATGTATAAATCGCGACGAGGCTGGTACTGAGATCAAACAGAGGTGCGTGCCGCAGCAAGCCAATTCACCCACCAAGAGCATCAGGCGACCAATATATATGTATGTGTGACGACATGTGTTACTACAGTGTACTTTTGAAGGGACTCACAGAATAAATGGATGTTTCTAAGTTTATAATGATGTTTGAAGGATCCGAACATGCCTTATAACATTACGCTTGCCCTATGTAACTAAAACTAATAAAAAAACCTTCCAATCAATAGGGACTGCTCCCATCGCAGGTCGATGATGTCATATGTCCATATATGAAATTCACATGCTAAAAAATATGTAATAATTTCTAAATTTAATATGAGCATCAAATCAATAATTGAACTATTTTATAAGCCCGTGCATTCCATTATATTGCATAGGGCTGGACCGCTCATGACATCATCAACTTGCGACAGGAGCAGTTCCAATTGAGTGAAATATTCTGTGTTTATGAAAGAACGACAT